>JAYGXS010000002.1:32790133-32800986 GCA_036362985.1 Ligula intestinalis | reverse complement strand
AATCATAACGCCATCCTTGGTATTTGATTAGAATATCAAGCCGTTGGCTGTTACCAAAGTATGCTATTTAACCCACTTACACGCGTACAAGCATACAATATCAAAATAGCGAACCTCATGTGTTTGAATATCTTAAAACATTTTTCATTTGACGCTGCAAATGCCAAAACCTGTGATGTACGTGGGAAAGTAAAGGTTTTCATGCATTCGGCAGGTAACCTAACAGTTGTCTATAATTATGTGCATTCACTGGGCTTAGTCTTGTTGAAAAATCATGAATTTCTAGACCTAGTATGTGTTCGTGCATTTAAGAGTTAAATTTGTAAATTTATATGTGTAGGTCCTTGTGCTCCTTCTATTTTATGCATGCACTTTCATTTTTTTACATGCATTACTTGTACATATTTGGTTGAATACAACATTTTTCCCGCAACTTGTGAACGTTTTTCATGACTGCTTGGAAAGTGCGCTTGAGAAAAATGTTCTAAAAGCGGCCTTTCGTTTTAAGCACTCTACAGGTCTATGCTCAAACCTTGGAGTGGTTTGAGGAGAGAAGTTGGCCAGCATTTTTTAGACAACGCTTCTTCAGTGCAACTCGAATTCGCGGCTTTTGCTAAATAAGACCGTTCGTTATTTCATGGGTCTGTATCAAATGGCCTCGCAGATGTTAGCTTAGCCAAGAAGTTTCTTGACTCATTGGATTGTCAGAGTCTCTCCCCCACAAACGACGCTGCATATCTTTCTGAACTCATGGCGGTCGTTTCTTATAAAATGCTAAAATTTTTGCACCCTACAATTGCGAAACCCTACGCACCAGAATCAATCGTCCTTCACTTTCTTTTGCCAAGGCTAAAGAAATTGAAGAGGCAGTTAAAAGATCAATCTACCAGTTCGCTGTGTGTGCATCTAAAGTTCGCAGAGATCTTCGAATTAGCGTCCAAGATTAGTCTTGCGCCTGACTAACAGAGGGAATCTTGCGCACTCAGCGGAATCGGTTGCCGAACTGTTTCGTCGTAGGTCCTCCGCTAAACGAGGTTATGTAATGCCTCTTTGCTAAATGAAAATAAAACATTTTTACTCAACGAGTCTGACAGGGCCGACTTGTTTAATGCATTTTTTCAAGGCACCTTACGACAAAATCCAAACCGACCCCATCGTTTCAACCATCCTCAGGCAATATTCTCAGGAACATAGAATTTTCATAGAATTAATTCGTAAGCATATAATTTACTTAAAAGACTCGCACTCTTCGGGAACTGACGGTATTCCAAACTCAGTTATCAAGAGAGTGTCAAACTTTCCAATATTACATAGCCATACATTTTCAGTCTATCTCTCAAACGATTTCTTTCCTGGCCCTTGAAAGAAATTCATTATTCTTCCAGCCTTTAAGTCAGGATCTCGTTCAAACGTAAATAACTACCAAGGCATTCATAAAACCCCGGCCCTAGCCAAACTTCTGGAAAAATTATTGTCAATCAAATTCTCAATTTTTGTCTAGAAAAAAGCTTTTAAACGACTCGCAGCATGCTTATCTACCTGGACGATCAGGCGAGACATGTCACTTACCTTTTTTAACCACATCACTGCCCTCCGTAACGAGCGGCATTCCGCGGTTATTATCTACTTTGACTTGAGCAAAGCCTTCGACTAGGTACCGCACAGATGGCTTCTGGTAAAACTGGAAGCCATTGGCATCCGTCCGCCTCTCCTTGACTTCATCGGTTTCTACTTGTCTAACCGCAGCAAGAAGGTCTTAGTAGGTACCAGTTGCTCTACAGCTCAGCTGATCACGAGTGACCTTTTTAAAGGCACTGTCTTGGGTCCTTTTCTCTTCATTCTATACAAAAACAGAATTTCGGCTATGCTTAAAAATTCACACAATCTCATTTATGTAGATGACCTCAAATACATATACACATTTTCTAATGACACGGGCATTATATGCGTTGATAAAGTAAACGTGGACCTGCTTACACTCTCACATTGGAATACTCCCTGGCAGATGGTATTCTAGCCAACCAAGTGTAGTTACATGTGTTTTGGCCCCTCCAAGCTTCCCCATCCCATGAGTCTTTCAAAATACTCCACTTTTAGAGCGATCCACTATAAAAGACTTAGGTCTAAGCTACACACATAAACTAGCATTGTCGCCTCATGCGGATCGAATATCTGCAAAGGCTGCACAGATATGTAGTTTTATATCACATTATTTATCCCTGCTGGAAATAAAGTTAACACTTTATCGCATGTATGTTCTACCCATCCTAGAATACTGCAGTCCCCTCTTTGGTCTAATGAATGCTTCTGATTGCAGTCAGGTTGAAAATGTACAGAGGGTGTTCACTCAAAAAATATTTTTGCTCATCCCCGATCTATTATTTCTTGTACGGAGAGATGTCAGGTAGCGAAAATTACATTTCTTTTGGTTTGAAGACTCGAAGCGGGCCTCTGCTTCCTTTTACGCGTTAAGTCTAGCCCAAACCTCCCACGAATCGACGCTCTTATTCCCACAGATAGACCTTATGCCACTCGTAATTCCTCCAGGATTATTGCACCTCCTTAAGCTCCACTTCAAACCATTCTCACTTCTTTGCCTCCAAATATGCCTTCCTCTGGAATAATATTCCCCTCGAAATTAGGCTGTCGTCTAACTTAGCAGTTTTTAAAGTCAAATTACGTAAACACTTAATTTCGGAAGATATAAAGTCCTTGTTATCCGTCTCCTTCCCAAACACATAACTTTTGGACTTTGAAAAAGGTCCTCCTTGTGTTTGAGGTGGTTTTATTTAGATTACATTCTTTTCCATATATGCCTATTTCTTCCTCCATAGACAGATATTTGCAACGATGTTTCGTCCACATCTCTGTCCAGTCATTACTGCCGTTCTCCGTCCCCGTTTTACAACCCTGACGACGGGCTTCATGGTCTCTAATCGTGCTCACGGTGGTTCTGCTATTTTCGCCAGCTCATCACTGGACTCCGCAGTCCACAAGGTCGTATCTCTGGCGTTTTGGTGATGATCACGTGACCTCTGCCGTTCCTTCATCTTGTTGACTCTGTTGTCCACGATGGTCTCCTCCGTTCTCACCTCCCTGATGGTTGATCATGAAGCCAGTCGGGCGGTTTTACAGTGGTGAACGACAGCCTCTGCTGTTATATGGTTTCTCTAATTGACAAGAAGCTTTTCCAACCCTCAAACGTTCTCATCAACAGTCCTATCTCATTGCAATACAATCAATCCTATCAACCAACCTACTTAATTTTGCAGAAGCAGTTTTTTCTCCTATGTTTTTACCGGACCGATCTTGTGAAACATGCCACACGTCTTGTCTAAATCTACTTACTTCTCTTCGTAATGATCATCTATCTGTGGTAGTTATCTATTTTGACCATATTAAAGCATTTGATAAATTTCCTCATAGGAGGCTCCTAGCCAAACTAGAGGTGATAGGATTTCGTAGTCCTCTTATCGACTTCATCAGATCTTATCTTTCAAATAAACCACAAAATGTCTTAGTGGGATCTTCATACTCTAATCCTACCACAATTTTGAGTGGTGTCCTTCAAGGTACCGCGCTAGGTCCTCTGCTCTTCTTGCTTTGCATAAATGATATCTCATTGAGTGTTAAACACTCCCAATCTTATATTTATGCAGAGGATCTCAAGTGTGTTTACTCCTTCGCTAACTCTACGGCCACGAGATGCCTAGTTAAAATTCATTCTGATCTGCACGCTCTTTCGGCGTGGAGCTCAACATGGCAGAGGGAGTTCTCACGTTCTAAGTGCCGATGCATGTGCTTTGGGCTTGAAAGGCTGCCACAACCTGTTATTTTTCAAGGTTACCAAATGACTGAATGTTCCAGTATCAAGGACCTAGGATTAAGCTACACCAATTAATTCTACCTTTCTCCTCACGCCAATAGAATTACAGCCAAAGCCGCACAGATTTGAGGCTTTATTTCTTATAATTTTTATCTTTCTGAAATGAAATTAAGACTTTATCGTATGGTCGTGCTTTCCATCTTGGAATACTGTTGCCCCCTTTTCGGTCTCATGCATGAAGGTAGCCGTTCAAAAATTAAACAAATTCAAAAAACGTTCACACGAAAACTGTTGTATCCGACAGCTTCTAATACTTGTTACTCAAATAGAAGTCAATGACTGAAACTAAGGTTCCTTTGGGTCAGGAGATTGGAAGCAGGCTTTTGTCTCCTTTTTCGCCTTAATAATAGCAAAAATTTACCCAAGACTTCTGTCATTACCTCCGTCAGCCGTCTCTACAAACTAAGAAACTCGGCACTTGTTATACCCCCTCCTGCATCTTCCTCATGTAAACGCTCGTTGTTTTTTGCTTCCAGATATAGCTTTCTTCGGAATAACTTGCCAATCAAAATTAGATTGTTAACTAGACTGTCTGCTTTCAAACGGAGACTGCACATTTATCTTAACACTGATTCTATTAACCTTCTAATCTCCTCATCGTTCCCGAGCAGCTTTCTCCATGACTCCGAGAAAGGACCATCGGGAATTTAGGAGATCTGCTTGAAACTATTCTCTCTGCCTCGTGTCCCCCGAGAACCTAGATGCTTGTATTAACCACCGCTGAATCAAACGAAGCCACGCGGAAGTACTCAGTCTAAAATGCTGCAGTTTCGTTGACTAATCACCTTCATCAGACCACCCACACCTATTTCTGCTCTACTATTGTGTTCCTACTATCATCTTCCTACGCAGTTTTTTTCTCTTACACACTTCTTGAACATTGAGGCCCGTTGAACACTGTCTCCATTTTCACTGTACGAGTTTTTTTAACTGCCATTATTTTTCGTTTTTAGTTCAAAATTACCTGCAAAACATTGCTAAATGGTGCCCCAAAAGGACAATTTCTGCTGACATCATTGCGACTTTCTACGTGTACTTGTACATATTTTCAAATTTTTTTTTGAAGTTTTATTTTTTCGAAATTAACTTTGTACAGATAGAGCCGTACGGGCGCTGAAAATATTAATTTCATATGCCAAACTCTGCCCCCGCTTTAATGATCAGAGTTTTTTCACTGCTTTCTCTTTAGTTTACCATACATTTCAGGGAGTGTTGATTATTATTTTAAAATGACGATATGTTGGTGGATATGAATTTATCTGCCTACTATACTTATCGCTCCCGCTGCCTATGTGGTTGCTCGCGGAGGACAGCATTTGCCATCTTTGTATTTATTTTTCCACAGCACTAAGTTTGCAATGACGAGGCCCTCCGGGCCTCAAATATAAAATTTATTTATTTTTCTAAACTTATCTTTTTTGCGTCTTATTCAATGTTATCCATCGTGATAGCTGTGAGTAGTCTAGTTGCTGCTCTCTAGGATTTTTGTTTCACCTATTTCAACACGTTTCGCACGTTTTTTACTCATAAGATCCATTAAAATCCTAAATGTGCAATCGGTTTTTCCCGTATTTCATCCGCTTAACAGGCCAATCGTATGCCGAACATGCTATTCATGTCTCTGATGACGAATCCACGACGGATATCGAAACGTCAGGTGAATAAACATATTGTTTCAGTGATCGAGTCTTCTTCTTCTCAATGAGTAACTTAATTCAGTAAAGTTTCAACACTTGATCCCCAGGTTGTCGTCAGACTTAAGAAAATGTGCAAAGAACAGTTTTTCAGCATCAAAGTCTTTCTGGGTAGCAGCACGGATTCTGCAGAAGAGATTCTTACTTGAACAATCTGCTCTATTGTCTAGAACCACTAGAACCGAGCGCTCGATTAAGGGAATACGGTGCATAAAGCCTTCGCAGACTACAAGGAGGCATTTGGCGTTGTGCCTCGTCAATTCTATTATACAAGCTCAGCGGTATAGGGGTAAGTGGCAACCTTTTGCAGTGTATCGAAAACCTCTTGACTGGTCGTACTCAGACCGTATGTCTTGGAAAACAGCGGTCGATGGATGTAGCAGTTGAGAGCGGGGTTCTCCAGGGTTCCATTTTTGGCCCTATCTTCTTCCTTTTACATACTGATCACTGCATGAGCGCCTAAGACTGTGTAATTGTAATGATTGTTGTTGACATAAAACTTTGAACGGTCATACGCAACGAAGACGATTAATTAAATCTCCAGGCAAATTTGCATCGACTCGAGCAATGGTCGAACCTCTGGCTTATGTGATTCAATGAGGCCAAATGCAACTTAATGCGATTCGGTAGAACTAGCACTGCGCCTCAGAGGTTTTATTACCTAAATCACACGCAGCTGCCAGAGGTGGAGGCTTAGAAGGATCTGGGGTGTGGTTCACGCCTTCAAAATATTTGACCCTACAAGATCACAGTCGATATTTCCCCTCTCTCCTCCTAGGACAATTCTACATCGATATCCCCCATCAATTACGATCTTGGATATTGTGGCTGCAACCGTTCGTAAACAATTTTTTTCTACACTGCTGGAATTATTTTTCTTGCGTGGACGATCTTTTGAAGTCGGAATTTAAGAAGATTTTGTTTTTCAACCAATTCTACCGCGACGCAACCTATTTAAACCGAAGACAACCTCTTCAAACCAGCAAATTCGCGGCCTAGTAAAAGAAATCGTCAAGATCAGAATATTCTTGAGACCTTCAAAGGCTGAGTCGTTTCCCAATATTGAATACACTTTTTCAAATAAATTTAAAGTGCTTATTAAAAAATAGCTTCAGTATTTGTTAAGTTCCCTCTAATTATTTGTCGTAAGTCATATAAGGCTGAATTTTTATAAATCATCTTACATTTAAAGCAGTTTTTTATCAAAATTATGAGAACAAAAATTATAGCTCATCGTAAGATATCTGCTCCCAGACCGAAGCGGTGCCTGACCACGCCTATTAGTCAATGCCTTGATATCAACATGCAGCCCATTGTCAAGGCTAAGCAAATTGATTTATCTGCATTACAGAACTGTAATGACTTCATGATGAAGTTTGGTTCTGTTTTATCAATACTAGGCAATCTGTTTGATGGCAAGCTATCAGATGTGCCCTCGCAAGATTGTAAAAAGTTAGACTCCCTCGTCCATCTTATAACCACGGAAGCTTTTGATAGACAAAAGCGAAGCTTTAACTTTATACTAAAAAATGCCTCCATTATCAGTCGCCCTTTGGATATCGCAAACGATTTTCTATGTTCGGGTGGTTTTAACTACAAAATTGCAGAAGCCAAACGCCTCCAATCGCGTAGCAAAAACCCGCCCATCCTAGTTAAACTGTTTTCACCGATCGAGGTGGACTCAATCTTTGCTCAACGAGGTCGCATTTCCCAATATTTAGAAAGGACTAAAAGTTTTCTCTGTCGAGATCTTACACCAATGGAGCGACGAAATACGGCTCTCCAGTCAAATAGACCAATGACTTCTCAGCCTACTATTCCTAAATCTGTTCGTAGTCCCGATAGGGTAAATGCACTCGCTAATCCTCCCAGCCGCATAACTGGCCATACACCCACTAACGTCAGTGCACCCGTTATCCCTGCCTCCCAGGTATCTTTTCATAGTCCCATAACGGTCAGTACACCTGCTATCCCTACCTCCCGAATATCTAGTCATAGGTCCATAAACATCAGTGCACCAGTTAGCCCAACTCTCTTGATATCGGGACCGTCAAGGCCCGCCGCCCCGTCATCTACTACGATTAATACTAGTCTAAATACATTCTCTGTCCAACGATCTATAAATTCCGCCGCCCCTAACGCGGCAACAAGTTCATTAAGAATGTCGCCAACACCGTCGATAGCGTTTAGGCCGAGTGCTTTCCCAGCACAACCTAGCTCCTCTTTTGACCGTGGGAGTCATATTATTCCCCCGTATAATGCGTTATTGAACACGCCGGGCCCGAACCAAGAAAAATTTAATTTGCACGGCCGTAACCCTAACTGGTATAGTTTTAATTCTAATAGGAGTTGCCGTACAGGACATTCACTGATTAAGAACGCTAGTCCTTACGCGAGCGGCCCTAACAATAATTTTATGTCACCGATTCCCCCTATCAGTTCCTTTACCCATCATCTACCACCCAAACCTGCTAACTTCTACATGTCTTCTCACCTCCCCCCATTCCTCCCAAACGCCCCAGAAGCTTATTTTGGTTTACCCTCTCCTCATTTTTCCCTGCCAGAAAGCGAGGCCCCTAGATATCTCAGACCTTATCAGCCATCGATTGTTGGCTACCCGTATGCTAACAGCTCCATACCCGTCAGTACTTATTCCACAAATAATAACGGCCTACAGTTTGTCTACCCACCCTCAAATTCTTTTTTATGAATAACTATAGCCATAGCCCTGTCACTCGAAACACACTAGATGTCATAGTGCTTAATGCCAGGTCCGTTATAAATAAAATGGCTCAACTTCGAGCTATCGCTTTTGAGATGATGCCTGATGTTATATGCATAACAGAATCTTGGACCCATCCAATCATTTCTGACTCCTCCCTTATCATAGACGATTATGATTTCTATCGTCACGATCGCATTAATAAGCGTGGTGGTGGTTGTCTTCTGTATATTAGAACGTCATTTAGGCACTTTCCGTTTTATCTAAATAGCACGTCCTTCTCTGGAAATTACTGTTTCGCCTCTATTATCCTGTCGCCCCGGCAAAAGGCGATTATCGGTTGTATATATAATCCTCCTAACTCTTCATCTGAAGAAGATGCAAATTTGTGTGAAATGTTCAAGTTTATTTCAGAATCCACTTTTGAAGTTAAAATTATCGCTGGAGATTTTAATTTTCCTGAAATCGACTGGCTTTCAAACTATTGCCCACCTAGATTTCAGCCTTTCCTGGATACCATTAATTTTTCTAACTGGTCTCAACTGGTTAGTTCCCCAACAAGACAGAATCATATCCTAGATCTGATTTTCACTAATGGTATTGCCCCTCTCTTCGTTGATTTTAAGCAGGACATCTTCCAAAGTGATCACACATTAATTCACTGTTGCCTTCCGCTTCCTTCTACGGAAAAGGCTAGTGCTAGTCGTACCTATCATGCGTACGACCTCGCAGATATTAGCTCAATCAACAATTTTCTTGACTCATTAGATTGGCAGAGCCTCTCCTCCATTAACGACGCTGCATATCTTTCTGAACTCATGTCGGTCGTTTCTACTAAAATGCTGGAATTTGTGCCCACTAAAATTGCGAAACCCTACACACCAGAATCGACCGTCCCTCATTTTCTTTTGCCCAGACTAAAGAAATTGAGGAGGCAGCTGAAAGATAGATCTACTAGTTCGCTGTCTGTGCATCTAAGGATCGCAGAGATCTTCGAATTAGCGTCAAAGATTCGTCTTGCACGTGACCAGCACAGGGAATCTTGCGCCCTGAGCGAGTCAAACTCTGCAAAATCGGTTGCACAACTGTTTCGTCGTAGAGCCTCCGCAAAACGAGGAATTGAAATACCCCCATTGCTAAATGAAAACAAAACATTTGTAGTAAATGAGTCTGATAAGGCTGACTTATTCAATGCCTTCTTTGCGAAGCATTTCACGACAGAATCCGAACCGGTCCCGTCGTTTCAACCATACTCGGACAATACTCTCGGAAACATTGATTTCTCCATAGAATTAATTCGTAAACAGATAATTTGTCTAAAAAACTCGCACTCTTCCGGAACTGATGGTATCCCCAATTCAGTTATCAAAAGAGTGTCGACCTTTCCCAAATTACTTAGCCATATATTTTCAGTCTATCTCTTAAATGGTTACTTTCCTGACACTTGGAAGACATCCATTATTCTTCCAGTCTTTAAATCAGGATCTCGTTCAGAAATAAATAACTACCGCGGTGTACATAAAACCCCGGCCCTAGCTAAACTTCTGGAGAAGATAATTTTTAATCAAATTCTCGATTTTTGCCTAAAAAATAAGCTTTTAAGTGACTCGCAGCATGGTTTTCTACCTGGAAGATCATGCGAGACGTGTCATTTAGCTTTTCTTAACCACGTCACTTCCCTCCGTAACGAGCAGCAATCCGTGGTTGTTATCTACTTTGACCTGAGCAAAGCCTTCGACAAGGTACCGCACAGACGGCTTCTGGTAAAACTGGAAGCCATTGGGATCCGTCCCCCTCTCCTCGACTTCATCGGTTCCTACTTGTCTAACCGCAGCCAGAAGGTCCTAGTGGGTAATAGTTACTCCACTTCTCAGCTGATCACGAGTGGCGTTTTTCAAGGCACTGTCTTGGGTCCATTACTCTTCATTCTATACATAAACGAAATTTCGACTGTTCTAAAAAATTCACACACTCTCATTTATGCAGACGACCTAAAATGCATATACTCGTTTTCTAAGGACACGGCAAGCATATGCGTTGATAAAATAAATGCGGACCTACTTACACTCTCACGTTGGAGTGCTACCTGGCAGATGGAATTCTCTCCATCCAAGTGTAGTTTCATGTGTTTTGGTCCCGCCAAGCTTCCTCGTCCCCTAGTCTTTCAAAATGCTCCAATTTTAGAACGATCCACTATAAAAGACTTAGGTCTAAGCTACACAAATAAACTAGCATTGTCGCCTCATGCCGATCGAATATCTGCGAAGGCTGCACAGATATGTGGTTTTATATCACACAATTTCTTCCTGCTGGAAATAAAGTTAAAACTTTATCGCATGTATGTTCTACCCATCCTAGAATACTGCTGTCCCCTCTTTGGTCTAATGAATGCTTCAGACCGCAGTAAGATTGAAAATGTACAGAGGGTATTTACTCGCAAAATATTCGCTCTTCCTCGATCCACGCTTTCTTATACGGAGAGATGTCAGTTAGCGAACATGACATTTCTTTGGGTCAGAAGACTCGAAGCGGGCCTCTGTTTCCTCTTTCG
>JAYGXS010000002.1:32733038-32775133 GCA_036362985.1 Ligula intestinalis | reverse complement strand
AATAATGCCGTACCATTGCAAGCCACATCCAATTGTGTTAACGAATTCGCATGTACTTACGGATGCAAGTGCATAGAGCGAACGCAATGACAATTGGCAACCAGAGCCAAGGGGTACTTGCCTAGTTGGCTATTGGAACAGAAATATAGAGCTCCTTGGTTTTCTATTACTGAACACTTACTAGATGCAAAGCATTCTGTGGACTTCAAAACTTCGTTCGGAGTACTCCTTAGGGCACGAACAACTCGTATTTTGCACTACCAGGACGAAGCTTACATACGGTTGTTGATGCCTGACCTGTGAAAATAGTTAATGCATGTGGTTAATCTACATTTGCCTAGGAAACACTTGGCTTCCTGATTCAAACAACCCTCTACCCACCTTTTTCAAGCGGATTATTAACCTAGTCTTGAGTTCTTCGATCTTCAAGTCAGAAGTTCGCACGGATGTAAATAATTATTAATGCCCTCATTGGGCTCCGGCTCCAGCAAAACTTCTTCAAAAAATTTTTTTTTCACCCGAAAAATCATGTAAAATTTTGCACTTAGTTTTTCTTTACCTTGTGGCTTTTCTGCATAGTGAACAGTAATCGGTGTTTTGGATCTACATTGAACGATCGAAATAACTTGCAAACTGAAATTAGGTCATTAACTATACTGTCTGCTTTCAAACGAGGACAGCACATTTATCTTAACACTGATTCTACCAACCTTTTATTCTCCTCATCTTTTCCGAGCAGCTTTCTCCATGATTCCGACAAAGGACCATCGGGAATTTAGGAGATCCTCTTGAAACTATTTTCTCTGCCTTGCGTCCTCCGGGAACCTAGATGTTTCCATTAACTACCCTTCAATCAAACGAAGCCACGTGGAAGTACTCAGTCTAAACTGCTGTCATTTCATTGACTACTAACCAATATCGGCTTCTCACATCTATTTCTACCCTACTTTTATAATAATAATATGTTTATTATGCCAGTTTACAGGCAATTGTCTTATCTTCCCAAGCAGTTGTTTTCTTTTACATACTTTTTGAAAATGAAGGCCCGTTGAACTCTGTGTCCATTTTCACTGTAAGAAATTTTTAACTGCCATAAATTTTAAGTTTTCAAGTTCAAAATTGACTGCAAAACATTGATAAATGTTATCCCAAAAGGACAATTTCTGCTGACATTATTAGGAATTTCTATGTCTACTTTAGCACTTTGTCAAATTCGTTTTTGAATTTTTTACTTTTTCTAAACTTATTTTGTATGGATAGTGCCGTTCCTGCGCTGAAAAATATAAATTCTAACTAAGCGAATCGGATCGAAATTACACGAATATGTATAAGCTGTCAACTCATGCAGATAGATGTATGCATAGGCTACGCATGTAGATTTATATCACATAATTGCTTCCCTCCGTAATTAAAATTAAATCTTTTCCACATGTTTGTTCTCCTATCCTAGAATACTATTATCACTCTTTGGTTTGATGAGCGCCCCTGACCACAGTACGTCTGAAAATGTTCCGAGAGCGTTTACCCGAATGTCATTTTCTCCACCTTAATCCAATATCTTTTATAGTGAGCGCTATTAGTTAGTGAAAATTTAATTTCTGTGGATAAGAAGACTCTACGCCGGCCTCTTCTTCCATAATCTCCCACGAATTAATGATCACACTCCAGTGAACCAATAACGTAAAAATTTAACATCAAAAAATATGAAGCCCTTATTGTTTTTTAAAAGGGTTCTCCTGGTATTTGAGGCTGTTTCGTTGACAGTAAATTGGTTTTTTAATCTGTTTGCATTATCCTTTACAGTGTCAATCGTCGTCTTCGCAACTTTTTTGAGCGCAGTATCCAAATGTTCTCCGTTTGCGATTATTGTGGGTTTCTTGACATCACCGACTCTATATCCAGCAGTAACGCGTACGTCAAACAACAACAACAACATAAACTAACTTATTTATTGCCAGTTTACAGGCATGGTCAAAAGAAAGGTAAGTTGGTAAAACACCTCTTAGGCAACTTCTTAACCCAAGAAGACAGGAGAAAGCCTAAAACAATGTGGTACGGTAATATCAAACAAATAGTATAGTTTAAAAGGAGTACAAAACTTAACAATGAATACCCGCAGTCACGTACAGGAGAGTCGAACAAATCGCCTGAATATAGACAAGGGAACAACCCACATTCAACCACGAAACACGGGTTCAGGGTGAAGCCAGTCTTGGGAGATCATGGGGATCAGTGGCAGAGGGGCAGCCGCCAGCATTCTCAGTCAAAAGGCTGCAACAGACACACGGACAGAGAATGGGGACAGGTTGTGGAAGAGGGGAACAATCGCATGTAGGTCTCTGACAGGATTTCACTGGAAAAGGGACGTGGAGACCTTCAAAATCATTCAGCCGCACATAAGAGCAACAATGACGTTGGTCTTCGTGGTCTGTCTTGATGATTGTCGAGGGTTCTTATGTTTTTCCAGCTTGCCGGTGGAGTCTACAGTCCACAAGCTTGAATTTCCGGCATTTCGGTGATGTTCTCGTATGACCTACTGTCGTCTTATCGTTTCAAATCCCCTTGTCCGTGAAAAGTTCTGCTGCCTCAAACCCCATGATATTCTATGCAGTTTCCCATGACAAGGAGCGTTCCAAATCCTCGCACGATGTTGTTAACAGTACGATCCCATCTCATTCCATCATATCAAATCAACTTTTTATTCATGACAGAAGCAGTTTTCACGAGAGGTTGGAGTTTTAAAAGTGTCCTCCTGGGATTTGGTGTGGCTCCCGTAATACTACGTTGTCTTAAAATCTACTGATGTTGTACGCTTCGAAGGCGAGCTTTGCCGGCGTTTTTATCTCTTCCAAATTACGAACATCGTCGTGAAACTTTGGTGACCTCTTTAGATTCTTCCATTTTCAACCCTGCGAAGGGTTTCGTCGGTCAAACACTAATTATCATATTCAGGCGATAGTCTTCACGATCGCTTCTTTCAGGTCCTGTCGTTTGTTTGCGGCTTTATTTGGGCTGTTTAAAAAATAGCACCCATCTGAATGCTAAACTAAAAATTTATTGAAAAACTCTAAGAATATTCGCAAGTTGCTATCCGCACTTACCAAACGGGCCATGAGTTAAACTTCACAGCAATCAAGTTAGTCACAAACAGCGGAAACAGGACGAGCTGAGAGTTGACAGAAATGTTGTCCACGGAAGAGAACTCAAGTAATGAATGGTACAGTTTGGTGCCAGTGTGCAGAGCACTGTGTATTTACCTCCAGACCTGTATCGATAATAATAAATTGGCTTAAACTGTCTATAAGTTTCGCCTCGTTTTTTGCTATTGCTGCTATATCTGACGATGAACTGCTGTAGGAATTAGAAAGCTCAAAATAACTAAAAAAACTGATCCAGTGCTCGACTTTAGTATCCATTCATAATGAAGATGGCTTTATAATAATAGAGCTGGAGAAACGGAGAACCAATGGCGAGATAAATCTCAAAATAAGAGAGGGACAAATAGTTCAGGTCAAAAGGACATCGCTCTGGTCAAAGCCGGTAACAGTGACGGCCTAGCTGTCCCGCCACCGAAACCTCAGACATGCCCTCTTAAATTGGTCGTTTTAAATGCCAGATCACTGATTAATAAAATGCCTCTGCTCCAGACTATGGTTTTCATCAACCGCCCAGACATTGTTATGGTAACTGAGACATGGGCATCGGCCTCTGTAGCTGACTCAGAACTCCCTGTTCTAGGCTATGCATGCGTTCAAAACGATCAAAACAATGGCCGTGGCGGAGGAAGCTGCATCTTTATTAAGCAGCCACTTGCATTTCTCCCGTTGGACTATCCACAATTCACAGCGGTGGAGGAGAGCTGCTGGCTACGAGTTGTTCTCAAAAACAAATACTCTTTACTTGTTGCCTGTGTTTATCGCCCACCTAATGCCAATGCAGACTACGATCTTTGTCTCTCGCAGGCATTTAATGCCGCAGCTGACTTGAATCTTAAGTATTGCTTGATTGAAGGTGATTTTAACCTTCCTGACGTACAATGGTTTCCACCATCCGGTCCTTCAAAGTTCGAGAACTTACTTGAGGCAATAGATATCGGCATGTGGGATCAGGTAGTCGATTTTCCCACTCGAGGAGCAAACATACTAGACCTAATTTTTTGTAGGGGATGCGAACCACTTTCAGTGTCATCCTTAGACGCACTTGGGAGTTCAGACCATCTTACAGTTGTTAGTGAACTAGAACTGGAGGCGGATAAAACATTTTCCCAAAAATATAGTATTTATCATGACTTCCGATCAGCAAAGACGGCTGACCTACTGGCACATCTAAACGCTCTCGAATGGTCTGAATTTTTCCAATGTTTGGATGTAAATGATTGTACCGATGCACTGTACAAAGTGTTGGATCCACTCATCCTCCTCCACTTTGTCCCCCGTAAGAAAGTAATACACGTCAAGGATGAAGTGTACCTTCCTCTGTCTTTCCGGCGTAGGCTGCGTAAACTATCTCGTCGTTTGCATCGGCAGAACGACACTTCCGTTCTGCCCTTGATCACACTGATATTTGAGCAGGCTAAGAAGCTCTCCGAAGAAAATCAAATAGCCGATGAGGCTCACTTCGCTGAAAATCCTTCCCTTAATGTTGCGAAACTCTTTTTGCGTACAGTAAAAGCGCAGAGGAAAACGCAACACCCCATACTTCAAGATGCTTTAGGAAACCCCATAGCTGACGCTAAGTTGACCGCCGAAAGCTCGTTCGCTGCACCTCCGGCTATCCAGGCTTGGACGGGTGCCATTCTCGAAACCATAAGTTTTACCCTCTGGGATGTGACTGAAGCCATTCGTCGTTATCGTCAATCCTATAGTCCAGGACAAGATGGCGTCTCAGTTAGCCTTCTAAAAGCTGAAGCTAATGATATCTTTCCGTCTGTTCTTTGTAAGGTATTTGATCTTGCTCTTGAGAGTGAAACCTTTCCTTCATTGTGGAAGAAATCGCACATAATGCCTATTCGCAAGCATGACCGATCGACGTCATTCGACAACTTTAGGCCAATAAATACACTTCCCGCATCCTCGAAGATCTCGGAGACCTTAATCAAAGAAAAGATGATGCGTCACTTGACAGAGAACAACCTGCTCAATACAGCTCAACATGGCTTTCTTGAGAAACGATCTTGTGACACCTGTCAGCTCTCTTTCTTTGATTATCTGCTGCAATCTAGATACAGCGGTTTTGCCCCTTATAGCGTCTATTTTGATTTTACTCAGGCCTTTGATCGGGTCGATCATAACCTCCTCCTTCTGAAACTGGCCTCCTTCGGCATAGGTCGCAAGCCTTTGAACTTCATATCTTCCGATTTGGATGCTCGCACAAAACGAGTAAAAATTTTCAATGTTATCTCCAACCCCACGCATGTGAGGAGTGGAGTTATACAGGGTAGTGTACTGGGTCCGCTCCTATTTTGCCTGTTTTTCAACGACGTTTCAGATTGTTTTCAGTATGGCAGACCCTTCATGTACGCTGATGATTTAAAAGTCGCTCATCGATATAAACCGGCAGATCGCAACATCGTGCTCGAGCTGATAAAAGAGGATCTTCAGGCCTTCGCCCAGTGGTGTTGCACATGGCGCCTCACCCTTTCATGGCACAAATGTTCCGTTATGGTTGTTGGCGACGATCATCAACCGGAATTAAGCATTGACGGCCACTAACTAAATGTACCAGGAGTTATCAAGGATTTGGACATATCCTACTCTAATAGTCTCAATTTGTCAGAGCACTGTGCCCTGATAGTCTCGAAAGCACGCCGAACCACCGGATTTATCCTTAGAAATTTTAATACTATCAAGGTTAGAACTAGCCTTTATAATATGTACGTGAGACCTAGTGTTGAATACTGCTCGCCCCTATTCAGTCTTCTGCGCACTAGTGAACGGAAGAAAATAGAATCAGTGCAACACTTCTTCACTAGAAGAGTTTTCACTACAGAACACCGTAACTTAACCTACCAACAAAGGTGCGAACTTATAAAGCTGGATCCCCTGTGGCATCGTCGATTGCAGAAGGGTCTATTTTTACTTTTGAATGGTCAAACCTTCAATCCTCTTAGTACAATAAGGCAGCTTGAGCACTCTCGACGCGCCAGTCATCGAGACGTATTTTTATTTCTTCCTATGACACGTACAGTTAAGTACCGGCAATTCTTTTCAGTAAATACCATATCAATTGGGAATAAGCTGCCCAAAAGTATTCAAACCCAGCAAAGCTACCCTACGTTTAAGAGAGCTATAACTAGTTTTCTACATTCAGGACAACTTTTACGAATTTTGGGTGCTGACTCGGTGGAATCTCTCTTTCACTCTGATGGCGTTCGTGGACTTTGAACCCCGCCAGGCTTCATGCTGAAGATAATGCTGCTGAAGCAGCAGCCCGCATTCTGCTAACCCTTCAGCCAATAGCGCGTAACTATTGCCGACAACCATTGAAGGAAGACTGAGAACACTTTGTACTTGCGCCAACCCTCGCGCTCTGGAACTAATTTTCTTAAACGAACTGAAACATTTCTCCTGCTGATGAGTCAACTCAGCTTACAACTGTACATTTATTCCGTTTGTATCATACCTTTGAAGACAGCTTTTTTTTCCTTGAAACAAACTCCCTATCTCACCCAGTTTTGACAAAACAAAAAACATGAAACAAAATCAATGCTGGCTGCAACATAGGGAGTTTGTTTTAGGTTTTTTCCGGTCTTCGAGGTGTTGGAAGGCGCCCAAGAGGTGCATTACCAGCTCTTTACAATTGCCTGTAAACTGGCATAATAAACATATTATTATTGTTAGACTGCTATCCATTGTCCTTTTTATGCAAGAGAGTAAAGTTTACCTTAGATATTCGCTTATTCACCTACATGGGCTGCTTATTGTTGCAGTTAACGGTTATAAAGACAGGTAAGTGCGATGGTTTATACCTAGGGATACTATGATATGCAATAGTTCACAACATTTTACTCGCGGGTAAAAAACTGAGGTTAAAAAGCATGATAGACCTTATGCCACTCGTAATTCCTCCAGGATTTTTGCACCTACTTAAGCTCCACTTCAAACCATTTTCACTTCTTTGCCTCCAAATATGCCTTCCTCTGGAATAATATTCCCCTCTAAATTAGGCTGTCGTCTAACTTAGCAGTTTTTAAAGTCAAATTACGTAAACACTTAATTTCGGAAGATCTAAAGTCCTTGCTATCCGTCTCCTTCCCAAAAACACAACTTTTGAGCTTTGAATAGGGTCCCCCTGGTATCTGAGGTGGTTATGTTTGCATGAATTTTTTTTCCATGTATGTCTATTTCGTCCTCCTTTGAGTGATATTTGCAACGATGTTCGGCCACTTCTCTGTCCAGTCATCATTGCCGTTTTCTCCATTCTCCGTTTGACAACCCTGAGGATAGGCTTCATGTTCTTGAGTCATGCTCGTCGCGTTTCTGCTTTTTTCGCCAGCTCATTGCTAAACTCCGCAGTCTACAAGGTCACATCTCTGGCGTTTCGTTGATGATCAGGTGACCTCTGCCGTTCACTCTCTTGTCGACCCTGTTGTCCGCGATGGCTTCCTTCGGTCTCACTACCCTGATGTTTGATCATGAAGCCAGTCGGGCGGTGTAACAATGGTGAACGACAGCTCCTACTGTTATATGATTTCGCCAATTACAAGAAGCGTTTCCAACCCACAAACGTTCTCATCAACAGTCCTGCCTCATTTGCACTACAATCAATCCTCTCAACCAACCCCCTTTATTTTGTTGAAACAGTTTTTTTCTCCTAAGTTTTGTTTTTTTAAGCGCGGGTTCACTGAACTCTGCCCCAGCCTAAATGGTAGGAGTTTTTTTTCACTGCTTCCTCCTTAGTTCACCATGCGCTGACTACTATCTTAAAACGACGATATGTTGGTGGATATTAATTAATCTAACAACTTTACTAAACGCTCCTGCTGTCTATGTGGCTGTTTCATGGAGAGCAGCATTTATCAACTTTGTATTTATTTTTCCACAGCACTAAGTTTGCAATGATGAGGCCATCTGGCCTAAAATATACAATTTATTTATTTAAAATGAACGAGGAAAAGAAGCCTAAACGCGTGTTTTTTGCAGACTACTTGGGAAACGAGGTGATCATATTGAATTCTCCACCTGGGTCGCGCCATTTTGCCACATTTTGTCTCACCTTACTTCCAGGATAACAAGCTGAATTTTATATAACGGTTATAACTTGCGAGAGTATGAATGCATTTCTGAGTTAAACAGTCGAAAGAGCAAACAAGTTTTGCATTGATCCAACTTTGTTCATCTAGCTGAATTAAACCTGAATAACTAAGACGTATTCACAGGAATATAACCACGTGGTTTTCCAGCATCCAGATCGTGGTGATGAGCGATACGAAGGACAGTTTAGAGCGCTGTTTCTTAGAGCCCAATTTAATTTAAAATCATCCTGATGTGAACCATAAATTTTTAATTAATAATAAATAGGTCGTCAAAGTAAGGGAGAAATTATCATGAATTAAATTTTATCATAACATGAATTTTATTAGACTGAAATGTGCGCACACATTTAAAAAATGGCCAAAGCTTTACGCGTACGCATGTACACCTTAATCCACCATAGACATGGAGCTTAGCAAACACATGGCCAAAGAAAGCGCCTGCGACTGTTTTTAGTCTGTGCAAAGATACTTAAGGCGTTTGATATGCAGCATGGTCACCACGTATAAAGATGCCATTCGAATTCTTACCTGCAAAGGATGTCATGCAGATACGTACATATGTATACGTACGTGTTTGTTTATTGAGTAGTCCCAAGTTCCTATAAACGGGACCGAAAGACAGCTACTATATTGTGAGTAAAGGTCTATATACATACAACGGGGGCGCAATTGTACAGCAAAATCTTTTCGCTTCACATTAACAACCCATGCAGCTCTTCCCGATAGCACTCCACTCTCCGTGGCCTAAGAATTTGTTTTTGCGTTTCGTTATCTGATTGGCTGCTAGTATCCAGACCGCACAAGCCCGGTGAGTCTTGCTTTCCCAACTCTGATGCGACGCAATGATATTTCAGGCCCTCTTATATTCACACATATTTGATAGAAAGCGCGCATAAACATATCTTTTTGTGCCAATTTTGTAACAAACTACATCTCTTAGAAAGTCCTTCCCCGTTATATCGAAAACTTCTTGATTATGACATGTTCTAAAACCGTAAAATGTTCGTATTCAAGCGGCATCCTTCTAGTCCGTTCATGACTGCTCTTATGAAGTCTACACAGTGGTATGTATGAATTTAAAAATGTAGTGAAGGTTACGTGGAACTTTCTTAGCAGCAGAAAACAATCGTGTCAGCACCAGCCCCGCCTGGCCCCATCTAAATAGTCGGAGCCAGGCTGGGCAATTCGGGGACAAGGGTGAACTAAATGCAATGTAAACATTTCTCGAAATCTTTTTTTTCAAAAAAGCATCAGTTTCCATTAGTGTGCATCTTCTTCTTTCATGAAACAATGAAATTGGGGGTTGAAACGGGAAAACAGGGGGTGCACGCTGCGAAAAATATTTTCCGCAGGTGGGGCTTAACGGGTTGATTTGGCCCCGTCTAGTTCAGTCCACGTGCCACTGAATTAGACCGGGCCAACTTCAACCCGTTAAGCCCCATCTGCAGAAAATAATTTTGCAGCGTGTGCCCCCCGTTTTCCCATTTCAACCCACTATTTCATTGTTTTATCAAAGAAGAAGATGCAAGCTAATGCTTATTGATACTTTTTTTGACAAAAAAATAGATTTCGAGAAATTTTTACAATAAATTTCGTTAACCATTAGCCCCGGATTGCCCCGTCTGGGGCCCCACCTACGCTAGGGCCGTGTGCTGACAGGGAATGTATGACTTTCAAATGAAGAGTATATAGTTTGTAACTTAGAGATCGTAACTACAACTACATAAGCAGGTTGGGTTCAACACTGTTAGATTTAGTTGTTCTTAACCAGGAAGCATTTTTAATTCAAGTAGGAAATTTAAGAAAGGCTTGATTTGGTGCAAAAGGAGAACACGGATTTTGTAAACGTCTGGAACAACGTGCATTGAAAAGATGGCATTCTGCTATGACTGAATTACAATTCACATTTAAACTCCACCGAAGTAGTCATTTTAACTAAGATCATATTTTATAATTAGTACCACCAACTTTATAAGCTTGTTTTACTCCGAAGCTCACTATATTATCCCCATCATGTTTGTCTGTTCGTACACTTCGACTATGTCAAAACACTTTTCAATAAACAAGTACCCTCCAATTCTCTTCTTTTCGTTTAATCTCGTCGCGGTTTGTTGGAGACACATTCCGAGTTATATCCTTTATTCAAAATAGTTGACGTCGGGAAGTAACTGCGAAAGATTTGACCCACACCATCCATCATGAAGCGTTTGGTTGATTATCCGAAGTATTTTTTATTCGATAAGTCAGCCATCAGCATTGTGAGTGGTCTTCTGTTTCTTACCGAAATCTGTCTCGGAATATACGTCATACACAACGTTGCCTGTTTGTTGTCCCACTTTATCGACTTATGACCCAAATCGCCTAGATACGGAAATTGACTGGGTGGCTTATATGCAACAGGTGCAGACATTTCTCAATGGCACTCTGGACTATGACAAGTTGGTTGGTCAAACAGGCCCCTGTGTGTAAGCCGTTTTTTAATTTCATTAATATTGTTTCTGTCTCATAGGTACCCGGCAGGTCATATTTACGTCTATAGCATGCTTTACTATGTGTCCGGTGGCGGCACAGATATTCGCACCATCCAGTTCGTGTTTCTGGGGCTCTATTTACTATCCATTGGGCTAATTTTTAATATATACCGATCCATTTTGAAGGTATTATCCTTGGTTTATTAACTGACGCGTGCCTTTAGGTCCCACCTTTTGTGATGTTCTTCATGTGTCTGGCTTCTTATCGAGTGCATTCCATCTATCTTCTGCGGCTGTTCAATGATCCCGTAGCAATGTTTTTTTACTACGCTTCGATCAATTTCTGTCTTTACTCACGGTTTTCGCTAGCATCCATATTTTTCAGGTGAGTGCTCCTGTCGTCTAACGTTGTCTTCACTCTTATCCGTGAAGTGGCTGCTTTTTATTGCGTTTCCTGTAGGGTTTTATTCACATATTTTGGTTGATATGGCTGTGGCAGCAGCTTAAGTCACAGGAGCCCTTAGCCACTGTAAATTTCATGCGAAGCAGTCAGCGTAGTGTCTTTAGTGAGGGAATGCTTGAGCTGACCGTAAAGCCGATTGGTCTGTCTTGATAACTGAAATTTACTATGTATTAGACTGTCACATCTATCCAGAAGCACGTTCAAAAAGCCTTGGAAGCCTTGCACACATTTTGAATCAAAATCATCCTAAGATTACGGCAGAGTTTGCACTAAATACGATTTTACTGACGGCACTCGTATGCTGGACACATCACGTCGGCATTTCCACCGCATAAGAAATACGAACTGAGTAGGTTTTTTATGATTATTTCGTTATTCAGCCGTTCTCAACCTCGGGTTTACAGCACTTGGGTTTAAAATTTGCGTTCAATCAGTGTATATTTGACGTGAGTGACAGAGGGCCTTAGAAACTCCATTTATACGTACAGAAGTGCAGGAAAAGAAGTCAAAGGGCAAAATGTTTTGCACGCTGTTTTAGTATGCGCCTATAGTGAAACAAAGTGGTAAAAAGTGTAGGGTCTTGAAATTACAGCTAAGGACACATTCACTGCATTTGCATTTGGAATAGTTAGCAGAACTTTAGACTTCATGTAAGCGAGTGTTTTATTAAAATCAAGTTATTAATATATTTGTAGTTATAAGGGTGTCTCAGTAGATAGGGTTTCGGGAGGTGTGTTTGACATTCAATTGGCGAGTATCCAGAGGCCTCTTGAACACACGATAGGGCGAAAATCGCAATTCTTTTCGTAATTCTTTTATGAATTACTTTTTGCAAGAAGTAGGAGCGTGGATTGGTGTGGCAAAGTTCCTTTTTAAGTTGAAAATCCTGTTGTCCGAGATTCGTCTTTAGTGCCATTTTAGAAGGATTTTCTGCTTCCACATAAAGATGAAGTCCTCTTACCAAGGTCAGTCCTGTTCTGTCTTTATTAGGCTGAGGTGCAGGTTCGGGGTGCTTGTACGTCAACTTATTGGTTCCACGAACAACATTTGTACTACGCCATTCGATACCTTCAGTAATACCTAGGTCTTTCCAAAGTCACAGTGGCCAGGCCTTTACCGCTTATTCTTTGTGCAGCTCTACGATTAAGGTTTGGCCTTACTTACAAGAGAAGGACCGTTATGAGTTTAGGGTGATTGTTCGTGCAGTTGCGTCTCAGGGCTCAAACCACTGCATTCCCTACATTATTACTGACCGTGATGCAATTGTCTGTAATGCATATAGTTTACGCTCCAAAACACGACAGTATGACATTGTTCCGTGATCTTATCGGCGAGCGCAATGCCCACAGTATGCAAAATTTGCTTCGATATCCTGCCAAAGTAGTCTATTAGCCGTATGTTTTCTGGGATTATCCTTAGTAATCTCAAGTCATCAATTTTTCAAATACAAGTACTTCATACTTGCTGATCAATTTTGCATTTAAAAATCACTATTTCCATCGGCGTATTTTGTGAGAAGTTATACACTGAAATACTTCCAGAAATGTGTGTCCGAGTATGCATTACATAAGTAACCTCATGTTTCTGGCTTCTTATGCTTAAACATGTGAGGTGAAAGACCATTAATGATTAATAATAGTCTTTCGACAAAAGCATACGGATTTCGTCGGTAATGAGAGCGACGGGTGCTTGCGTGACCCTATTAACCGGCCAACTAATGCTTACCCGAACTAACACAATGGATAGTGGAAGATAGGCGTGGATAGGTGAGCGTGTAATACAGTCTAATCCAGTGCTAAAAAAACTAGCACACTTAAACGATAGCGGTGGCCATATCATGTTTTTCTTTTCATTGCCGATGTGTTACCGCCCCGTTCCGTCTTTTAAACTCTCCCCGCCCCATTGCCGCCGTTCCCGTATTTCACGTGTTGGTAGGATCGTACAAGCACTGATTGCCGGTTAGTAGGGTCGCATGAACATTCGTCGTAAAAATTTCTTCCTAAATGGCTCTAGTGGAGTTTTCAGGTGCATTACGGCCTTTTTATAATCTAAATTAGTTTCCTAGCCTTGTCTGTGTCGGCAATGTCCTTCTGCCCATATCATTAACCGTCTTGCGGCATGGACTCAACTGTGAGCTCCAAAGGCACCGTAGACGGACGAGTGTGTCCTCTAACAAATCAATGTACGCCTATCTGCCACATTAGTTTACCGTATTTTCCGGACTATAAGACGCACTTAAAAGCCATAAATTTTCTAAAAAAAACCAACAGTGTGCCTTATAACTCGGAACGCCTTATATTTCGACTAATCCTGGCTACTGACCTCGCAGCGATTTTGTGTGGTACGCGGCGCTGCGTTACTTCTTAGTCAGGAGCATCGCAGAGTAATATATACGATGCTTCATTATAATTTTGTAGTGTGGGCATATGGACCCAAAATGGCACCTGTCAAGAGACGCGGACTTTAAACTCAAGACTATCAGTCGAACATCAGTAGAACATGGGAATAGAGCAGTTGTAAGCGAACTCAACACTAATGAATCAATGATACGGAGGAGGAGGAAGAAAGATGACCTGCGCCAAGTAACGAGGCCCAAACAGAGTTTCCGAGGGAAAAAAATTGAGGCAGCCACAGTTAGAGAACAAAAGTGAACATTGAGTTATTGAACCAAGAGCAGCAGGTAGAAGCGTGTTTACAGTCTCTTTTCAAATGGAGGCAACAACGTTAGCATGGAACATTACTATTAATCAATTCCGAGGTGGCCCTTCTTGGTGGTTTCGTTTTATAGAAAGACGTAATCTCTTAATCCGCACCAACTGCCAAAAGATTATGTTTAAAAGCTGGTTACTGACTGCATTATTTTGAATACGCTCATTGACGTTTGAACAGTGTTGGGAGTTATTGTGAATGCGTTCAAAAAAGTTTGACTGACTGACTTATATGACTGTTTCGTTTCCCTCAGTGGGCTTTATAGTCCCGTGCGTTTTATATATGATAACAGTTCGAGGACTAACCATTCATTGGCACTGCGTCTTATAACCCAATGCACCGTGTAGTGCGGAAAATACAGTAGATTTAATTGTAAGAAACAGGTCTTAGGAACGTTTAAAAGTGCTTGTGACAAAACAGTGCATGCTCTTTGAGGCATTTATGATCCTAAATACTAATTTTCTTGGAGAGGTGATTCCTTGCAGCATGATCCAAAGAAAAAAAGCATTTTAGGGCAGAAAAGTTTCCAGTGGGAATCTAGTACGTATATTATTCTGTATTAGTTGACCTGAAACGGTATTCAATAAAAGTCAACACTCCAGTTTCGCTGTAAAAACGTTTTTTACATCTGTTATCGTTACTGTTCACTTTATTCATTACTATCCTCTAAGGTTCAGTCTTCCTGTGGTGCATGAAAGCTTTATCTCTCGTCTTTATTTTGTTCGCATCTTTTGTAGCTTGGCCGTTTCTGTCAAGATGAACATCCTCCTTTCTGCGCCGGCCTTCCTTTTTGTTCTTCTTCTACATCAAGGACTGTATGAGACACTGGGACATCTGGCCGAATGCGGAATCGTCCAGGTTTGCCATTATTTTAAGAATCAAAGCAAGCTTACAAAATTCTTCTCTTAAATAGCGGTTAGTTTTCGTGGGAATTTTAGTGATTATAGAAACGGGGCTGTCATCAAACCCGACTTCCCAAGCCTGTGAATTAGAGGATTCAATCAAAGTTAAGGATGACACGTTATTCTCATCTTGCCAATACAAGCGAACATGCGAGTCCAGGAATTAATTGAGAAGAAGATGACTCGATCGCTGAGACAATACTTTTATTTTGCCTGATGTTTCGGCATCCGTTGCGGATTCATCATCAGAGCTTTTAGCAGAAAATGGCTTATGTCTATAATGATAAATCCGCGAAGGATCTTGAAACGTCAGGTGAATAAAAGTATTGTCTCAGCGATCAAGTCGTCTTCATCCTTATCCTCGTCTTGTTTCTTTGCCGATTAACACCGCGATGAAATGGGTGTTGTGAGCAAGTTTTACCCAAATCTACATGAATCCCAAAATGGGTGACCGATTGCCCATTTTCCTAACCAGAACTTGAAGCGCAATCGCGTGTCCTTTTTGAGTCAAGTATTTGAGATATATGGCGTTGCCTCTCGCTTCGTAATTATGCGTAGCACAGGTGTGATCTTGATATCCCAGTACCTTGGTGCTGCACCAAGTTAGTCTTCGAGGGAACCTGAATGCTTCTACGTTCCTACTTCTAAATACATTCACTTTGGGGTCGAGGAACTAACTTCCTCTTTCTCCTTTCGTTTCGTTCAGCTTCTCCTGGCGTCTATTTTCCTCTTCCGGAACACCGCAGCCTATCTAGGGGCTGCCTTCGAATTCAGCCGTCAGTTCATGTACAAATGGACAGTGAACTGGAAAATCCTACCTGAAAGCGTCTTTCTGGACCGTCGTTTCCATGCTGCTTTGCTTGGCCTCCACATCCTCCTTCTTGCCTTCTTTCTTATTCGCTTTATCAGGTCGGTTTTCTTTTTGCTGTATATCAAAGATGCTCGTTGCTATTTGCTCCTTAAAACCAGGCAATCAGCGTACGCAGCCTCTTGTTCAACAATAAGTGACCGCGGCTTGCAGACAGCGCTGGGGATCTAAAATGGTCAAACTTCACCCACAAGCTGGCATTTAAGATTCACCGATGCGCAGGACTTTCTAAATTAAGAATGAGTCTTTTGCCCTCCAAACCGACTGTGTACTTGCTAAGTGGGCTTGATTTATCGTTTATAATGGATTACTATATCGGTCTATTGTTAGTTAGTTGCACCAACCATCTAGCCGCAAGAACTGCTCATTGCATTACCTACCGTCCCCAAAAAATATCGTTTCAGCGGTCGCAGCCTCCCTCCTCCCCACCCTCACATAGTTTCGACTGGCTAGCGAAATCAAGTGAAGGTAGTTGTACTTCCCTGTCAACTACCTGCTTTAGTCAGTAGATAGGAACTAGTCTTGTTGTAGCACGGATACCTCGTGCCAGTTGAAATATTCTGTCCAGGTTCATCTCGGTCCCCTAGAAGTGGTCGACGCAGAGCGTTTCATCTGGCCTGACGTCCGCCTAACATGTGCCTCAACGAGACTGCTTTTTAGCTACTGGATAAACCAGGCACTTCGACTAGGCGTAGACAAGGTCAGTAGATGTATCAGCAGTTGCGCATCTTATTCGCAGATCGGCTCGCACGGTGCTTGGAGCCCGGAAATTGGAATAGACAGTGAATTCGACGGCTCAGCACACATTCCTCACTATAAACAATCTGGCGTGCTTGAAGCTATCTCGGCGCACTAGGAGGTGTGGTTTGGAAAGTTGCCAACTCATGGGATAATACGGACTTCATAGTCAGCCTAGATTGTGTTTTTGTGCAGTGACCAGCTAATGGACTGAGAGTCAGCTTCCAATGGCTCCTTCCTAACGTAATCTCTATAGCAGGCCCTCTCCATGGGATCCGAGCCATGTTTGGCGGTACGCTTAGAAACGTCTCTGGTCGTACCATCCACTAGCGCCGTCGCCCACTTCTGTTCCTCTTGGCGTTGTCATGACGCCGGGGCCAGGTAGGGGAAGGGGCAGATTACGGTAGATGCAGCGCAAGTCTTCTACCAGTAGAGTCTAATTCATGCACAAATCACTGTCCGAGCTCCCACCCTGGCGCGATGCACACGCTGTACCCCTTCGGAATCGAAGGTCAATGCCAGCTAGATCCCCCGCAAATGATAAACCGACATACAAACCATCTCTTCTCCCCTGGGCAGAGGTGTTTATCGTCGTGTGCAGTTAATGAACTATAAGCACGCTGTAACGAGTACCCCCAGGAGGAGAAATGGGAGCTCAGTAGGTTCACCTCAGTTAACTGTTTTGTAATGTTTGTTATACAGTATTTCGCTCAATTTGCCAATGCACTGGTTGATGAAGTGTGTTCAGTTTATATTATGACTGGCCGTAAGTAAACTGCTCCTTGCAAATACCTTCTGTTACTTACCAACAATTTCTTTCTTTGGCAATAATTACGTGCAATGAGTATAGGGTCTCTGTAGCCACAATAAAGTCAAAATCAGTCCGGTAACCCCCGTATTATTTCCTAACGGTGCGGAAACACCAATTTTCCTTGTGTTTTCCAGCTGAAAGCTGTGCGTGGGCGCTTTTTCATGTGTCAATTTTTTTCGTTTTTAGGTCGCGTGGAGGTTTGATGCAATTCCTAGCCCTGATGCCTCCAAGCAAGCGGAGGGAGAAGCTTAATCCAGAAGGTAATGCTTTTCTGATCACTTTATTCATACATACTTTTTTACTTTCAATTTCTGCAGCCATCTTACGAACCTGGGTTTTAACAGGGCTGTTGGTTAGCGCTTAAAGGGATACCAACCGACAAGATCGGATTGTTATTAGAACCTTCGCAACATTCTTTTTTATACAGAGCGATCTCAGTGCCATCCCCTATAAAATATGGAACTTTGTTTATATTGCTACTTAAACTTTTAAAGTAGCTTAGTATGCATATTATCTGTGGCGCACTTAACTGCCTGGAAGACGGCAGCCGATAGTTATTGTAACACGGGTTACGGTTAGGGCAGGCCGCCGCTGCCGATCGGTCTGAAGGTGCCTGCTAATGCTGTTTAATTCGGATTCAGTCTTATAACATATCATTTCCGCTGTGGTTCTTTGTTTGGCAGAACTGCGGTTTTTATGCTTGACGGCAACCACCTGGAACTGGCGTCGGCCTCAGGGGTAAACAACTGACCAGTCCCCCCTTCTTTTATATTAAATGCTCCTTTTTCGTGAATGACGTCAGCGAAATGATAACGGGAGACAGTTTGCGTGGCGGTAGGCAGCATTTGCCACTGGACCACAGCTGTCGCCTGCGAATTGGTAGCGCGAGGTGTAAGACGTATCGCCACGAGAGTGATGGATGGTAAGTGAAACTAGATGTACAATTTCCGAACTAGTTTTGCCGCTTTTGGACAATACACGACCAACGGAAACTTATTTGCATGAGGCCCTCATATCACCGTGGGCCGATATCGGGAACACTTTTGACTACCGATCTAGTCCATTAGTAGGAGGAAATACGGCATTCTGTTTTGCATACGAGCTCAAATGCGGAGCCCTCGTAGTTTTGGTCTTCTGACCAAATAAAAGATTTTTAAGGCCAGAGGTTGAACATTGTTGACTGATGACGGCGAATAAGCGAAAAACGACAATCCCAATCCTTGAATGCGATAGTCCTCGACTACTGATCGTCCCATGTCCACCTGCCACCGGAGTTCGCAACACAAACTAGAACGTCTCTACCCCGTTTCACAATAAGACCCGGACCACTCCCACGTAAAGTTAAATCATTCTTCCTCTGAGCTGTCTATAAACCTTAGACAAAAACAGATTCAAGACTCTGTTTTCGGCGGGAATCACTAACACAGGTACCAAGTCTGAATTTGATTCTTGTGATGGCTTATGTTAGTACTTGCGTTTTCCGGAGTTTACCAACGCATGTTTAAAGGTCTTTTTTCCTGTCCGATATCCGATAAACCCAAGTTGTTGGGTATACTAACGCAAACTATGCACACACAGATCACCTTATAATCTTTCCGAATAACTTTTGCCTATTCAGTTGTTTAGGTTTGAAGATTTTTAGCGCTGCGCCAACTTCTCCCTGTGTCCATTTCTAGCCATCTTCCACTACAAGAATATGCACTGGAATTCATTTAGTATGCACACAATGTCAGCGTTTGGCTTTTTGCCGATGGCAAAAATTGCTACAGCTTCAGTGCCCTATCAGTGCGCCTACATTCACTGTCCGAATGTTAAGCATTCCAATCACCCTCGCTCTTAAAAAATTAGCCCTGTGACCCACTCTCCAGCCGAATTCGCTTTTGCCGGCCCCAGCTGCCCAGAATACAGAGTCGAGGCAGTGTGCTGCCTTCTTTCTCCATCTGATTATGCTGGTGGTGGTCGTAGAAGTCCAATAACTTTTTATACAACTGTTGGTTTCTTTCGATGGTAATTGCTTGTGTTTCCTACGTACTGCGCGTTGTTTGCGTGTTTCCTATATAAATGTGTTTTTTTTTATTTTGTATCCCTTTTTGTTCCAGATGTTGTCTATCCGATGTTCGTCACAAACTTCATCGGCATCGCTTTCAGCCGTTCCCTGCACTACCAGTTTTACGTTTGGTACTACCACACCATTCCATACCTTCTCTGGTCCGTGCCCGCCTTCTCCAACTCAATTCGGTGAGTCGGGTTCTCGCACGTCCTTTAGACGTCAATTAAATCGATATGCTCAAATTGTCCCTAAAAACTATTATTATGATGTACCCTGAGCTCGGTATCGCAAGGCTGTTTTTTAAGCCGATGTATTGTAAGTGGTTTAAATCCTGTAGACTTGGCAGGAATTCTGAAATGTCATTTAGACTCAAACGACATACTCCTGCCGCGTTTATTTTCCGGACGCATACGCTCTTCTATGCTATTACGAAGTTATTTTTTACGAGTTTTCTGTGACCCAATATCCCGTCGTAACGCGTACGTCAATTCCCAATGCTAACCACAACTGATATGATACGGTACTATCAGATCAGCGGTGAAGAATAAAACCTAAACAAACCTCACGATAGATACCCGCAGCCAATCATGTCTGACTCTAGACCAGGAAAAAACGCGTGTTCGATAACGTCACACGTCTGCCAGAGAACACTTTAACAATACAAGCACGTCGCCGTTTCAAGGTCAGTCGATGTGAATGAATGAAAACAGGAAGGGAACAATATGCATGTAGGTCAGACAGAATTTCACAGAAGATGGACGTGGAGCATTCCAAAATTGTTCAACCAAGGATAACAGCTATCATAATGGGGCTAATATAATTGAGCCATAGATGTGACGAGGTTATACACATCACGAGGGTTATAACTAAACGAATAGATAAAATGCTACTTAAATAGATATTACACGGTCCTGAAGGCCTTAAACTCGGTAACTGTTGTCACTAAATAGCATTTTTAAAGATCTCAGTTACTACAAATGACTGCGAGAGAGAATATCTTTGTACTCGCCTTTTGTGAATTATATTTGGATTACTTTGGAGATCGAAGTCGATGAAACTGGTTCAAACTACTTAAATAGCACTTTTTAGCGAGCCCAATTTCTTGAGGCGACCGGAAAGAAATGCGTTTAAAGGCCGACCTGGCGTGATTTAAATATCTTGGAATGATGCTGTATCGTCATGAATATCGCGACCTCGACCCATCCTAACCAAAATGCATTTCGAAATGTTTGCTTATTTTTCTTCGATTGCGCCGCCTACTATAATAGCATTATTGCGTGTGCATACAATGTCCCGCCTGAACTTGGAACGTTTTTTTTGTTAGCGCTAGAGGATTCCTTTGACGATGCCAAGGTCAGCTTTGGTTTGGGATTTAGTGTTCTACTGCGCCTGTTTATTCGTAAACTGACTTCTCCCCCAAGGCGTTTACGTCGTCATTGTCATCTTTCGCCCTTCTTACTTTGCAATTTTTTCACTCTCTCCTTCTCTAACGTGACTTTTTTTGGGGGGGGGGGGGGCTTGAGAACTTGTTCGCCTGTCCTATTTTCTCCGTCCATGTTTAACCCCAGAGTACTTAAAACAATCACTTCGTTTTTAGTCCACAACGCACATCAAAATGTCAGCGTTTACCAAGGGGGAGGGGGGGGGCATATTTGATGTCGACCAGCTAAAGCACAGCATACGTTATCACAAGCTTAGCACGGGACCTTATAAACGACTTCTTTTTTTGTCGGAATAGCCAACCCTGTCCTTAGAGTGTACAAGCTGCATACGTAAAGTAGTCGTTGGTTCGTGCGCCACTTTTATTTTGTATTTCTTCAAGTGCCCTTTCAAGAGTTCAGACACATTTTTTACATAAGGAAGGAATCGCCATGTATTTGTTTGTGGCGCTTGAGTGGCACTTTCTAGTTCCTTTTTTCTAGGTTGTTGTTGTCGTCGTCGTTTCATGCATCGATGTAAAAAATCTCTGGGGTAACCATTCTGGGAAAACAAACCAGACAGATAATTTTGTTCGATTTGATAGGTTTCATTGTCAGAACAGTGTGTCTTCGCTCGACGAAGTAGACTGTTGACGGCACTCCTGTGCGAGATGGGGTTGTTGCTCTCATAGCAGAGAGAAGCTTGCGATACCGTATATTGCGGCTAAACGGGAAGGCCCATCTCTATACGCATTCACGAACACAAACTGGCAGTGAAAAGGCGTACCCATTATCCGAGAAGGCTATACATAGTCTTGATGCAGGGCACAGCTTCGCATGGGACAAAACACGCATCGTCAGAGTTTGACCCCCCCCAAAAAGGCCACGAATTTCTTGAGGCCGTGCACTCCGACGATTCATGCATCGACCGCTACATAGAGTTAGACGGAATTTGTAAACACCTCAAAAAACGGTGGAAGAAACGAAGGCCGCACAATGTAGACTGACAGAGGCCACAACTACCAATCAGGTCTGAAAACATATGACTATTGACTTTTCCGCACGTTTCAAATGTTATTTAATCTTCGCTTATTTCTCGTTAGTCGGAAGATGAGCTGGGAACCAACTTCGAAAATCCACTGATTAAATTATCCCGTTCTATTCCAAAGGACATATTTTTCTTCAAGGTACCCACTCCCTTTGTAGTTTTCTGGTATCATATCACGTGTGATTGTAAGCTTGGACGCGCCAGCTGACGACACCTAGTCGTAGACTGTCTTTTTTTCTAAGCCTGTCCGATATTGCAATTTTCCTATATGTTTATCTTTCTAAAATATAAATGAGAAGCGTATTTTTCTTGCCTCTTCCAGTGTCTTGTTCCCTGGAAATTAGCTATTTCCGTATCCGTATTTTTGGCATTAGCTAAATTAAGGCACTCGATGTCATGTTTAAAACACAACGTGAATCTTAAGATAGTTTTAAAGTCATCTTAAAATTCCTCTTCTTATTGTTTCGATGGGCCATCCCAAAAGTCGGTCACTACCGGAATATATCCTTCCTTTTTGAGTTTTTTTAAGTGTTGTATCCAATATTTGCTTCCGAGCTTTGACGTGCGCGTTCTCCGCCAGCTGACGGTATCTGGTCTCAGACGTTGTGGCAAGAAAAATAAAAAGCCCAGGGGTTCCTGTAAAACATGAAGCATAATAATAATACTGTTATTAGTAGGGTAGATCAGCAAGAAAATGCATGAAGTCTGCGGAAGACATTAAGGATTCTCGCATCTCAACAATAATTTTGTCTTATCGCTCTAATGAGCTGTTGTAACAAACACGCAGTTTAAACTATCCAAATTAAGGTCGTGTAAACAGGTGGAAACGAGAAATCCAAGGTTAGTAGTTCAATGAGGTTTGATTGGGTTGCAGGCATAAATAATTCCGACTCTTTACTTAACACTAACCTTCACCTATCCATTCCACATTTATGAAGCTTATTCAGAAGCGTTACTCTAGTACAACATAGCTACCTAGATAAAAAAATAATCAGGCGTGTTATGATAAAAAAACTGAAAGACTTGCATATTAGATCTTCGCCAATGTTTTTTTAAAAATCTTAGTTGGACCGGTATTCCAATCCCCCTAGTTACTACAAAGTATTTCCTCGGTATAACGGATGTGAATAGGAGTTGAGCATGATCGACATTAACTTGGACCTATCGGTGAATACCGGAGAAGCAATAAGCACAATAACTTTTGTCCCTGTGACTCCCTCAACCTCCCGTCAATAGTCTGCCAGCAGCTACCTTCAGCTACCGGATTTAACTTTCCAATGGTGCGCTACCCGCCATCATCGGCATTACGACAATATGTACGCTTCGGACTGTTCGTTTCGATTCTAATTCAGGCCTTTATAGACCAAATAACTAAACCTTTGATCAACACAGCTTCTCATTCAAAATTTGCGACATCCTTGAGTACCTAAATTCTGACCTAGAACGATCACTGACCTAATTTATGCTAATTGCCTCCTAGTGACGCGTGCTATATGCAGCGGTACGACTAAAGACACCTAGGAAAAATACCATGCATAATTGGGGGTTCTTTTCTCGTTAATCTTCCTCTCCAGTGTCTGTAGTTCTGTTGGACATTTGCCGAAAAGAAAACAAAAGCAAATACCGCATTGGCGGAAAACTTTCCGATTTCCGCTTTTTAAGAAAGTTTCTGCGAACCAGATCTGTACACATCTTTCCTTCTATGGTGCTGGGCAGAGTGCTCTTTTAGAAACATACATTCAACAGAGCTTAGAGCTGCTGGATGTATCTCTCGACTAATTTTGTCATTATTCTGTTAGTTTTTTGAGTCACGTTTGAAATCAAAGGCGAAACAGTATGGCCATAACGCATTGCCCACGGCAAACCCCTTGCCTTCGAATCTATTAATGAGAACATTCTAAAACACCTGAAGGTATGGTTATTTTAGTGGAATTGCGTGCTAGGCATACACTTTTAATAGGCCTTTTGTAGAAGACTTTATTTGTTACTCTCAGGTTGAACGTCAAGCAATATTTCAAACATAGAAGGTTCATTGTTTGCACAACTACGCTGAATGTGCCACGCATACCTTCCAGGCATTTTACCGCCTCGGATATCTGTTACAACTTATTTAAATCCGTCTTAAGTATGTCTTGCTAGTTGACCACAGTAACCTTAGCCTCACTTGAGTTTTACACAATCACCACAGGTGAAAATGCAGAAGCTGGTAAGCTCATATTCTCATCTGCTATGCTGATTGCAAAAATAGGATGCATATCATATTACTTAGCTACTGATACGGTTATAGGAAATAATAATTTTGAATGTTAAGCTGATGTTTGAGCAGGTAGCTCCCTTATGTAGACACAGGATGCTCTGCAAATTCCAAGCTAGATTTAGATACCGTAGTAAGCCTTAGGTCAGCCCGAAAACGGCAACTGGCACTACGTTGCGACATAAAAGCATGGTAGAACTTGAGCTATTATCTAATAGCGTTTCCTTAATCCATAAGTTTATTATTTGCCCGATACAGCTTGAGACTGTATACTTGGTGCCGATTTCCTGCATGCACGTACAAACCGTATGAAATTATACAATTTACTGATCTTAGTAGGTATGCTTACTAGAATTAGCAATCCTAACATTGGCATATTACTTCTATTACTTCTAGTCCTCGCTGTGCAAACTTAGAAGGTGACAGTTTTTGGTGGGTAGATAAGAGGACGGAAATCATTGGAAGCCCTGATGTGCTCTGGGCCTCGCACTCCTAGTCTAGACTGAGGGGGCACAAGCCTCAGCGTTGACTTAAATCAGCGTCACCTCTGACGATTATTAGCGTCAAAAATTGTATCAGTACTATTATCATTCAGTTGCATCGCTATTCAGTAGTAGTAGTGTCAGTCTTGTTGTGTTTGTCTCGACATCGGCTGATGGTGAGTGCGGTCGTACGGACGCAAAAGTCTTCTGTCACTTAAAACTAAATCACGCGTAGTTCTGGCCTGCATTGAAGAAAACGGTCAACGCTGGTCTGCGTTTCGGTCTTCCTGGCTCTGGGTGAAGGTGGAGATTGCGATGGACGTCTACAGTTACTTAATACTAACTCCTGTTTCATTCACCTGCCCTGCATGAACTTGTTCGAAGCATATGGTGGACTTTATCGAAATCAATGCAGGCTCACTTCCCACCTCTGAACGTAAAGTATTAATTGATCGATGGCACCTTTACAACCAGTAGAATATTATTCAGGTAACTATACACCATACTGGCAGACACGTGTTTCGCCGATATTCTGCCGCTGTATGGAACATCTACGAGGGGTTTGACTATCACTCCGCCCCCAGCATTCACCTGCGCTTTCTGGTAGGTGTTCCACTTTTTGAAATTGTAGCTTTTTTCCCCCAGCAAATAATTTCCAACTCAGCATATTCAAAGGTCTACAGGCGCAGAGTGACATTTGATGTAAACATTCGTGCTGAATTTCATCAGCCACTGCGGTCCAAATATTTGCATCAAATTCCTGCTGGTGCCTGCAGACCCTTGAATGTGCTAACGTACTCCAAGTTAGGAAGTAATTTCTGAGCAAATTGAAGAGTTACAAGTAGGATATTTCTACACGGTCTCTTTTAACCCCACTCTTCATAGAATGAACTTCATTGAAGTAGTAAGATTTCATGCGCAGATTTTCTCAAAAACAAGAGAGTTTGTTACCGATGTTGTGGTTTTTAGTAGGTCAAAGTATCCTGATTCGAAGCTATTTGTTATACTCCAAATGTACTGAAGTCGGCCTGCAGTTTAAAATTCCCCAGTCCATTGCGCCACTCCCGCCTATCTTCTGTGATAAAGCCTTGTTTTGAGAGGCGGTCGTGACTCATTCTTCTCTTCTCCCCCCTCTCACCATTAGTCTCCTTCTGTTCGGACTGATTGAGGTGTCGTGGAACGTGTACCCGTCTACCGCCTGGAGCAGTGCAAATCTGCATGCCTGCCACCTCGTCCTCCTGATTGGACTGGCAATGAGTGCGCTCCCGGCTCCCCACGATGCGCCTACGGCGAAACAGACGACGGGATCAAATGCCGGAAAGTCAAAGAAACTAAAGAAGAACTGATGGTTTTGTGTTTTCCGCCCCCTTCTCCCTGCCCCCGAATCTCGTACGAGAGGATTTGCCATATCTTAACTATAATGAGGTGTGGTTGGGATATACCTGTCTCCTTTTTGATGACACTATTCCCCGGCTGTCATGTCTGTTGCGGTGTTTTGCAAGTACCAGTCCCGTTGAGATAAGTAAGAGCAAACGATGGTACTCATTGATGCGTGACGACACGTGGCAGCAGACCTGGACAGTTTACCCCAGCGCCGGAGGCCGAATAACGATGGTCCAAAAACTACTTCCATGTCCCGACGGATTGAGTCGAGCCGGGATTAATGTATTCCCGTGGCTCTAAGGGGACGAAAACATCCAAGACCTAAGGATTCCACTGTTGTCAATTTGGCGTGCTAAGTCTGACATCGGGCATGTAGGTTGGTGTGCCAGTATTGTGACCTTGTGTGTTCCTGTGTCAACACTGGTTATATACACCAGTTACTTGTTAGGAAGAGAAGGCAGAACAGGGTAGCAGATAGTATTTTACTGTCACTTGTTCTGCTTGTACATCAGCGTTGTCTGTGCGACAGCTGAGTCCCGTTAGCGACGAGTGTCAATATCACCTGACCTAAAACAGCGAGGCAACTAGGTTGTGCCTCAATGGTTAAGGCTTTTGACTCTGAGCAAAAAGTCGCGAGTTCGAGGTTCGTATGGGGCACGGCTTGGGTCTAGGTATGACTGACTGACGATAGCTAAGTGAGAAATGGCCATTTCAGCCTCTCGTCTTTGCCGGCAGTACGATCTGCCTAACAGAAAGATGCTTCTTCAGAAGTAACTTGTCAACAAAGGAATATACAAAATAATGTTTTCATCAATATTTTCTGAAAAAAATATATTAATTTTTAAGATCTTCGAGGATCAATGAAAACAAAATTACACTACTAGGGTAGTTGTTCTTTACAGAGCGTAATTTTTGCAGTGGCCTGAAGGAATTTCGTCCGAGCGCCGGCGTCCTCGCCTGGCACAAATACCTTGAGGGATTAAGCTGTATGCTAGGTAATGCTACAACCCTACTGAAATATTATTTTTTGGAATCGTAAACAGTTTTTTTTAGAATTTCCGTTAACCTTTTACGAGGCCGCAAATCCACTGTACTCCGGGCTATTGGATACGAAATGTTGCCATCTTGAAATTTATTTTGACGTACGAAACTTCCTCCACAAAAAATCGCATTTGCACCCCTCTGTAGGCCTTCAGTAGAATTTGCACGACATTTAGTGATCTCTTATACCACGCCTGCATAAGGTCACATCATTGCAATTCTCGTCGCATATCTGGGGCCAGCCACATGCTTGTCTAGCGCGACCTGCTAATACGCGCCCACCGTAGGCCTCTCCCGGTTTGGCCAATCATTTTCAAGGCTGGCTATGACAGACAGCTTTCGATGACTGACTGCGATTACTGCCTACGCCCTAACACTCCGAATTTCACTCGTTCGGGAGTCAAATCTCCTCCTACCTATTCTCCATTTTTTTTGTACAGAATATACTGTTCCTACCACTCTCGCCTTTCCAAAACTTTTCTTCTCCTTAGAAACCGGGCCTGAAGATCGTAGTGACAAGGTTTTTCTCTATGAATCTTGATTACTTTATAGACCTGCATGGATTTCGCATGCACAGTATATACGGTAAAGGACCGAAGTACTTCTCGAGTGCCTGCTCCTGCGCTGCATATCTTCCTGCCCTCGTTTCAGTACTGGTGCCTAGGCCGGACAGGAGCATCTGCCAGTGCATTAGCTCGATAAAAATGTGCTTATCTGGAAGGCGCGTATGAGCTACGTATTCCACGAATGAATTCATCAAATAAGTGTTATGCCTAAGCAGTAAAAAAAAGACTCCGATATATATCTGCAGACAAAGCGCATACGCTGGCATTATGTTGCAGACGGTTGCAGTCATGGGAAGCTTATTTACCCTACAGTTACTCAATTAGAAGATTAACTAAGCACCTCATCTCCACAAGAGCGTTTTGATAAACAGCTGTAGTTCATGAACGCTGTAAAGGCCTCGAGCATGTGCGCGTGAACGCTTTAGGTGTGTTTTAACGCCTTCGGCTATTCGGGGTCCGGCTGAAAGGCAGTGCGTTCTTCTGGAGCAGCGCCTTCATCTGGGAGATAACTAGTGTAGGAAAATTAAGAGTTCAATTTGCTGAACGCAATTACTAGTTTAAAATGATTTAGTGATTCCCAGCATATTACGTCTGACGCTTGGGACAGTCGGATATCTAATAAAAACTCTCAGTAAAGTGGGCTGTGTGGAAAGTCACACACCCAAAAAGTGTTTGCCATAAAACGGGATACGAGCGCCTCCCTTCTCAAAGCTCCCAGACGACACCCACTAGACAGTGATCTTGACAGAAGATCACAACTGGCTCTCCATTAGACCGTTTGGTTTCAGCTCACTGTTTGAAAACCTAAGTCAAACTTTTATAACGACAAAATATTTCATACCGGAGCCTTATTGTAGACACGCATCATCGTTGCAAGCGTATTCCACCGCCGTTGTGCAAAATCCCTGGCCTAGTTACATCAACATAAGAAGGGTAATGTTTGTTGGATAGGCTCATAACTTGAGAATCCCAAATTTTGGGTCCACTGTGAAAACCACGATAGCACGACCTCACTAGGCCCTAGAAGCGACAAACTGTCCGTATTGGATAGACAGTATAAGGGAGCTGTGGACGGATTTTCCGCAAGTGCAGGCTTCTTTTCAGTACGGTAGTCGCCGGTTATTAAGCCAAAATCGGGCCCAGACCAAATTGGGCTTAATAAGCGGCTGGGCTTATTAGCCGGCGACTACTGTATCGCTATACGGACGCAATCAGCCAGAGATGCCTCATCATCACCCACCCCTTCTTAATACGAGTCCCGTGAAAGAGCTTGCTAAGCGGGGTTTTTCCAGCAGCTTAAGGCTGCCATATACGAACTGCTTTTGCGCCTGACATTTACCAGCTCTTTACCAATATCCTGTTACGGGGCATCACACAACAAGCGTAGAGTAGCCATGCGCCCGTCTCTATGACCATGTTTCGTCAAACTTTTATGGGGAAAAGGGGAATGGATACACAGCTATGCTCACCAGCCACATCTTTATGGTTGGACAACTGAAACTATCCCAATAAATCAAGGTGATTACTCAGTCCACTTCCTGTTTTAAAAAGCGACAGTAAAGTCGACATCCGATCCCTATGCTCCAGCAATGGTCCCGACGAACAAACCTCGTCGTGGGGCTCTCTGTTCAGACATGAGAAAAAACAACCCACTCACCAGACTACTTAACCCATGAGTCTGATACACGCAATGACGATTTTAGGCACTCAAATGGACTTTTCACTGAGCGATATAACAGCCTCGTTTCTCAAATGTCACGTGTTTATATACAGTTAGTTTTTTACGTGTATTGGGCCGCCGGGCGTTCTCCGTTTGACGTATACGGCGAGGCATGAAACCTAACTAAATTGTTTCGCATAGGCAATCAGCGGCAGCAAATTGAAACATGGAAATGCAGGAAGCGCAGAGGCATTTTCAAGCGCAAGCATGTATGTGTATTGCGCAACATGTGCGAAATAAGCCCTCAAAATGAAATACAAAGATGAATCCGAGGGAATGCGAACAGGGGTAGAGAGTGGAGGTCGACGACTGAGAGTTTTGCCCGCACGTAGACTACAGGCGCTACCACGACTACTTCTACCAGAGGGCACAACTCGCCTGCAATCCGATTGTTTGTGTGTGTGGGTGGGTGGGTGGAAGGCAGTGCTGAGACTAGACAGACAAAAATTAGTTGAGCAGCGAGTGGAGGGGATGGCGGTTGCTGCTGCCAAAATAGACTAAATAGGCTCCTGTAAGCGGAGAGACAGAGAGCGCGAGACGAGGAGGAGGAGAAGTATCACAGCCAGGTGGGGAGATGAAACTGAGAGGAAGAAGGCCCTAACTGGGCGACCGAGGGTCTTCTCGACTGGCTCCGCCACTGTAACCAGATGTCGCGCCACCACCACCGCCGCAGGTGCCATCTGTGGGAAAGCTGGTTGTGGCCGAAGCCGCCGTCCCCCCGGTGGCTGCGGTCTGTACGGTGCCGCACATATCGGGCAGATTTAGGTAGACGGAGAGCCAATCATTAACCATGCCGTGTACCTGATGATGTGGCGAAGGTTGGAGGCGCATACGGGCGACAAGCAGGCCGCGTCTAGTTGTAATTACTTCCAGATACTCGCGCAGAAGTGCTCCTGGAGAATGTGTCTGGGTAAGGAGCAGGAAAAAGAAAGGGGGAGGGGTAGAAGCGAATAGGCAAACTGTAGAAAGCAGTTCAAAAGAGGACGCGACCACCAGCCTGATATTTCGAATGCTCAATCGAACTCAGTATCAGAGGCGTTCGCAGATAAGGCTGGTGGGGCACAACGAATGCAGAATTTAAAGAACGCGGTTTTCACGTCAGCGCACGCTTACTATAATTAGTAACATTCCTCTTCTTCGTTTGGGGACCCCCTTTGATGCCTTCAATGTCATCGCCCTTGTTAATTCTTCGCGTGATAATTACTCGACAATATGGCTTGCTGTCACTGGAACTCTTGGTCAGCTGTCCTCTTCGACCCTCTCCCCCACTCCCCCCTCGCGTGGCTGATCACCCTAGCAACGTAAGATCGCCGCACAGGCTACACAGACGAGAGGTCATTGGGTTTGTTGATTGAAGCACTAAGCCAGAAGGACCTGTAAATGGTGGTCTACTTAGCACTTCTGATTATAATGTGCTGTGGAACCTCGGTTAACAAGTTTAATCCGTTCCGGCGCCAAGGTTGTCATGTTAAACGCTCGTCCTACGAAACCTAGACAAACTAGCTGCGTCAGTACATTGATTTACTGTATGCAACCGAGGACCCACGCCTTGGGAGCAAGATTCCACAGCGGATGCAGGCACACACATACGCGCGCACTGACAGCTCGCTAACTGAGCGGAAACTCTTCAAGCGAAACAAATGTTCTGCTAGTGGCTCACTCGTTATCTGAAATGCTCGTAGACTGGGGTTGCTCATCACCCGAGGCTGCACGTTTTTTTTTCAACGCCCAGAGGGCACGATTCAAACGCAACGCCCGATCTTTGTGACACACACACAGTGAGCATCGTCACAGCTGGTGGTCCAGCTGTCATAGTAAGCAAGCTACCACAAGAAAAAACAGGCTCAAATTTGGATGGCAGTGTACGTACCTGTAAGCGAGGAAAGTTAATCACCGGATGTATGGAAAATAAAAGCTTTTATCGGCATAGGGTACCTTCGCACCCCGCACATCACAGTAGTTAAAAGTCCTGATGGCGTGGCTGGCGAGCTCATTCGCCCAAGCGTCGCGACCGCAGACAGGGGAGGGCTTCAGCTAGTGAAGCCGCGGCTGTGATCGACACCAGTCGCAGACGGACTGCTAACAACTACCGACATGCGTAGGACGCGTCTCCTCTAGCACTCGCGTTCGTTGTGCGTCGCCTGGACCTCTACCATCCCAATGGTTGAAAACTATCTATAAAGACGCAGTGCGACTGACAATCTGTTTATCCACAAGTGCGCTGAGTCAGAAAGAGGATTAGATGGGTGAAAGGGGGAACGCAGAGACCGCACGGCCAGGCATAGGCTTTACACCACGACAGCCATTGCTCTCACTGGCTTGGACAGTGGACCGGTGCACAGGAGAGTGGAAGAGATCAACGCTGGGACTTCGTCTCCACGGCAAACTAGCGCATTTCCCACTAAAAAAATCTGAAGCACTTGAATTCCTCATGATGTGCTAACTGTCGTGGCTGCCAGATAAGGGTCAGTGGCTCCCGCTGAATGTAGCTTCTAGGAAATTCGGGCCACTCCTTTCCGCGAGGACTCAGTACGCCATGCGGGGACCAGGTTGTGGTGAGTGGCGGGCTGTTTGGCGTTGTCAGCTAGTGCGCCCGATCCCGCCGCCTCCAGTCCTTTTGACTCGGTCGAACAGCCGACCTTTTTCTATACTTGTTGTATAACCCATCTAAGGTATTTATTTGACCGTTTTGCAGCGTTTGCTCCTGTATGGGTGTGTGTGCTGAAGCAAGCAATTTTTTAAGAAAGGGGGGAGGGAATAAAGACAAAACACACCTCTCTTTGAGAGACGAAGTGCACAGGAAGAGGCTGACCCTGCCGATCGAAAAGGGGTAGGTAGACGGAGCAGGAGCCCTTGCGTCCACACGAGGATGGTTCATCAGCGTGCTTCGAGCTGCGCCCGGAGCCTTCATTACCGCTACTACCGCTGCTGCTCACGCCACTGAGGATTGCTGTTGAATTCTCGATTCCCGGCGGTGAAGATCGTGGTGGGGACCGACGCTCTGCTGAGGAGGGGCGCGCGGTACCGGCAGTGTCGGCTGTAGCCCCGGTCTCCACAACACCGACGACCTCCTCCCTTGGAGTGGATGGTGGCGGTGGCAAGGAGGACCGATTACAGGCCTCACACATGGAAAGCGGTTCCACGGGCACCAGGGCTGTGAAGTGGCCACGCGTGTAGCCCAGAGCCAGGGGATTGCGTGAGCAGAAGGAACGGTCCCAAAGCAGCGGAAGGTAGATGCCTAGCGACGCGACAAGCGTGATCAGAGAAACGGAACCCATGGGTTAGTCCCAGTAAAGACGATGAGACCACGGACAACAAAGTACACTTGAAGAGGAAAAATGCGATGATTATGTAGCAACAATGAACACCTTTTTTCCCGGGGTTCAACACCTCTAAGAGTGCTGCCATGTCAAAGTTAATGCTGATGTGGTCTCTGTGCATGAAGAAAACGACACCTTCCAGGAAATCAGGAAGTAAAATATAACTGCACAAAAATCTATTCGTTGCCTTCGGCATGTGCAGGAAGATGCGCACGCAGACTATGAGGCACATAGTGGCCCTCCGTGAAAACATCAACATTATTGTGAAAATGCGGACTTAACAGCTTCAAAATACAACTGGCACGTAGAAACACCGATTCAACTTTTTGAATACAGCCTGTGCCGTACAACAAACACCCCTTTTCGCGGAAATAAAATATACAATGGGCGGTAGGCAAGTTACTTCTGCCAACTACCCTGATTAAAAATAGTCTAAATATGAACACTTGCCAATCAATTATATTTAGTTGACCCAATTGTGAAAAAACTCGCGGCATTCGGCGGGATACGAACCCGCATAGGAGTGGTTTTTTAGCCAAGCCAACGCTCTACCCACTTGAGCTACGAATGTCGCGCTTCACACCATGAGTTTAATCACACTTGGATCGATATTCCCTGCCCAACTTTGCCGCTCACATGGAATCCACCAATGCGGGACAGCAAGTTGACTGCCAAACAGGATTTCCTAAGCAATCATCTAGAATACACCAGAATGACTACTAGGCTAACTTAATTATCAAGTTGGTTTGGCAGATTTAGTTGATTATTTGACCCAATTGTGAAAAAACTCGAGGCATTCGGCATTCAATTATATGTTTTCCACGGTAAATTAGGCAAGTGAACCGAGGAAGCCTTTTCCGGAAAGCCACCAAGTTACTTTCTAAGGATTAACACTATCACTACAGCTATGCATCCACGCACACTTGAAGGAGCATAACGTAGTTTGATTCATATTTAGTGAGTTTCTGACTCTACCGCATACGACTATAAGTCGGTCAAAAAGGTAGAAAATAACAAGGGGAAACAAGGGAAAGCAGTGAAACTGACAGTGACTATTGGAGCGGAAATAACCTTGTATTAGTAATAACCGAAATTTACTGCTGGAATTAGTAGTAGTAGAATATTAACTAATGAAAGTTATATTTCATTGAACAATTGTTTTTTTTGTTAAGGGACTTATTTTATGGAGGCGGGACTAGATAAAACCTGCATAACTTCGGCACTTTATGCAGCTCAAACATTTGGTAATCAACAGACTGAATTTACAGTAGTCGCCGGTTATTAAGCCCACGGTTAATAGGCCCAGCCGCGTATTAAGCCCAAATCAGCTTGAGACGGAATTTTAAATAGCAAAATCCGCCGGCTAATAAGCCCAGTCGCCGGCTACAAAGCCAAGTGAGGAATTTGTTGTTGATGATGGTGATGATGAGGACGAAGAGCCAGTTCCCACTGCTGCATAAATGAGAGCTACACTCTACATTCTGCAACGCGGTCTACAGACATCAGATTTCACAAAATTCGACGATTTCTGGTGCCTGGAGAAGGACGTCGAAGAGCAGTTGCGAGTGAAGTTTCCTCCAAAACAACTGACACTAGACCGCTTTTTTTAAACGTGTCGCAAATCATCTTCGTTTTGTTTTTTTATTACGTTAAATACAGGCAAACAGCATTTTTTCTTGTACATAAACAAGCTCTACACATAATACAGTACGTATGTAATGAAAAGTGTCTATCCTGCGTTTTCTAATCAAGAAATAGGACTCTCCGGTTAGTGCGCCCGCCGCTTATTAAGCCCAATTTGGTCTGGGCCCGAGGTGGGCTTAATAACCGGCGACTACTGTATCATCTTTTTCGATTAAGGGAGCTACACCATTTTTAAATGACACCCCTGAGGTCTTTAAGATAGAAGAGGATCCCCTTGGTCTGTTTTACTTCATTAATAGAACACAAGTGGGTGTTATATTCAAGACATAAAGACAATCTCTATGACGCATGAAAAAGTCAGATTCAACTTTTACGATCCACGCTCAATCATCCGCGAAAGTCGAAGTGCCCTAGAATGTTGGTCTATTGGTTCGAGCTGGGCTCCTAAATCGAGGACGGTCTCTTGGTTTTGCGGTGTGCGTAACTTCCTGGAGCCTAACACTTCAAGTGTGATGACGAAAAGTCATCTTCAGTAAGTGTTTGCTGCCTATCTCCAGCTCAGGCACGAAATAAAGTTCTGGCAGATCAACTTCTACATCGGCCTACACGACTGTCATATCGCTATGGTGTGACAATAGTTTCCTCACAAGAGGCGAGTCATGCATTGCTTGCGTGCAGACAAGTCCAGAACCAACTGGCTTACGCGATACTGAAAGGTCACTTTAATAGCATATCTGTCTCTTCCGTGCACACATCACCGCCTACTGCCATCCAGTGCAGCAAAGCAACCTGTTCACAGCTAGCCGCCATCTGCTGATGCTTTGGAGAACTAAAATTACCAGACTACCTCACTTGTTTTACCCCTTTAAGCTTGGATCTCGAGGCGATGATGATGATGGGGAGTGTCGAACATGGGGAAGAAGGAGATCGTCTGACTTTTCGGATTTATACTCGAACCCCTCATCAGAGTGGACATTGGATAAGGGCAGTTCACGCAAAGGGAGTTGCAGTATTCAAAGGGTACAGTCGCTATGCTACTAAATATCTGTGATATTTAAAGACGGCCCCCTTATCGATGATGGTTGCTCTTTAGTGCCATGAATTCGTGATCGACAGTTGAATGGGTAATCGCTGAAATTGCATTACTCCTGTTGGATGAAGGCGAGATGATTGCTCAGCCATCTGGCGCACCGACGGCGTTCGCCTGCGCGCTCCTCGGGTGGTACTTACTTTGGCCCACCTAAGTTTCAGCATCGCAAGTGGGTTGGCGAGGTCATTCCCCCTGTAAGACTGGGAACTGTGAACCATGGTTCGAGCGACTTGTGTATCACGCGATTATCGACTCTAGCGAGAAGTTAGGCTTCGGTGAATTATAATGGGCGACATTTATCTGCACTGCTGCCGGGTGTTCGTTAATCCGCATCAAAAGCAATCTTTCAGTTTTTCTGATGTAGTTGCTTTGCCCGAAATTGTACCCGGTCCAATAAACAACTTAAGACGTTTTCTTTAATTTCGTTACCTGACGTCTTATAGTTGTTCCCAATCATTACGCGACTCCAATCCCAAATTATGCGAGGAAGCGACTGGCGGCCGCCGAGACCTTCTTAACACGCGGAAACGCTCACCAAAATTTGAGGTCGCTGCGATCTAGTCCTGTCTCATTTGCGTATGCGCCAGTTGGAGAAGTTGCGCGAGCGTCCTTGAGGATGCGCGCCTATAGCAAATGTCACAAATGGGGAGGGGCATGGTGACACACCTAGGCGCCGTCTTACAGCACACAGCCACTTGCACCTGATCCCACTTCTGGCCCTCTCGACCTTGTCATGATACCGGGCCTAAGTGGTAGAGGACGCCGTACGGTAGACGCTATGTAAGTTAACTATAATTTAAAATTATTACACATACAAGTCACCGTCCTTGGTCCTACCATGCTGTAGGGCATACGCTGGAAAATGTCGGTTACGAGTGTCCAACATAGATGACTCCCTATTCTATTCAACTATCGTCGACTGATGGCGCTTTGTATTCGTGGAGTACCGCACCCCCTGGACGAGCCTCAATAAAGTTCCGCCGGGAGATGTATTTTGGTTTTTCACAGCCGTGATGGAGTTCCGATTACGTCAATGATTCTAGCAGGTTGTCGCCAGTGGAATTAATTCAGTCCAAATACCTGGAGGATCTGAGATTATGTTTAGCTTGTTCATAACTAGTTAAATTTAACTTGGTAGAGCGTAAGCATTTCAAATCTCACGGCTCCCGGTGTCTGAAAAGAAGAATCCTGTGGTAGCAATCGGTCGGCTTCAGAATTCACGCAGCAGCCTACTTACATCTATAACGGCAAGCTGGCTCGAGGAGGGTACTAGTCGACCGCCGTTTCGAAAAAAAGACAGAATAAATGACGATATTGGCAATCAATAAAACGGCACGCAACCAAACCAGCAAGCGAAAGAGTAAACGCATAGTGCACGTGCCTTGCATTAAGAATTAAAACAAATACTTCCTCGATAAGGAGCTTGCCCAAGATTTTAAAAAAACCGTGAAATTTTTGACAGCCAAAAGCATCTTTTCTAATGCGAACACGCATAAAAAAAGTACACACACGCGGACACAGAAAGGATCAACCAATAGGGACGCGGGGTGGTAGAGACTAAATTGCGGAGACATGTGCGCAGTCATGCGCGAAACTGACCTTGAAAGTTCGAGATTCCGATTGGCTCGTCGCGGTAGTTATTTATGTACTTTACTCCGTACACGATCACGGGACGCCGAAGGATGTGGCAGAGGACAAAGATGTGAATCTGCTCGAGCGATCCACCTGATGTGTCAAAAAAATAATGAAATAGTGCAGTGTTGCTGAAGCACCCGAAAGGTAAAAGATTAAATGCGGCAAATGCCTGTCGTGGAGCGGGTTAATTTTAGGGGCTACCTTTCGACATACACGTCACACAATCCCACTTAGTTAGCTTGAGGTCGGAGGAATAAATTGATGACTACTTCCCATTAAGCTAACCCATTGTCAGAGTTTCATCAGGAAAGAGCAAAACCGAAACCAAATAGCACAATGACTGTAATGAACGATGTTCTTGTGAGGTATTATTAAAAAAAGACGAGGAAGAGAAGGGGACAGATATGATAGGCTTATTTATCCTATTCAGGCAGCGTGATTATTTGCATAATTCACAGTTCCACGAGAAAAGACCAGTGGTCGGATTATACAAACAACCATAAGCTATTCCCCCTACGTATGCGTTGAAAGCCTCTGAAAAGGTTAAAATAACCACGAAAATACGAAAACCAAAGACCTATCCGCCGAGATGAATTAGAAAGTAGTCTGTGTACCTTGTGGGCTTTAAACGCACTCTTTGTCTATAAGCGTGCTGTTGGTATCTTTCAGAGAGACTGGCGGATTTTCTCTGGCTAACCATTTTTCGATAATTAAATTTTACAACAGGTTAGTTCTACTAATTAGCTCTTCACATAAAAGTGGAGGTCACTTACGCAATAACCCGAATAAAGGAAGGAGAAGAAGGGGAAGAAGAAGAATGCTATATTGAAACCTGAATTTTCAGCAAAAATGGCTCCATTCACGGAGAGCAGATGGTAAGGTACATAAAGGATCATTTTTAGAAGAACAAAGGTAATACTCACAAGTCAAGTATTTTACGACATTCACATCAACTATGGAGACAAATCGGCTTTCTACTTCTCCATTTCCGCTTCTTCACACGCTTTTTTCTTCGTGTTGTCATCCTACGGAGAATTGTCGATGTTGGTGAATTGCATATGCGACAGATTGGCCGCATTTGACAAATATTGGGTTGGTGATATGTTGTAGATAAAATAACTTGTTTTCGTTCATTTAAAAAGGTAGCAGTGTACTGCAGATATGACCTCATGATCACAAATGCAGACAAACACAGCAGAGGATTAAAGAGGATGGTATAGGATAATAAATTCCCCGTGAATGGAGAGCAAAAAAATGGGTGGCTCAAATTCGAAATTCATAATTTGTGCTCTAAGGTTTCACGAGGCAGCACACCGGCAAAGGTCTCTACCTAGTCAAAACAGTACCCGGTGATGGGAAACAACATCGTGGTTAAAGTCATCATGAGCTAAAATTGAGGGCAACCAAACGATGTGGCTGCCTGTCCTGGTAAAACGTTTGTACTAATATAGCAAGATTTGGAACTGAGAAAGACTAGGGAGACCGGAATGGCCATTTCTGGTTTAAGAAGAAGAAGACTCGATCGCTGGGCAAAAATTATATTCGCCTGACGTCTCGACATCCGTTGCGGATTCATCATCAGAGACATGAGTAGGAAACAGTAGCAGAAACGGTTAATGTATGCACAAAAGTTGGCAGTATTAATAAGATACAGTCATTATTGCAAACATACAGCGACAATTAACGTTAATTGGCTTCTTGCGCGTGGATAGTTTGTTGGACGGCACGCGGGCTCTGACCTGTTGAACTTTCATCACGGGCGGTGGGCTCGGGCGTGATGATTGCTCGGCCATCTGGCTATCCGATGTTGGCGTAAGATGAGGCGGTGGCCTGCCCGTTCCTCAAGTGACGACTTGCTTTGGCGCAAGAAGGCAATTAACGTTAATTGTCGCTGTATGTTTGCAGTAATGACTGTATCCTATAAATACTTCAAACTCCTGTGCATGTATTACACGCTTCTGCTACTGTTTCCTATTCATGTTTCTGATGATGAATCCGCGACGGATGTCGAAACTTCAGGCGAATAAACGTATTGTTCCAGCGATCGAGTCTTCTTCTTTTCAGTTGCTTCCTGGGACACGCATGTTCGCTTGTATTGGCATTTCTGAGTTAGTAGCAACCGATCGCGGTCGAAAAAAGCAATGAGCTCGTGGTAGAGAGCTGTGGTCTATGGCCAAAGTCTCGGGTGATCCACACCTGGGATCGGGGATGACTAGCTGATGACGGCTAATGTGCTAGAAATGTTCATTCCGGTCTCCCGTGTTCTACTTCGTCATAGAGGGCAAGTCGCTATGCGACCGCCTACGAGGGCTCTAGATTCAACCTCAAGGCACAATAGGACGAGCAAGGTCCCTAACCAGATGGGTGAGCGCCCTTATTCCATAGCAAATTTTACTTGGATACCGGCCAGTCAGCACAATAAGTGCTTCCTAGAGCTGATATGTGCAGACAAACCTGACACAACAAACAAGCATTTTGACTGTTTGAAGGAAGTTGGCAAGGGAGGATGAGTCTTACGTGGCTGTCTGGCAGCGTCAAGAACGTTTCTCCAGTCACGCAGGAGTTGTCGGTCATCAAGACAGTACTGGTCAGCAGCCTGCACGGTCTCGTAGTCACGCCAAACGCGAAAGAAGGCAGACTCACAGGCGACAAGGCTCTCTGACAGGGCCTGTCGAAGAGTTTTCTGCTTGTCAAATATGCCCCAAGAGGCCTTAAGAAAGGAAAAAAGACAGACTACAGGAGAGGACGGAAAAGCGACAGCTTAGCTTTTAACAGTAACAAAAGCACATCCAGCGAAAGGTAAGGTATCTTCTCGGTTTCCTTCGCATAGCCTGCATTGTAACGATTACCTCGATCTTGCTTTTTAGCATTACAAACTGACGCCTTACCAGACTCATCAGCCTAGTGTGTGTCTTGTGGCTGATGAGTGGACTGAGAGTAAGAGGGCGACGGCTCCCTAAGTGGTGTCCAAGTGTGTCGTGCTGGCCCGTCAGCCACTGAGCTCGATTCTGCCTCCACTCTTCTTAACTCTATCTTGACACCGGGCAGAGGTGAGTGATGGAAGATAGAGTGCGGCAAATGTTGTGTAAGTCTACTACCACTGAAAATTAATCCACGCGCAAGTCACCGTCCCTGCACCACCCTGTGGTAAAGCATACGGTAGACCTAGTCGAAATCGACGCCGAACTGTCGTGTATGTCCATTTCAAAGGTATTTTGTACATAGCCAGAAGTCAGACGGACTTTACATGAAGATGACTATAGTCAGGTGGACAGGGGTTGAAGCATACAGAGAGGAGTGTACCCTCCGTCTCAGAAGAAGACGCGATCTTTGGAACAAGAAGTTTATGGGTCTAGAGTTTCGAATTCTCCTCAACACCCATCATCAAAGACAGTTACAAATAAGGGTCGAGCACGCAGTGGCAGTAAGAGCGGGACGCGATCATACTTTCGGAGTTTCTTGGGGACGAACTCCTCCTAAGAAGTGACAAATGCGTGAGCTACGAGCCGCACGACAGTTTAACCGGCAGTTTCGACTATGTTAACCACGAAGTTTAGCGAGCTGAAGGCGAGCGCGGTGACTCAACGTGGGTTTTTAGTGAAAGTAGACTCCGCAGAATCCACACAGTTATTTTTCCAGCTTTACTAAAAAAGACCTGGTCATTCTTAAACGTATCCTCCGAATGCTCTCTTCAGCTGCCGGTGTTTCCTGTATTTTTTAGCTGATGGCGCCACTTTAAAACGGTCAAGCAATTTGCTGATCGCATCCTTAGTGAGGTCGCTCACCCACTCTACTCTGAACTAATGGCTGCGAAGTTGTCCCGTACAATGCGCCGAGGCTTCCGTCATATGTCTTACCGTACATCGGCATGTCAGCACTCTGTGCTCCCATACCTAGCACGCTACCTCATGTGTGATTAAGCGGAAATTGAGGAGTTGAAAGCTGACCTGTCTCCATATTAGATGTGGATATCGTGTAAACATTTAATTTTGAGTATTCTATGACCTTTTATCATGACCCCTTACTTACCTTATCCTTTGTTCTCCATGAATGTGGCCATTTTTGCTGAGAACGTAGGATATGCCCTTCTAAATAAAGCGTTTTCTTTCTCTCTCTAAAAACTACACCCACGCCTGAACCCAATGTCAATACAAAAATCGAGAAGACCGGAGATGGGGAAGGGTGCAGGCGCGGTCAACGCTCCAATACGCGTCTTAACAACACACATTTCTAGGTTGGCTCCAACATGCGCGGGTGCGCTATAACGGCCACATTAAAAAGGTATCGCTGCAGCCTGACTCTTAATTCGCCAGTCACCAACTCCACACAACAAGACACACTGGGCTGACTGCGCAGTCCGAGTATTTCCGTTAGTAGGCAGCCCTCCAAGCCACCTTCCACCGCACCAGATTGCTTATAGTGAAGAAAGAAATGCGCTGATGGTCGACCGCACGCTCTCGCCCACCGCCAGCAACAAGCTACTGCATAGCTTATCGGTCGCCTGAGGCGGGGCGAGCGCAGTGGCTGACAGGGCCGGCGCACCCGTCTGTGCGCGCCACAGCATGACCTGGCCCCCTTGATACTAATACCAGGATTTACACAACCAGGGGACTAAAAGCAACCGGCGTCCTCTGACTCCCAGTCCACTCATAAGCTGCTTCACACACAACACACACACACACACTGGGTTGATGGTGTGTCCGGTAAGTGTATCAGGTTACAGTGCTGAAAAGGGGACAGGTGAGTGTTGTTAGGCAGGTTGTAAAAAAGATTAATAATAATAATACTAATAATAATAATGATATGAAGAAGAAGAAGTGAGAGAGAAAAAACGAGAACACAGCTTGCATTTTATTATTATTTCAGGGGACGTCCTTTTGGGTGCTAAAAGCTTTCAGCTTTATGGTGGTGCCATAGCTACGCTATAAGTGAAACTGTTGCAGTTATGACTGTGGCTAGTAGTACTAGTAATAGTAGCTTCATTAAGATCAATAGTATTAAAAATTACAACAAGTAGTAAGTAACAAGCACCAACATTCAGCACGGATGATGAAATTGCGGCAAGTAACGACTCGGCTGCGGACTAAGAATCAATAATCGCATCAAGCACGACCTCTAGCGGTGATTACGAGAGCTACTAACTATTGCACGTAGGTGCTGTCATATCAACTAAGTACTATAAGTACTGCACTGCTGGCGCCTCGACACCCTTATCTGCGATTGTCACT
>JAYGXS010000002.1:32671019-32725576 GCA_036362985.1 Ligula intestinalis | reverse complement strand
TAGTAGTAGTAGTAGTAGTAGTAGTAGTAGTAGTAGTAGTAGTAGTAGTAAATGATTAACAGAAGATGTAAGGAATGAACTTCTTGCGCGTAATGAAGCTAAGTCTCCGGGTCCAGACAAAATACCAGCAAAGGTACTGCAAGAGCTGGCTTCGGAACTTTCCAGACCGCTTATGCACATTTTTCAGTTGTCCTTTGATTGAGGCCTCCTCCCATCCGATTGGAAAGTGGCGAACATATACCCTATTCACAAGGGTGGATCCAGAACCAATGCGAACAACTATCGACCAGTGAGCCTAACTTGAATATGTTGTAAAGTTATGGAAAGGATCATCAAAAAGGCCACTATGAAGTTCCTCGAAGAAAAAGACTTCTTTGATGGTGCCCAACACGGGTTTCGGAGAAACCACTCCTGCCTGACCAATATGCTTTATTCTATGGAGCAGTGGTCCAGGTCATTAGACGAAAATACCCCCGTAGATGTTGTTTGCATAGACTTTAAAAAAGCCTTCGATAGTGTCCCTCACCAGCGGCTACTCTACAAGGTTGGCAAATCCGGGATAAGGGGCAATTTACTAAATTGGGTAAGAGATTTTCTCATAGGCCGATCGCAGTCCGTGTGCGTCGGAAACGCTAAATCCTCTTCAGTGCCAGTTGCGAGTGGAGTGCCTCAAGGCTCCGTTCTTGGGCCACTATTGTTCCTAATCTACGTCAACGATTGTATGCATGGACTGGTCAGTAATGGAGTCTTGTTTACAGATGATATTAAGATATGGCAACCCATCAGAAACGCTTATGATGAACAAACTCTGTTAGAAGGACTTCACCGCCTAGGTGAACGGTCCAAAAAATGGTTAATGCGGTTTAACTTTGAGAAGTGTGTCACATTGCGGCTCAAGACGAAGAAAGTGAGCGCGACGGATGACTCACACAACTACGTACTCGATGGAAGGTGCCTGTCGAACGCCAATAAACAAAAAGATCTGGGTATGGCTATTGTGCCATCCCTGAAGCCGTCTTTACAGTGTGCTAGGGCTGCCAAGAGGGCGAACAGTGTTCTGTTTGCCATTAAGCGAACTTTCGTCGACATAGACAAAAAACTATTCGGCAAAATCTATGGAACATTTATTCGCTCACATCTGGAGTATGGCGTTCAGGCGTGGCGACCATGGATGCACAAAGATAACCAGATGCTGGAAAGAATTCAGCGAAGGGCAACGAAAATTGTGAAGGGCCTAAAGTCTTCATCTTACGAATGTAGACTAGAAGCACTTAACGTTTTCCCCCTTGAGTACAGACAAATCCGCGGCGACCTCATACAGACGTACGCCCTGAAGTTTGATGACTTTTTCGCCTTCGCCGCTTCAACCAAACTCTCTGGGAATTCTCTCAAACTGCAGGGAACCCTATCCCATCTAGAGATCCGCAGGCAGTCTTCTCACAACGAGTCATCGGTACCTGGAACGGACTGCCCGAGGAGGTCGTAATGGCGAACTCCATCGATGCGTTTAAACGGAAACTGGATGAACATCTACTTAACAGTTACCGTTCATATGTACAATGAAGCAGGAATAATTTACGCCCCCGAAATACCTATAGATAAACGTTACATTTGTATATGCTACTAACTATTTTACAATGACACATTTTATGTTGGATATATTATGTACACAAGAGAATATTCTGACTGCTCACAGGCATACGTTAAAATTTGTAGATGTATATATGTTACTCACTGTTTACAGCGACATATTTTATGTTAGATATTTCATGCATACTGTTTTCAATAGGGTCTTCAAAGGCATTGCCTACTACCCTAAATATAGTGAACTATACTGAAGTATATAGGGACGCACCAGTCTGGGCGTCGGAGTCGAGTAGCTCAGAAAACAGAATGCTTTGGGTCGTTGGCGATAGGTCCCAAATTTCGGCCGGCAGGAAGAAGGTGCCCCACTCAGACATGTAGTCGCAGGGGAATTCCCCCTTCCTCTGGCGTATGCCGCTAGCCAGAATGCGTTGCAGTTCTTTGGCCAAGTAGGGGCTGGTCTGGCAAAAAGAACGTTTACTGAAAAAGCGGTGAGCTGGAAAATCAACGACGCGCGGTGAGGGAGGAGGGGATTCGAAGGAATCAGCGGTAGCAGCGGCGGCAGCTGCAATCGAAGAGTTGAATGGAAAACAGGACTGGATACTGATCGGGTCAGGATCCACCGAGCAGTCTAATTCCACGCATTCGCGTTCTCTCATGAGAATATCGACGAAGTTGGCGCGCCTGTAGGCCCGGGCAATATCAAGTAGCTTGTAACCAGGCTTAAAAGGGCATATGAAGGCAGACCTTTGCTCTCGCGAGGATCTGCTCAAGTCAATCGGCTCGGAGACATTGTGAGGCATGGTGCCTATTCGTGAAGAAGTACCGACGACTTCCGATGAGGGCAGGGCAGGGTGTTCGGCTGGGAGTTGTTGGGCAAACCATCGATCTAATATGTGGCACTCCTAGGAGAAAAAATATGCAACTTTGAGATGCTACCTTTGAACTTTAAGTTCAAAAAGGAGGGATAAAAACAGCGTTGGAGAATTTACAAATTCACAATGAAATGACGCTCATCAGTCTATTCTGTGTACAGTACGGAATACGGATAATTTTGTCTCGCCTTGGAATTCCGGGAGTAGAGTTTGCGAGGGTGGCCGCAGAACAAGTAGCAATCAGTATAGATTACTTAGGGCTGACATTTTGGCATGGGATTTTAATGCGGATCCAATACCCTAACGGTCAAAACTCTGTATTTTGACTCATAAGCTCGTGTCTGTTTTATGAGTACGAAACTACTGATTGCAAACAGGCAAATATAAGTTATGACTTCTTGTGTTATTCTCCACAAATCTAAGACGGCCTTTTGGGAAATAATTGACTTCGATTGCGTTCACGAAGGGATATTGCGAACAAAAGGTCAAAGTTATAGTTCATATTTAACCAGCCAATAAATAAACAGCTAAATATTTAGGGAAGTTGTTTTTAAACTTGGCAAGAAAGTTGTACCAAAACCGATGAAATAAGGGAAATAAACGACAAGATAAATTAGAAATTACGCGTTTTGTAAGCCGCCGATCCAAATCGTCAACCGAGCGAAGATACTTTTCAAAAGTTGTAAGCTCGCCGAGCACAACGGCTTTGCAAGCATCCAGCCACATATTGTCGGCGTGAGATGCGTTCACGTTCTGTTTGGGTTTGACTGAGTCCGTAGGTGCTAGACCCCCAAGACCCTGATCTGTTAGGGGAGACAGACGAGACTCCTCCACGGTAAGATGGCTAGGCAGCGGGAAGCTAGCATGGCACATAACGCACTTTTTGGATTTGGGCCAGTTCTCGTAGGTGCACACATTGCAACGCCACTTTATGGAGGATAGAAGAGACTCCTGAGCGCAGGCTGAAGTGGCTGTGCGCCCGGTTACGTCGGGCGAGCGCGCAGAATCACACTGTATGCACTTCTCTAGATTACTGCGATTGATGAAGGTGCATCTCGAACAAGCCCATCCTGACTGATGGTCCTCAGAATGAATTGGAGATGCGGACACGTCCAGACGCTTCATCTCGTCTTCTATGCGGGGCAGATCTTTCGGGGACAAACACAGGGTGCACTTCTGCGATCTGGGCCAGTTTGCATAAGTACACATTGGGCAAATCCATTTCTGTACAGAGTCCATATGTAGGCGAGGGTCTGAGGGAGGAATGATCGGTGCCAGCCTATTCGGTACTCTACGAAGCAGTTCTGTAAACAGCAGGAAAATTAAGTTAGTATCATTTTACCCAGACTCGGGTGAAATGAATGGACTGAGAAGGGGATGTACCCAGGGAGCAGAGCAGTCAATATAAGCTACAGTTCAATTTGCATATCAAATTTTTAGAAAGATTGCTGTGCAAATGACGCGTACCAACTTTACCCCTAAATTATTTGATTTTCATAAGCATTTTGGATTTTAAAAATGCTAGAATAACCCAAGAAATATAAATATATCAAGTCGATACCAATCGTCCAAGGGAGACGAGGATAGACGGCAGTTAGTAGTAGATTATACTTCCAAGGGAGGTTTCCAAAACAAACAAAATACCGTGGAGCCTCGAGTAAGGAAGAGCCCCATGTACGAGCATTTCAGGTAACGAGCGAGCTCCCCGCAGGAAATGTGTTTAGATTGAAGAGCTTCCGTGCATTTAACGAGCTACCAGTGCGTGTGTTAGCCATTGAGTCTTGCTCCCACGACGTGGGTCATTGGTCACTGCAGCCAATCAGTGAACTGAATCAGCTTGATTGACTACGAGCTCTCATGAGACTGGTGTCAAAACTCAGGCGGCGGACTCATTCTTGGAAAAGCATTCCCCTGACAAACAGTGAGTGAACAGTGTGAACTTTTTTGATGACAAATGACCGTCTTGTATTAGGGGCATTCCCGAACGAAGACAAAAGCAATTGTCAATAGATACACTCTTTGGAGAGGTACAGAAAAGGCAAGCAAGTAATAGTCAACAACAACACTGTCCCACGGCAATGAAATGCATACGAAGAGAGAGCCCGCCTGACTCAGGTAGATTCTTCTTCTACATCATAACTTCTTTCTTCCTACCCAAATACAAATAATCTAATTCAAGCCAGCGACGACTTTTCATAAGGCAAGGTACAAGTGGAAATAGTTAAACTATAATGATTACATACATCACAATTAAATTATAAAATTTCATATTAATGGTTTTCGGGGATAAAACAGACTAATTTTAGTTTCATTACTTTAAATTTTGAAGCTCCTTTCGTTTCAGATGACGAGCTCGGTGCCGGAACGGATAAAACTCGTTAAGCGAGGATCCGTTGTGCACCATAACCAAAATGCGAGCTGTCTTGAAACTGCACATACTGCATTAAGTAGAGGAATCAAATGCAATTCCAGCGCAAGAATTTCTCTGAAAAGAGCTTCTAAACCATACATTAGAAGGAAACGCGTCTGTTTTATGAGTACGAAACTACTGATTGCAAACAGGCAAATATAAGTTAGCAAATACTTATTACGCAAAGTTGCTGTTAAATTTACAGTGCATATGACTCAACTGAGTATACATTTGCGAATCTATTGCGGCTATGATGATATCAACTAATAAATGGGATGCTTCTTCGACGATATCCACTCAATAAGAAAATAGTAGAACCAAATAACATAGAGAAGCCAAAGACTGGCATTATCTGGCATGCCCCAGGATAATTTATGGGAGATCAGGCAAGTAAAACTATTTGATTGCATGTTACTAAAGTCAAAGCCACCCGAAGCCCACTTAAGGTTAAGCGCGCTAGCTTGGAGACCGTCACAAATGTGAAACTTCACTTTGTTTACAGTCTTTTTTAGCAAATTAATATACGAATTTGCTTAAAATAAACCGATCATGCCTTCTATCAACCAATGAGTTGTCCAGCAATTTCTCTACAAACTATAAAATTGGCACCGCTCATGATACATAAATTCAGGAAGAAGGTAAATGGAAACCAGCTCAATAGAAGTACATCAACTTGGGTTGCATACGGTACTTACAGTCGGGGTATGAACCCAACAACCTATTTGCGATTATGGCCGATGTAGGTGCACACAAGCCTAGTCGAAAAAAAATAGCATAGACCGTTTTCCCGTTGACAAAAAGCAGTGGTTAGACGTAAGTCCTACACTCCCACTTCTGGATAAAATTCTCCTCTTCGAGTTACTACAAGAAAGTGACGGTAGTGAGCTTGCGCCCGGACGCCGGTTGACTGACCTCGACTATGCCGCTGATATCGCTTAACTAGCATAAAGCTTTGCGATCTCCAGTCTATGGTTTCACGGGTGAACGGGGTCACAAAATCGGTCGGTTTGTCCACAAACGCTGGGAAGACCAAAGTGCTTCATGTTGCATCCCTGCCTAAGAGACGGCACCCCTCGAGATAAGTGGCTGTCAACATGAAGAAGTCGACAGTTTCAAATAATTTGTAGCGAGGTTGCTTACGAATGGACAAAATAAGGATGACATTGTCTACGAATTGACGCAGCACGACAAGTGTTCTCCAGCCTTCGGAAGTGCTTATGGACCCAATGCGATATGTCCCTCTCAACAAAGATCCGCGTGTACCGTGCAGCTGTGTGGTCCATTCTCTTATACGGATGCAAATGTTGGGCTATGTGCGTGAAGGATGAACATTAACTGGAAGTCTTTGATCAATACTGTTTGAGAAACATCCTTCGTGTGAAGTACACTGATTTCGTCTCAAATGAGACAGTCCGCACTCGCTGTGACCAAATCACAAGGATATCCCAGGCCATCCAGGAAAGACGGCTGATTTGGTTTAGACACGTTCTTCGTCGCCAACCTCAAGAGCTCAGTGCTACTGCCCTCGACTTGAAACCGTTGCCTAATTGGAAACGTCGAAGAGGGGGTCAACTCAAAACCTGAATCGACTCAGTCCGTCAGGACATGGAAGTGGTTCTCGGACCTTCGGTATTCGGTCTCCGGCGCTGGCAAAGAGAATGTGTCGAACTAACCAGGTCTGCGGCCACGGATGATCGCACGTGGAGAAGCACCATACCGGCTAGATCGGTCATGATCACAGCCTTAACAAGTACAAGTAAGAACATCTTCAGCGGCTTTCCGAAGAGAAGCCGATACAATCTTGTTTCGGTAGCGAACGAAACGTAAGAAGTTGGCTTCTGAAATGGCAGTCATGGTGTGCTCTAACGCCGTCAACACTCACCAAAATCACCTACTTGCAGACTTATCGCCGAGAAAGAGTTCTACCACGGTACCAGTGTCTTGTTAAAATACGCCTACGATGATACAGTTCATAAGGAATGACATGAGATTCCAAATCGAACATCCTTCGTGCACACCCTCAGAGACAGCTGGCCAAACCATAAAGTCGATTTTTAGAGTGACTATATAACGCTAAAACTAAAACTGAGTAATCTACCCAAGTTGCATCTAAAGGCGAAATTCCAAGTTGGAAAAAAACTAGAGCAATGCTTTGGTTGAAAACGATAGAAAGCAAAGCCAAAGACTCCGTTTTCCTAAGGTTTACCTCGTCAAAGCTACTGCACATAAGCGCTTTTATATAAAAATATAAGCTGAGGTGTGGAACACACGCTCCAAAACGCCACAGACAGAAAATTCGAACGAAAAATCTGCGGAATGAATATTTGCAATCTAACAAAGTACAATAATGTTGGTAAAATTCATTATTCGACAGTAATTAGACATAAACACGACTACGCGCATTAGATTTGCAGAGGCAAGTGGTGTAGTTCATTGGCACACGGCATGTTGCACTCAATTGAGCTGAAAGTTTTCCCAGACAGTTCGTGTTCACGGAGGTTGGTCCACAAATTGACACCGGTAGTAATCGAAAGCGAATAGATATACTGAAATCGCGCATTTTTGAGAGCATTTTCTTGCCCGACACTGGTCAGCCAATTGATGTAATCTGACTACCCACTGATTGTAGTTTTCGGTAGGGTTGCGATGGCGTGGAATGCGTGACGTGACTGCACTTTCTACCTATTGATTTATATATGTCCATCAATATGAGCGAAGTACCGTCTCGCATTTTTTTAAATTTGCGACAGTCTGCCTTAGGTCGGGCGTTCCTGATGTTGAATGGGGTGACATATGACCGCCAGTACGCTGTTCAAAGGACTGGTTGGTCGGCATTGGAGATAGTTGGTAGTTGCCAGCACAGCATATACGTCCAAGAAATCTGACTTTTTATGGAGAGCCACCGCCGGATACATAGGCACTGATACAAGTTGGAGACGCTAATTGTTGATTGACCAACAACATTCATCAAGGTAGCCATTCTGTTGCTTAAAAGATGTCATAAATTACAGTTCTAGTTGGCCAATTGTCAAGGAAGTCTTGATTTTTCTCAATAATTTCTGCCCAGCAGACAAAAACCGAACTGTTCACAGGACATTCACCTTCACATAGGTCCAAAAGAATTCGCAGCATCTATCTTAATAATCCGCTTTTATGCACTGATCAATTTTACTTTCCATTTTGACTGATTTTTGTAGACACCAACGGTCTGCCACGTCAATGTACTGATGGCTTTGAAGGACAGGACGGTATACTGAAAAGTATGATTATTTCTTAATGCTCCAAATTTTTTACGTTATGCTTTACGTCATTAATAGCAAAACAGCAACTACGGAGCAACCGCAGCAAAAACCAAACGTTGAACAGCAGGGGGCACTTTGATTGGTTGAGACAACAGCTCCGTACATCGTCTCTACCGGTCCGCGAAGACAGAAACTTTGGGGGAACCTTTAACAGCAACATGATAGCAATAAGCGGAAAAATCGATATCCCCTCGGCATTTATTCAGAAAACCTAATTGGCATTTATTCAATCTATACACCTCGTAAAATATACATCTCAATATTGTATGAATTGCTACGCTGGTGCCAGAAGAGACTGATGTACATAAATCTGTGGCCACTGTCTATTACAGAAAACGATAGAGATGGAGAAAATCAGTGCAAAAACACTCCAAACAACGTTTATAAAATACATATATGTGTTTTAGAGCAACTAACATTTTCTTTGAAGCTGTTAGTTACATCAGGCCGATTGCACAATAAGAAATAAGAGCATTTCAAGAATCTGAAATATCCAAATTTGTTGTATGAATAATACCTTAATAAAACATATTTATCTCACAAATAATTCGATTATCGAATTAGTACAAGATTCACACATTGAACAATCATTACTGCGGCGTTTTTTTATCCCAATAAAATTATCGGTCGCTGATTAATACGAACTTAACATATGTAGCTGAAAGCAGATTATCAGTATCGAAAAGAGATTAAACCCTGGGATTCTTGACGTGTCAGTGGCAAATTGATTGGAAATTCACATTTATTTCTCTCAATTTTTATATTTATCCTTTTTTTCTTCTTCTGAGTGACTTTTTCGCAAATTTTTATCGTTTGCAGAAATTCTTTCGAGTCCGGGGAGGAGGAGAGGGCTACGTGCATGTGTTTATTCAATTAAAGGTCTAGAAGTGAAAGGGAATTTTGAATACTTTGTTATATAAGAAGGATCTTAAGAATATTATTTTGACATAATTGCTTCTGTGGAATGGAGATATAATTTATCATCACCATACTTAATCGACATCCGTCGGAATAGAACTTCTTGGACGTAATTTTTGTCCTCCCCGTCTTCGACCCATTTGGGTAGTCGCTCTTCATCCATTTTCAAAAGATGGCGCTTCATCTCAATCGCACTTGCCTCAGCGTAGCATGGCTGCTGAATATGCCAGTTTAAGTTAAGCTTATTTATTGATGGGTTGCCAGTTTAAAGACAAGTCAAAGGCGATATACAGTAGACGATCGTGCTTACAGTGAAAAATTTTCCGATTTCTTTCGCTAGTTTTTTTCGAAGCAAAAATTGTCTTGTGCAATGTTTGTAGTTCCGTACGGGGAGGGCCTGGTGCATATGAATATTGGTATCAGCATCACTTTTTTGTTGTGGGTCAGGTATTCTGCAACAGATAAGGGTGTGTCGGTGAACGGTTGTTCGTCAACGGCTGAAGGATAAACTGATTGATGGCCGCAGATTCAACACCACTGCCCTCACCCTGAAGCGTAGCACAGGGTTTAGAGTCCGCGAACGCCATTCGCAGTGGAGATGATTTCACTCAGTCAGCTCAAAAATTTACGTAAACTCACCTGAAAGTAGAAAATTTATGATAGCTCTCTGAAACGAAGGATAGCCCTGCTGAGTTTTGAGATTGCTGGATAGGTTATTTCAGATTGCCATAGTGTTTACTAAAAAATGCTGGCGATATCTACTTGCGTGTGCTGGAGGGAGAAATAAATAGAAAGCTCGATGACTGGTGCCCGAGAGTGCTCGAGCCGCTTCACGGTAGTTAGGGCATTAAAAGTACGACTGTATCAAATATTAAGCAGCTTAATAAGCCCTTCTGCAATCCACAAAGCCAAAAAATATTGATGTTAGCAAGCTTACAAAGCTGTTGGTAGGCTAGGTTACGGTAAATAAAGAGAAAACTCTTGGTAAAAATCCTGGACTGATTCTAGTTCCATCCATTGTGTGTGGACACCCAAATAGGAGGTTATTAAACTCAGAATCTTGTTCCCATGTCAGAAAAGGCAAGAACTGGGGAGGGGCAGATCACCGTCAACACGATCAAAAGTCTTAGTGAAACCGAAAAAATGGTGTTAAGTGCAAAGCCGCTGTGTTAACACCGTAGCACATCGCTAGCATATGGACAAAAGCCTGATGGCCTTGTGTTCAGACAGGCCATCTCCCAGCGGATGCCCTCCATTATACAAGCTATTCTTGCGCCCAATATTCCTTACTCGGCCGTTCAAGTGCTTGCTGAGACATCTAACTGTATAATAGATCACTAATGACTTCCCTTACAGTAAATGATCCTGGTCGTGCCATCACTTCACCTACCATGTAGGACTGCGAAGAACGACTAGATGCCCTAATCTTTGACATTTTACAACTCCGGGCTACTCGTATCTATGTTTGGCCGTCCACTTCTCGCCTCGCGAAGCCTAACACGCCAGTTTTACCCCTTATCCACAAATTATGATTTCTGCTGGAACCTCACACCTATGGATCCAATGCCCATAGTTGTTAGTCTTCATGTCGTTCCAAATTTATTTAGTCGAAAAACATACCTGCCGACATCCCTGGCGATTACCTCGGTTGTCCCATCCTGTCCAACTGGCTTTCTTCACACTTTGACAGGAATTACTGTCGTTATTCCCTTGCAGATTCTGTTGCTGATATCAATATAATTCTACACACTTCAACTGAGCTTGAGAGATCCAGCTGTCCATTTTCTCTCCGAACAGCTAATATTATCAAATTATAGCTTCTGGTCAACAATCTGTTACATTTTCGTTTTTAGAAAGTTCATTACCTATGGGTACTTACTATTGTTGTCGTCCATATTATCATTAATGGAGCATATATTATCTTGTTTTTCGGTCTCGTCGTCGATTCACGTCCCGTAGACAAGTCGCTCCGATATTTTTGTCGGTAATATATTTGAGCCTGTAATATTTATATTTTTTAGATCATTTGATCGCTGGATCAAAGCACGTGACGAGGGCAAATGGTGTTTGCGATCTACACTGACTTCAAAAAGACGTCCGACACAGTCTCTCAACAACACCTCCGGCCTAATCTGCGCAGCACAGGCGTTCGCGAAACCCTTTTCCTATGAATCCAACGCATTTTGACAGGACGGTCCCAATGAGTACAAGTCGGTCGCCAGCAGTCCTCGGGGGAACCTGTGGTGAATGGCGTCCCACAGGGCTCAGTTGTATGTACCAAATTATTCATTGTTATCATCAACGACTGTGTCAGGGATCTAGACTGTGATGTCACCTTGTTCGCTGACGACACAAAATTATGACAAGTTCTCCGAAATACGGCAGATGAAAAACATCTGCAAGCTAACTTGAACAGATTGGAAGACTGGTCATAGCAATGGCTTACGCCTTTCAATGTTAGTAAATAATACTTTCTTGAAATCGGCACTTGTAGGGCACCCAGCCCGAAGGTCTATTCCTTAAACGCTACACGACTGCAACAAGTTGAGATTCAGAAGGATTTGGGTGCATGGATAACTTCTTCACTCAACTTCTTCACTGAAATGTACGAGGGCGGCGTAGCCAGTCAGATCTTTATTACAGCGCTTTAGGCACTCCTTTATGGGGTTCGAAAAAGACAGCTTTTCTAAAATATTTGGAACCTTCGTTCGGTCGCACCTGAAATTCGCTGTACATGCATGAAGACCTTGGATTATCAAAGACTGTACCGTCTTAGAGAAGGTTCAGAGGCGAGCGAAAAATGGCCAAAGATTCGGGAACACTGCCCTATGAACGCAGACTCTCAACGCTTGAACTATTTTCCTTTTCCGACAAGCAACTTCGATGGAACTCATCCTTAGATTCCGCCTTATGAATAACCTGGATTGTTGCTAATACGCAAACTTTGCGCAGGCATCTCCTCAAGCTACGCCCCAGTAAAGCATGAATCGACGGACGACATTTCTTTTTCTGCAACAGAGTAGTTGCAGCGTGGAACGCCCTTTCCGAAGACGCTGTTCTTTCCACTAGTATTAATTCATTTAAGAGCAGACTGGGCATGCACCAAATCCCATCTTGACACACCACCATGTAAAAACGACATTACATTATACGACATAACTCGTGCTTGAAGAGTAGTTGTGTTTTTATTACTATTTTGACTACCTGACAACTGTTGGCGCTTCTCCGGGAATATGTAATTGACGTACTTCTTAAAATATTCGTTGTACCCATATATTTTCTATCATCTTGTTAACAAAGGGGATGTCAGAGGCGTCCGCCTATCTTTCCCTCAATCAACCAATACGGATCAGAGAAGGTATGCATTCCGAGCGATATAATGAGAAAAAGAGGATTTTCTTCAAAAAAATCAAGTTGTATTTGTTAATTTTCGAGCTGGTGAAATAAACCCGTCCTGAAACAAAATGAAAACAAGTGAGAAAGTAAGAAAGTTACACTGAAGAATTTAGGCCACAGAACAGCTAGACCACTGGCATGTGGGGGAGCAAGTCACAGTTTGTTTTTGGGTGGCCGTATCGCACGTATATATGGTTTCCCAAAAGTGCGCAAGCCGGATGCCTCGCTGCAGCTCATAATACCACTCATCGGGTCAGTCACTTACAATATGGCTAAGTGGTTTCCAGAAATCTGGAACACCTATCTCATAGCTCGGGGTACAGCATTAGCAACTCGCAGGATCCAAGACCGTTAGGTAAGTAACGATAATTGTCTCGTGTTTTTGTATCTACTTGCCCTGTTTTCGCCCATACCATATGACTTGACAATTGACTGCGTAGCTCAAAGTTTACCGGATAGCCCTGTGGAGGTCCGAACGCAGCAAATTATAGAACTGCCCAAACTCTGCCTTAGGAAAAACTGTCGATTCGACAATAGGTAGTACCAACAGGTAATGGAAACCTCAATAGATTCCCCAAGCTTAGGACTACTCGCAGAACTGGTATTGCAGAGATCGGAGGCAAAGGTTGGTAAAACACTCAAGCCCACATGAAGGCTCCGTTATGTAGATGACAGGTTTGTCACAATAATCAACGGCGAAGCCAAAAGGCTACATAAGAGGCCGAATTATGTCTTCCCAGACATACAGTTTACTCCTGAAGACACAAAATAAGGCATAGTGCACTTCTTGACGTGAAAATACAAAAACGGAGTGAAGGCAATCTAACCAAAAGCGTCTATAGGAAAGGATCCGATGCGGAGATTAACCTCACTTATGGCAGGAACCACCCCGCTGCGCACAAAAGAAGCTGCATACAAATTCAATTCCATCGGACTTATACTTTCAGCAACAGCAACTATCTCCTCAAGACAGGACTTGCTTACCTTAACTTACAACTGAAACCATCGCCATGGCCAACACTAAACGAGCGCGAGACTTCCCCAAGTCTTGTAATCATACTGCGGATAATATCAACCACCAAGTTATCTAAACGGCCAATACGGTGGCTTGAGAGCAAGAATAAATGCTCCGTCCTAATCACACATCAACCCCCCCCCCCCACCCCAGCCACTCCGATATCAACCGACCCACCGTCAATCCTCGCCTTCTACGCACAGCACGTCGCAGTTGTTCAGCCCCCAGGCTGCCCACAAACAAACCGTGACTCACCCCCTCAAGTGCCAGTGGTCTAGCTGCCCCGTCGCCTAAACTGTGTAGTGTAACCGTCTTACTTCCTTTTATTTTGTCTGAGGAGGGGTTAATATCACCAGGTCTAACAATTACAACATTATTTTTCCGAAGAGCTTCCTATTTTATTCATATTTATATTCATATATTCCCTAATCCATGCATTTTAGCAAACCTTTTGGCCACTCACCAGCGTTGTTTGCTTTCCGAATTTCCATCTTCCACATGACTTTCACAGATTGACAGGCCTCTTAACCATTCAGCCGCGCGTTATATTTCAACTTTATTCGTCCTTGTCATTTAGTAGCAGGTAAGTTAGCAATCGTTAAGACTGAATTCATTCATGCGATGAAGATAGGCACAGACAAGTCCTCCACTAGCCCATGGGCTGCTCCTCTGCCTATGGTGCATGCAAAGTGTCTTGCTGCCTGGCACCCATGCGGGATTATCGATGATTGAACAACTGCACCGTTCCGGACAAATTTTAATTTATTCTTCTCCATGATTCTTCACCTAGCCGGGGCAATAAAGTTTTTCAGCGCTGACTTAGTCAAAGCTTTCCATCACACCCCATTGCCCAGACGAAATCATAAAAACTGCGATTAAGATCCCATGTGATTTTTTCGAGTTCCTCAGAAGTTTCCTTCAGCTGTGCAGGTCTGCTCATAATTTTGGGTTTCATCAAAGAAATTCTCCGCGACTTACCCCATTTTGCTGAAATCGATGATGTTCTGGTCACATTATCCAGTGAAAAAGCACACCTACAACTTCATAGTGCAATTTTAGAACGATTGAACCAATAAGGTTGATCTGCGGGTCGAGTACCGAGTAAGCTCGGCACTCTGAAGATGGAAAAGAATGTGTTATCGAAAGGTCAGTCAAAATATACTCCGGTACATAAACTTGTCCCCTCTTCTTCTTCTTCCTCTTTGGTAAACGGTGAACGTGATGTAAAGGTTTACTCAACTTGGCGGTCGAAAACAGAACTACAATTCTTCGCGGTAGCTTGTGGAGTTGACAAGTAGAATGAAGAAGCTGACTCGATCGCTGGGACAGTACTTTTATTCGCTTGACGTTTCGAGATCCGGCGCGGATTCGTCTTCAGAGACATGGTCAGAAAGAAGATATATATTCCGTAGCTCCTTTTTAAAGTCCGATACAATCTCAATAATACATTTCATACTGACGAGCTAATAGTATCTAATAGAAGTTAGATCTAATTTATACTCCCCTATCTACTGCTACTTGTGCATGAATTACCTGTTTCATTTTATGACCTCTGATGAAGGATGCGCGACGGATTTCGAAACGCCAGGTGAATAAGAATGTTCGTCTCATCCTAAACATAAACCTAACAACCCCAACCCTTATTCTAACACCCGACTGCAAACGTAACGCTCAAGTACTAAACCACCAGGCCTGACCGTTACGCCTAGCTTACAATCCGGACAGCCGACACCGACCGCCAACTATAACGAAAGTCTAAATCCAAAACCTAACCAGGGAACCGAAGCCAACAGTCTATAAACAAATCCCTGCCTCGCCAAAGTCCAACTTTAGATCCATGGTCACTGCGGCAACCATAATGACTAACTCCCTTTCTCATCCCTAAGTCTGCAGCTTAACATAGGAACCTGGTCCAGGAAAGAAACTTCAATGCGGACCCCTTAACTGCAAACTGATTTTTCACGAACACCAACACGCTTACCTAAAACGATTTCAGTAGGAGTGCTAAAAATTACCAAGTGTGGCCGCCCTAACAGTTTAAATCTTTTCCTTACCGTCTCCGTCGTTAAGCAAATGCGATAACGTCAGGCGATGACCCGCCTAAATTGCTGCCTTCCCGAGGACAAATCATCCGATCAGCAACGCAGGATGGTGATTTCGAGCGACTACTTTTAGGCTCCAGCAGCTAAAGATTTTCGATGGCCTTGACTCCTCGCTCTAAGTGATGACCGCAAGTTAGACTATAACCCTCCCCTCCCCCATTGTGGGAGTTTAAGAACGACCCCGAGAAGACGTACAAAAGGAGAAATAAAATCACGACCTTGAATTTGTTTTGCGTCAACTGCACACGTTAGATGGGCACGTTAGAAGAGGGAAAAGGACAGATATGGCTTTTTCAATTCAAATTGCGGTGTCAGCAGCACCAGTAAGGGGGATACAAACGAAAATAAGCATGCACAAGAAGAAAAAACATGTGTAGGAGCAACAGACAGCAGCAGTAATTGGAGATGGGGGAGAGGGTCACAGCCGCGACCAACAAGTAATCCACGCATAGGTAAAATACAAGAGCAGTAGAGCAAACCAAGCCAGCGGAATTTAAGTGGGTCCGAAGTATCAATAATAGGACGTCGCGGAGTGGCTTAAGGTTGGCCCACGGCGCAAAATGGAACGGGGGCGTGGGTGCAGGGTTGAGCTACCTGCAATTCTGCTCGAAGTCGTCATCTCACACCCGGACTTCATTGCTGTCCATAATACATATCTCGATCTGGCCGGCGAGGGAGATAGGGCGCGTGGTCAAGAAACAATTGTACAGATGCAACACACACAAACATGGTGAAGGTCAGTAATATCAACATAATTAATTAGGCTATAATGGTCAATGTAAACTTTTCTGAAGGTTAATTCACAAAATTTCCACCAAAATTCTGAAATTTGTTTTCGAGTCCAAGGGATTATTTTAGTAGGTTTGGAATATTGATTATCGTCCAACCTACTCTCGAGATATGTCAGTCACTTCAGGATGCCGGCTTTTGAACAAGCTTCATTCTGATCACCCCCAAAAAGCAGACTCCGAAAAAAATAACTACTTAGGTAGTATGCATTTTCCTTGACGCCGAGGTTTGCGACCTCACAGAATTGAGCTCCCCATTATGTTCGGAAGAAGCTGTAACTATTGAACCACAAGATTGCTGGCCTCTCCATTTGGTCATAGGCAGAAAACACTGTCGAAAAGCCGTCACTAAATTGATGCATTTTCTATTTAGAACCTACGACTTCGAGGAAAAAGAACGATTGTGCTTTACACAAGTAAACGAAAAGGATGGCTGTCAAGATATCTGGTGAGGAAGAAAAATTCGGTGTTACGTTTATTACTCAGCAGTGCAAAATCGCATGAATGAAAAATAAAATTCTATCGTAGGAGTCCATTTAAACGAAGGTAGTTATTCGGTTGGCGGGAAAGCGGGCGTAATTATCCGCCTGTTGGAACGATTTTGATCCCAGCATCAAAGTGGGCACCCTACAAAGCTACTACTTATTTAGGCAGAACTCACGTCTCACACCGATGCATACGCAGCGGCATTGAAAGAGGATGAAACGAAGCCCTGGCTGCCGAAAAACAGCTCGGTGGCGACAAAAGGAAATTTTAAAGCAGGGGGTCAAACAGGTTACAAATCCATCACCAATGTGACAGCCATACACAGACGCCGCGTGAGCCAATGACAAGTGGAGGCAAACGCTGTATGAGTGCAAGACAGTCTTGCTAAATCGTTCTGAGTTGATGAGGGACACGAACAGGAGTTCGAAAGGTCAAGCAAATACGCTTATCTTCCAAGTAATCAAACCAACACCACCACTTGCTTCTTCTCTTGGTGGGAACACCTTTTAAATCTAACAACAATGGAACAGAAGTGTACTCAGTTCGGGACGATTATTTTCTCTATTCTATCTCTTTACTGAGCCTCGTAGGCATTTGTAGCGGCAGTATAGGCTGTCAGGGTAGAATATCAACGAAAATCAGGAGAAGGTTGGAATCGGATGTTGGAAAACGTAAAAACCAACAGGGTGATACCGTAACGCACGACACCAACCAGCGCACACGAGGAAAATCAATCAAAAAACGCACAACATCAAAAATATATCGAGAATGAAAAGGATACGACGCGAAGACCGCGCTCAGCAGGGTCTATCATAAGAAGCCCCTTTGGAACAAATACTTCTGAGTTGAGTTGGATAACACGGTAGGAGATCTTCTCAAGCACCTGCAAGAGAAAGCAGAGAGAACGGGAGAAGGTTAGAAGATTAGCCTTTTAAAGATTAATATGCAGGCCCACATAAATGTAATGGGCCGAGGAGAATTTATAGGAAGGTACGTATGCTCGCCAAATACTCTTCTGAACAGTACAAGTAGTTGTACTTGGGATTACAAGGCTTATAGGAACAGTTCTACAAACTGTAGCGGTCTAAGCAGTAATTGTGCTCAGAGCACTACAATTATCAATCTTGATTACTGACAGCTTAATAAATTCTCACAGAGGCAACCTACTGTCATCGAAAGTCAGATGGATAAATAAGAACCCCCTAGTAGACGAGATTGATTGAAAAAATCAAATTCTACGCCTTTATCAGAGACTAGTGTTTTTAGTAGGCTTTAAGAGGGTCTATATTGACCAACAGAGTTAATTATGTTTTCATGAAACACACTGGCATCGACACAAGGCCTACTGAACGTTAAAAACAACGATTACTTCCTCAATATAAATCGTCCACTGCGCCCTTAATCAATTGCGACACAAATGATAGGATAATTCGATACCACTCGAAACTAAGAGTCCAGCGACAAGTGCCCCTTCCTGATGTGGCTTTTATGACACTTTCATTTATGTCCTATCCAGGACACTTAAATAGAGCATGACCAGGTTACCTTTCTAGACACACACACACATGTCAAAAATACGCGAAGTTTGGACGGACAATTAACAAAGGCCCAAAAGTACATATCTGCACAGGTTAAATTTTAAACATGTTCTGAAAACACTTCAAGTTCATTTAAACATTGCTATTAACACTAACATTACCCTTTAAAACTGTACCGGTTAAAAAAAACATACAATACTGTACATTCAGTAAGATATCACACATAATTAACGTATAAATGTACGTCTATTGACCACCACCTTGTGCCCACTCGCATCTTCTTTGAGAGGCTGAACTCTGGTTAGCGCATTTTCTATGAGACACTGAATGTTATGCTACCGTTCCTTCTCTAAGCCTATATACTAATACAAAAAGAATGTTGTGCCTAGATTTTGTGTTTGAATTAGGAATACGATAACAATAAATGTCGTATAAGTGGCTATAATCGATGCGCGATATTCACACCGCCAGTCACGAAAAAAGCTACGAATCACAACTACTGGACCCGCGAAATTTGGGTGTTAAGTTCGAAGGAAAAAAAGTACCACGCAGGTTCGGGAGTGAGCATTTTTGTGGGGCATTGGCTGTTTCAGCTAGCTAGCTAGCCAGCCACTACGCCTACGGCCACCTCCTGTCGTCTTAACCTTGTCTCGCGGGTGTTGGAAAGAATAGGGAGATAACTGGAGAGCAAAAGGAGTGGGCATCGTTTGCACTTCTACTTTGGCGTAAGAAGTGTCATGTGAAGTACAGCTGATTAAGTAAACACAAAGTCAACATGAGCAGAGGGGAGCGTAGGCGCAGAGACCGTCAAAGCGAAATAGCTAGTATCCGCGCACGCGTGCGTCACATGGCTCCTTTCAAGAGTGTCATAAAAGCCACAGTAAGAAGAGACACCTGTAATGCAGCTTTCTGTCCTGAGAGGAGGACTGACCTACCCCTTCAACCGAGAGCCTCCCTAACAAAAACAGTTAGCGCATCGTAATTGTTTCGAAGTTAGGATCCGAATACTCAATACAAAATAGACCAGCCTTATCCTCTCCCATACAGCAATGGCTCATCAAAATTGGCGTAGGATTTGACGCAGTAGTGCACGTAACGTGCGCACGCGTCACACGGGCCCAGACCCGGTAGACGTGAGAGGTGCCGCCTAAAACGCATTAGATAAAAACTACAGTCTTGCCCTTCTCGTACAACTTGAAGGTTCATACAGACTGCTGGCAGCCATCGAACACCAAGAAGTGAGACCCAAAGGCCGACTGCCCCGGCAAGAAAGGTCTGTAGTCGCGTAGTTGATTTGGTGTACCAAACGACGAAACAACTACATGGGAAAAACTGAAAGAATTCTCTGAACGCGACTGGTCGAGCACGCTACCGCAGTGCGGAGAAATGATACCAATTTCCAAATGTCAGCATATTCGAAAAGACACATGTTCAAATTTGATGAGGCCGACATTCTCGCGAAAGCGACAATCACGTAAACTGTAAGCCTTTTGAACCATGATGCATTGCCCCCCCTCACCCCTTCCCAAACCTATTAACAGGCGCTGTGACCTTCCTGACCCATGTGCGGCACCAAGACTTACTTTGGTAGTTACAACTTACTTTAAAATTTGCAACTTTACAACTTATTTCAACTAGCCTACATAAAGGAAGGAGCCGCTAATTGTAATAGGTACGCGGTAGCATAACGACTGCATCCCATAAATATTGCAGCACTGGTGCCCTAATCACCCATAGTTGACGCTGTATCTGATGATGGTTTCCAGCATGAATAGCAAACATCAGGAGAAGAACGTTGTTGTTCCAGCAATCGCATCTACTTCTTCTGAAGGGGCAGTTAGTCTGTCGACTGACAACTTTGCAAAGTTTAATGCGTCTGACTTGCTATAGTATTGAGCATTTCAAAAATCAAACCAGCCATCTTTCTTCCTTTAACATGTAGTTGAGTGGGCATGAAATTGAACGCAGTAATCACCGTGGTGTTAGCCCCCGCCTATTACGTATCACGAGAGTGCTGGCAAGGAAGTGGAATAGGTTACTCATCATTATCGAGGTTGACGAGTGCAACTCTAGGGCTGGTGTGTGACGGATAGAGGATATTAGTGTTGCTGTATGCGTGTAACCGGAAAGGTCTATGCAGCAAGTTCGAACGGTACAGGCTGACTGATAAATGACGCTATTATGGCATATAAGCAGATGACTGAGTGTGAGCAAAGAGCAAGCGCGTTGTGGCCAGGACACCAGGAACTGGTTCTTACAACACACAGAATCAGATAATAGAGCGGGTTTATGCACGACTCGAATGTGCAGTGGCAACACATTATGTCTACATTACCGATGGTGGGTGTCTCGTGAGTCCTGACAGTGTGGCCACCGCAGTGGATACGAAGATGTCAGACAAGGGTACATCGAAACTTGAACACGATGTTTTATAGAAGACAGGTAGCATGGTGTTTTCAGTAATGGTGCTGCTGGCGAAATGACGATGTTTGGGTGGGTTGGCTATGTCGGCATTGCAACGCGTTCGATGATGTCAAGCGGACATTTCGACGCTTGGGACACATACTGACAGGGCAGGGACTAGCAAAGCGAGTTTCGTGTAACTTCGGCCGCCACATGACACGTTCACTGAGGTTGGAGAACGACCGGCTATCTTCTTCCATTATAACTGTTAGATGCAGTTAGCTAGGTGTAGCAGCTATGCTCTAAAGATCACTTTGGGGTCGTACACAATACACCGCTATGCGGCAATGGTCAACACTTACACAAAACTATAGTGCAGGATAGTCATTGGCCGTCGTTGTCGACGAGGTATACCATGTGTGCCATAGCATGGTGGCGAAAGGACGATGACCCTTGAACAATTTTCTTCATAGTGGTGGTAGGCTTTCGCCGCATCTACTTAACTCTCTTCCTTTTCCCCAACTGTGCCCGGTGTCAAAGATTAGGCAGATAGTATTGCCGGCAAAGACAAGGGAGAGTTGAATGGCCATTTCTGGCTCATTAGCCGTCGTCAGCCAGTAGTACCCAGACCCAATTGGTGTCCCACTCGAATGATCGCTGGAAAAGTAATTGCGCATGATGCTACAACTGGCTCAGAACGCATAGATAGTATTGCCGGCAAAGACAAGGGAGAGTTGAATGGCCATTTCTGGCTCATTAGCCGTCATACTTAGACGCAAGTGGTTTCCTACCTGAGCCTCGAACTCGCGACCTCTTTGGTCAGAGTCAAACGCGCTAACCACTCAGCCACGAGCTCGTTGTCTTACCGGTTTAGGTCAGGGGATATTGACACTCATTGATGAACGTTCACCTGACCACTAACGGAACTCATCTGTCCCGCTCTGCTGGCCATTCCAGTCTCCCTTGTCTTTGCCGGAAATACTATCTACCTGCTTCCAGCTGGTACGCGGCTGTCAGGGTCTCTGCCGAAGCCCAAGGCAGAGCGGGACAGATGAGTTCCGTTAGTGGCCAGGTGGACTTTTATCAATGAGAGTCAAGAAGACCGAAGGCGGGAGAGGGCACAGGTGGCTGGCGCGGCCGAAGCCGCATCAAGCCGTGTCCCCGAACCCACCCATGTGCGCACCCCAAATAACACCCACCGTGCTCCGATCTAGCGCTGCGTTGGTTAATCACAAGTAAAATGAAGCAAAACAAACAGAAACAGACAGCGAAACGGTCTATACTTCTGACACTGAGTCACAATGTCAGCTGAGCGGAAAAAGGGGGCAACTAGCACATTAAATAGAGAGGACGCCATTAAGGAATAAAATTCATGATTGCCAAACAGTCATCTGTCTAAGTTCACATTTATTTCTTTGGTGCATGCAAGATCGCTTGGCTGCTCTTAAAAGCATTTCTAGTGGTGTAAAGAACTGCCCTACACATGAGTGATTATAACAATACATTTGAATCGTACCCGTTCGTAGTGTGTCGGCATGCAAAGGAAGAGCATGTACGCGAATAAGCAGGCGGTGATGTTTTCACAAACCACCGCCGCCGAAATAGACTCGGCCTCATCGAAGAGTTGATTGAGCTCGGAGATTGCTTTGGCAAACTCTTCCGGTGATATCTGTAAAAAAACACCAGAAAACAAAGAGTATGACAATCTACGAAGATGCAGGCCTTGAGGAACTAAAAACTTAGTAAGGTAGCAGAACGAGTTTGGTGCAAAAAGGTAGGCCATCAGAAAGAGAGAGAGAGAGTAAAAGAATCTTACCTTGCCGGAAAGTCGAGGAGGGAGAGGACTGGTCTGGAAACGTACAGCGGTGCCCTCAGAGAAGTCACGCTGGACAAAAGTACGCTCACAATTAGCTGTATTAAACTGGCGATTTTCAGGCATTGGGGTGGACGCCTCCAAAGACTTGCAACATAGGACCGTTCTAAAATCGAAAGGTGAAAATTATACACAAGGTTCATTCAACGACGTCTTTGGACCACAGGCTACAAGAGAACAGTTCTCCAGTGGTAAATGTAAAACAGACAGCCTCTGTAAGCCAGGCAACTCAACCCCGCAAGTAGGGAAGACCTTAGTTGGGCAGGGATGTTTTTGAATAAGTCTGCTACAGAAAATATAGGGCTATAGCTCATAAAAGCGAGGGGATTGGTCATTTGACAAGTGCTAATCTCGCCACGACCTTCATCATCACCGACTCTACTAATTATAATTAGTACCTTCAAAATCGTTAGCATGCCGTCATACGATTGTTACCGTTAGGCGGAAGTGGAATGTTTGGATGATGGGGAAAAACGTGCTAGTAGTCTGTTGTTTAAGGGTGTGTCTACACATATCTTCGGGTAAGCTCCTACAAAAAAGACACTGAATAAAAAAACAGCCAAAGACCTTGCACTGAAGTTGATAACGGGTGAGCGATGATTGCTAAGGCACGTGGTTAGGACACCAGTCAATTTTCTGAATAAGAAAAACGGAAATACGCAACAGAGGATTGTGAAGTTCTGACGGGTCAAGCTGAGAAAAGTGGCGGATATTAGCATCAAAGAAGGTCTGTGAGCGAAAAAAGTAAGCTCAAGTCATCAAGCGCTCGTATGAAAAGGGAAAAGTGGCACAACACGGCTATGTATTTGCACAAATCATCCAAGAATATTTAAGAATTCCGTAATCAGTACTAAGACTAGACAATACTGTGCAGGAGTACAAAAAGGAAGAGGGCGCTAAAGGGTCACACAGAAAGGTAAGAAGGAAGCGGAGGCGGAGGTGGGATAAAGAACGCAGTGGGGATGGACACCGGAAAGTTATGGCGATAGGAGGCAACAGTCCGCGGACAACTGGTCAGAGAGCACTTCCACGGCAACTGCGAGGCCCATACCGCCACCGACACAGAGGGCCGCCACTCCTCTCAGGCGTCGTCTAGCTCCGGCAGCAGGCCCGTCAGCAGAAGCCGCGTGCGCCAGTCGATGCAGGCCGTACAGCAGGGTGACGAGAATTCGGGCCCCGCTGCAGCCCAGAGGATGACCTAGAGCGATCGCTCCGCCGCAGACGTTCAATCGCTCTTTGGGCAGACCCAGTGATTCGATTACCTATACAGAGAAACAGCAGGAGAGGTGCAACTGACTGCATAGTGCAGAAAAGTATCAGGAAACCCCTCCCCCTTCCATTTTTTAAAGACCGCCTCTTTGCAACCTAAGCGCAGTACTGAAAAGTATTTGTGGAGATCATAAAGGAATACAGAAGACTTACTACCTCATTAAATGTTATACCAAAATTCGGAAACGTGTTTTTGATTAGAAAAACACTCCTCAAGTTGGGTTTTAATATTTATTACCACAGCATTGTCCCAGGATATTTCAGTCATTTCAGGATGTCGGCTCTTGAACGAGCTTCTTTTCGGTCGTCTGAGAAAGCCACGCTCTGTACAAAAACAACTACTTAAGCAGCATCCACTGATTTCAGATTTCGTCATAAAGCTAAATATATATTTTATAGACCGTATGCATGAAATAGTCTTTTTTGTACTCATTTGGTAGAAAGGGTCTACCTTGTTTTCAAAGCGAAGGTGGCAGTGCAATGTGGCTGTACTCTGTTCAACAACACGTCCAATATGTGTTGGGAACAAACACAGGACACTTAAACCCTGTGGGTGACGAGTACTTTGAAGGAAAAAAGGGAACAGTAAATCAACTTACAGCCACCGACTGAGCAGCGAATGCTTCGTTGAGTTCGAAAAGATCCACGTCCTCGAGTGTCCATGAGATCTTTTTGAGCAAGCCCTTGATGGCGCTGACGGGACCCATGCCCATGATCTCCGGCTCACAGCCAGTCTGATGCCATCCGACTAGCCGCCCCAGAGGGCATTTGACACCTGAGGTGGGGGAAAAAGCGTTTGTGTCAGTGATGGGTGGGATTGACAGCAAACAAGGAGTGGTGGGCTTTCATGCAAATAAGAGAGGCACTGTTAAATTACACAACTTGCAACTAGGCTCTTCTCGTAGATGTGAAGTCTGAAGCTGGTAAAAAGCGCAAGGATATACTCATGCCCCCCCCCCACCCCCACAGTGAGGGTGGCCTACAGAAAAAAATATTTAGGATTATAGTAGCAAACTAGGGGCAGGTCTGTATAATGACTGTTGCACAACTGCAGACGTGACGTAGGATTGGCCTAGCGCGAGCCATGACACGGCCGCTAGACTGCAGGCAAAAGCATTTACCAGGTTTAGTGAGACAGAGGCTAGCATTCACTGATTTTTCCCACAAGTCGAACCACCGAGAGCGGTTTTACGGAATCAGACAAGGAGAGTGCAAGGTGGGGGGCAGTGCGCAGCATCCAGCAAGTGCAGCAGGGCAGTTCCGTTAGGCATTTTCTCACTCCCACACACGACAGTTGCCCCGTCGATTTCGACGATAGGCAGCCGTGTGTTCAAACAAGCCGCAGCAAACGCTGAGGCAAGCCGAAGCAGGCACTGAGGCAAGCTGGGCAAGCTGCACGAAGGTTACAGCAAGCTGAAGCAACATTGAACTACCGCGACTGAAAAAAAAGAGTTAAAGCAGACTCGCGGGGAATCTACCCACTCACTCGCCGCTCCCACCTCCGTTTCCAGTGTAAAGACAAACTCAATAAGATCGGGGATGAGGGAGGTCTCTCTTACACACAAGCACTTTCTTGAAAGTCAGCTTTTTAAAGATCCCAATTCACCACTGGTTAGAACTTTAGTTAGGAATGATCAGCTAAAGCTACGGGAGTGGAAAAGAGAACAAAAAACTGCAGCAATATCACAGGGAAGTTCGCGTTTGGTTCCCACTAGATGAGTGTAGTGAACCCACTCCGCGTGCGCAACGCTCGCCTCTCGTGGCTGCTAGCAGGTAGGCACCCAAGACGCGAGCAACTGGGGCAACTTTGACCACACCAAACACGAACTATGAGTAAGATGACTGCAATGATAAATGAGTGCTGTACTGACCCATTTCGACTGCGAGGTCTGCACGACACAGGAGGACAGCGGCAGCGCCGTCGCTGAGGCAACTGGCGTTGCCAGCTGTGACGGTACCCGCATGTCCTGCAGGGAGATGATCGGTGAAGACCGGTTTGAGGCGAGCCAGACTCTCGACTGTGGTCTGGGGACGTGGGGGCTCGTCAGTAAGCAGAAGTGATGAAGGAGCTACTCCGTTGGTAGTTGACGTCACCGCGGCGGACTGAAAGAGAGAGAAGCAGTGTATTAATCACTTGAGAAATGGCAGAAGGGGAAGGTCACCTCCCAACAGCAAACGGTAGGGAGATGCACATAAAAAGCTTCGGCTCCCGGAGAAGAAGAGATTGGAATACAAAATTAAGTAAGGATATGTTAAGTGGTCGGTTTGGGTTTAATACGTAATACTTCCTACTACATATATTTAAGTATGTGCTGTTCAGTTAAATCCTCGCGTTCCAAACACGTCCTAGTCTACGCTCGTCAAGCATTTACTTCGGACGGATCTACTAAATTTAACGGTTTAGGGTCGTGTCAAGCAGGGTACTGTGAGGTTGCAAATTAGCCTCCATTAACCGCTCACTCTTGGTACGACGATGCGCATTAAAACCTTCGGACGCCAAAAAAGGAGGTAGGAATGAAGATTGATCTTGTACATCATGGTTGTTTCGGCTATGATCATACCTGATCTAGACGGCCTCAATGTCACAGGCGGTACCTCTTCACGAGTGACGATCGACGGCAGCAGATCTGGAAAGCTCCATTCATTCTCTTCTCCAGCAGCGGAGACCGAAAACCGAAGGTCCAAGAGCCGCTTCTATGCTTTGACGAAGGGTGTCGAGCCAAGTCTTCAGTTGCCCACCTATTCGGCGCCTCCAGGCGGGCAGCGGCGCCAGATCGATGGCAGCTTAGCAAAGCTCGTGGGGCGGACGACGGAGAAGGTGCCCAAACCACCTTAGTCGTCTTTCTTGGATTGTCTCGAGAAACTCTCACAGCGAGTGCGGACTGTCTCATTTGTGATTAAGTCCGTATACATCACTAGAAGGATGGTCTTCAGGCAGCGGTGGTCAAATACCTCCAGTCTTCGTTCATCATCAGCGCGCTCAGCCCAGCATTTACATCCGTAAAGGAAAACTGACCGGATTGATGCACAGTATACACGAATCTTTGTGACGATGGAGATATCACGTCGAATCTATAGGCAATTTCGAAGAATTGAGAAGACCCAGCGAGCAGCATCGATACGGGATACAATGTCGCCCTTGCTCTGCGCATTCGGTAGCAGCCTCACCCCGAGGTATTTAAAGCTGTCTATTCCTTTGAGTTGGCGGCCATTAGTCCCCACGGGTGCCTTCTCCTGGTCAGGGATGCAGCTCGAGAATAAATTCGTCTTTCCGGTATTTATGGACAAGCTTACCGACACAGCAATATCATTCATCCGTGACGCTACACACTCTTACCAAAGCTTGAAGCTAGTAAAGTGATATCATTAGCGTAGTCAAGATCAGTCAGCCAGCGTCAGGGTTAAAGCTCAACACCATCCTCTTCATTAGGGCCTTCCCAAGAATCCAATCAACGACGTAATTGAATAGAATGGGCGACAGGACATAGGCCTGTCGAACACCAGACCAGATATCGACCAATTGGGAGAGTATGTTGTGTACCAGAACTCGCGCGGTGGTGGAGAGATAGTAGGCCTTTATTGTGGCATGGATTTTGGTCGGTAGTCCAGCCGGTTGCATCATTCGCTACATCGACTCACGACAGACGTAATCGAATGCGGCGACGAAGTCGAAAAAGCAGGCGGCCGTTTGTTGCGGGTAGCTGTGGCAGAATTCCAGAATGCCCATCAGTGTAAATATCCGGTCCGTATAGCCACGTCCAGCGCGAAATCCGGCTTGGTTGGGCCGTGTCCTAGAGTCACGCACAGACTGGAACCACCTGAAAAGAACAATAGCGACGATCTTCGCAGCAACGTCGATAAGACTTATGTCGCAGTAGTTCTCGCGTCTTGTCTTATCACCTTTCTTGTAGACAGGTACAAGGATTTCTGAGCCCCAGTTTCGGCGCCTAGCATCAACCTGCTAGCATGGACCCAAATTCGAAAGCGTGAACCAACTAGAATGTAATCGATCTGACTAGCGGTACGGCGGTCGTTTGAATACCATGTAAGTAGGTGTTTGCGACGATACTGAAAGCATGTGTTGGTAACAAACAGTCGGTTCTGATCAGCAAACTGCAGAATTCTCTCACCATTGACGGATTTAGAGCCAAGCACAAAAAGACCAATAAGGTGACTGTTTGACGGGTCACCGGGCCCAGACCGGCCAGTCCAGTCCCAGGCAACAATTAAAAGATCACGGCGTGAAAGTCTTTCAACTAACTCCAATAGCTGGGAGTAGAAGTTTTCCTCATCTTGCCGTTCGGTCGCTTATGTTGGTACATACACAGAGACGCCAAAGATGTGCACAAATTGACCAGAAAAATCGATCGGAATTGGATTTGCCCCCCTAGACCGTAGGAAAAGGTCAATTATAATAAGAGGGAGTTGATTAAATCTGTCTATCGTGGTGACGACGAAGAAATATGGTAATATCGCAATAATCACAAGCAGGGAAAGGTAAACCGATTCTTTACACCTCATTAAATTCAAGTGTGAATGACAGAAGCCAAAGTACGCGATGGAAGCTAAAACTATGGGGACAATTTTAGGCATTTAGTTGTTTAATGCAGTAGTGACACAAACTTAGTCCTGGTCTTGGTGGCTAGGCAGTGCAGCACAGTAAAAAGATGGCGAACGGCAGCGCATTTCACATCGTACCCCGCGACATCGAAATAATCACTAATTCGTCGTATTCCATAGAGGAATCTGCTACCAAAAAACGAATTTTGTAGGTGGGCATAAACTGGACAAACTGGTATTCCGCGAACATAAGAAGCGGAGGAGCGTGTTAGGGTGCACACCTTGCAGGCCAAATAAGTACGCACTTCATGTGGTGGAGAAACATAACTCATCCAAAAAGCTCGCCTACTTTGCTTGCAATACATGTGGGACAATTTTGTTGAGTAGATCAAAGGAGAACCAGGGGACCTAATCCTTCATTTCCTTTCACCACAGGTCACCAATGTCAGGATCGGGATGCAAGTCGAGAACACGCGCCAACGCGGCTCCGCAGAAATGCATCAAGCACGGTAAATTGCTGTCCACGTGATAGATACTGCCAAGTGAGCGGAAGCTAATACAGTGTTTCAAATAAGTATGCGGCTTATCTTATGAAGCGTGATGACGTAAATTGCTTATTACCCAGCTACTGACACAATCATACAAAGTACTAAGCTTGCATGTTTAGTTGGTTCTGGAGAAGATAGCTCCCTATTAGACAGGATACGTTCTGTAAATTGCAAGCTAGAGCTACGTAATGTAGACAGTTAAAGTTAGCCTGAAAACGGCAAATGGTTCTAAGCTGCGACTTAAAGGCATTGTAGAACTTGAGCTATCATCAAATAAACATTTCCCTATCCCCTTAGTTTACTATTTGCCCGATATAGGCTGTGACCGCATATTACAGTATACTAGTTACTGACCTTAGAAAGTACGATTACCTGAACTGGCATACTATTTCTAGCAGCAGCATCCTAGTCCTCACAGTCTAAACTAAGGAGAAACCAGGAGAAGCACTGATGTGCTCCGAGCCTCAAACATGCATTTACTCGGAATAGCATTAACTCAGATTCATACTCTTTGTTGAAATCGAAAGGATATGAGCCCCAGCGTTGATTTTAAATCAGCGTCACCTCTGACTAATATTAACGTCGAAAATAGTAACAGTGCTACTAGGACTCAGCTACATTGTTAGACAGTAGCCGTAAAAATAGCAGCAGCCCTATCAGTCTTGGCCTTCTTGATCCTGCCTTGACACCTACTAAGAGTGAGTGAGGTAAGTAGATGATGTAGTAGTGCCAGCGCAAAAGGCTATTGTCACTTGAGACTAAGTTATGCGGTGTTTCTGGCCTGCACTGGAGAAAGCGGCTAACGCCTGATTCCCGCTCGGTCATTTCATCTCTGTCTTGTCACCTGTTCAAGCGGGATGAGAGTGCAGTGTGGTAGATGGCTGTGCGTCTATTTTCACTATAGCTGAGTACAGTCACGATCCCAGCTCTTTCAGCATATGATGGACATAATAGAAATCGATGGTAAAACTAGCAGGCGGCATCATCATTGATATCGCACTTATTCTTGCAAACCTCAATAAGGGATTATTTTCAGAAGGTATTCTACTTGCAGTGATCTACTTACGCGTTTTTGAATTGGCATGTATTCTGTACACCGAAGACTCGAGTTTTTTCAGTTACATATACTTTTTGTGGTTTCGGAGTTTGCCACTTTACTCCAAAAAAGTTGGATTTCTAAACCATTTACAGTGGAGCATCGGGTGACGAGTAGCCCTACCTACGCACGTTTCAGATAACGAGTGAGCCACTATCAGAAAATTTGCCCACTTCCCGAGTTTCCGCTCAGTTAAGGAGTTTTTGTGTGTACGTGTGTCCGCCATTGATTCTTGGTTCGGGAGCGTGGATCCTAGGTCGCCTGCAGCCAATGAGCAAACTGATGCAGTTATATTGGCTACATTTCGCAAGACGAGCGTTTCACATGACGAGCTCGGCGCTGAAACAAATTACACCCAATAACCGACGTTCCACTGCATGTGGTCTATTTCATGAAGTGAGATAATGTAAATTGAGATGATTTTTAGGGGGCCATCACTGGCAGTGCACTGATTCTTGAATGATATTTACGTGAAAAAGAACGTAAAGGATTGTTTTCAGACGTTTTACTGTGACGATCTATTTACTTGGACAGGTTTTCTGTACATGCAGACTTGCTCAGCTACAGTGACTTTTTATAATTTCGGAATTGGCAGCTTTTCTAAAAAAATTGGTATTTCCCAATTCGCTTCAAATCGTTTCTTATTACCATTACCATTTCGAAGCTGTGGGTGACTAGAAATCTGTGATAAACTTCGATACGTTATGTAGTCAACAGAGCGCAACCAAACGATCGGAGGTTGCTATGACAGTGCTACTAGTCAAAACTGTAGTAACAGGAATCCACCAAAGTAACCCGGTCCCTTGTGCGCAAAAGAATTCTGTAACTCAACCAAACCGACAGAAACGCTTGTGGTTAAGTTGACGATATGACATACTAATTTCGATCAACTACCTTATAAGCTATTTGTGAAAAACCTTGCGACCTCCGTGGGGCTGAAACCCACGACAGCAAGAGGGGGCTTCAATACAGCCAACGCTCTGACTACCTGAGTTACGAGGCCAACTACTTGCCATGAGCTTAATCCTTAGTGCGCCAAGTTACTGGTCCAGCTTATTACAAACTATGGAATGCACAAATTCTGATACAGTAAGCTGACTACCCAAGCAGGATTTCCTGCACAACTGTGACAGTTGAACAGTAGGGGCTCCGGAGAGTACAAACCCATTTTCCGAGAATATAAATGGTGGGTAAAACAGCTTGAGTAAATTGAGAAAGCGACTCAACCTAGGTTTCTTCAGCAAAGCCCTGCAATGGTGATCTGGTAGGCATTTTGGTGAAGGCATGTGGGAATATAGTTACCTTTTTGGGGTCAGAAGAAGTAGGACGGGGAACTGGAATGATTTCGGCTGCGAAGAGGCCTCGCTCCATGGCTTCCTTGCATTTCATCTGCGATGCCAAAGCAAATGCATCCTGCTGCTCCCGCGAAATGTTGAAACTGGGTCACGCCGACAGAAAAGAGAGCATAAAACGACAAAGTTAAAAAAAACTAGGCAGAGACGTGAGGAGGTGGCTGACCTGATGGTCACCAGCTCTTGGTCCCATTAGTAATTCACTTTTTCTTGGCCAGTAGTATAAATGGATGGCGCTGATCGGAATGGTAACCGTCTATCGTTTGTACAAAAAACGAACAAATATGGTGGGCTACCATTTTAAGTGTTGTAATTCACAATCCCAGATCAAATGTATGCACATCCTGAAATTCGAGAATGCAGATATTTGGACTGTCAACCTGTTCCAACCGTTGTCTACCCAAGCGCTCATTACTGACTAATAAACGAACTAAAATGAATACAAGCCTTGGCATCAGCAAATGCATTCCTTTTATGCCTCACTAAGGACTGACGTTGTTTGTGTAGTCTTATCTCCACTTAAATAACCTTCGTTCTGATAGCCTGCTCTCCGGAATTTTACGAACAATACTGTATTAAAAGATGTGGAAACACACAAAGACCTGAGCATGTGGACTAACGCGAAATTTATGTAGCCAGAACAGTGAAAAGGCTGGCCAGAAGGCAACTAGTACGTTGCGCTGAATTAGACATGCCTTAAAATGTTTTCTCCGGAGCTCTGGCGTCTTTGTGAGATTCCCGTTGGATAAACGGCACAACTAAGTTTAAGGAAATAACAGTTCCATGGTTAACTTGGGATTAAAAGAACAGTAGTTTTACTGTGACAGCTAAGAATTGTAAGGGTAAGGATTCCTACACAGGAGACGGGAATATGAACGCCCCACTCACTTAAAATAAGTGACCCTGTAATAAATTGCGGGAAGGGTAGATAGTTGCATGTCATAACCCTAACACAAAGCTAAACCGTAATCTTAACCTTAGTCCTACACTAAACCTAAATCCTACAGTTAACACGAACCCAAACCCTTGACCCCTAACCTTAGGCCCAACTTTGAACCGCAGCCCAGACTTAACCTCAACCCTCATATTGACTCCAAACTTCATATCCCCGGAATTTGGAACAAAGTCACATGCATTGTAGACGGTTACTGTTTCCGTGGCTATGCAAGTCACCCTTATCCAGGTAAGCAAGGGTGACAGGTACTGAAAATGGGAAATCCTGATTCAAAAAATACTGTACGTCTAAGTAGTCTGCATCTTGCTAAGATTGCAAAAGGAGCCAGGCAAATTGCAAAGGCGCAAGCACAGAAAGAAACATCAAGACTCACAGGTGAGCCACGTTCTCCGCTGTGTCGCCCATGACATGCTCAGAAAAGGCATCCTTTAGGCCATCAAGGACAAGGCTGTCCACAAGACGAAAGTCTCCGAAGACTGGCAGGTTCTGTGCGTTGCCACCGCCACCGGCACGACGCAGACTGCAGCCAGAAGGCGTCATATGGGGGCACCGACTCATCGACTCCTGTCCCCCCGCGATCCCCACACCCCCGTTCGCCTGCAGATCCTGGGCACACTGGCAAACAGCCTTCAGGCCGGACGCACACAGCATGTTCAAACCCCAGGCCGGCACAGAGTAGGACAAACCTAGATAAGAGCAAAAAGAGGGGGACTATCTGGACGATATGGAAGTGTTGAAGCTCAAAGCAGCAGCAGCAGCAGCAATGAAACGTACCCGCAGCGACAGCAGCCCTGCGGGCGGGGTTTTGACCGCCGCCAGCAGTGTAGACCTGACCCATAATCACCTCACTGAGGTGGGAGATGAGCTCGGCCTCACTGGCATTGGAAAATTGGTCAACTCCACGCTTAATGCAACCAGCAATCACATGACCACCCAGTTCGTGCGCCGATAGGCAGCCCAGGCTACCACAGAAACGGCCCATGGGTGTACGGCAGCCAGAGATTACGAGCACGTCAGTCGGAGCGTATGATTCCTTCATGGCGTAATGCGCATCGGCCAAAACAGGGGGAACAGGCGGTCTGAAAAAACATATGGCGCGGGTATTAGAGATACGCAAAACCAGGGAAAATAATAATTTTCTAGTAGTGGTTAATGTTAAGTTGGCCGTCCTGTAGTTACTTTTAGTTCAGTTTAGTCATATATTACCAACTTTGGGTAAATATACTTAAATAACTGCTTTATAATAAACAAAATTACTAAACTCAGAAAAACTAAAGTTAAACTAAATAATAGACTAAACTAATACTACCGAGTATCTAGGGCGGGTGACCAACTGCACTATTACCCTAATGGTTAGGTCTGAAGTCTGTTGCCTAAAAGTTTTTAAACTGTTCCACAAGTAAAAATCTAAAAGGAGCATGGATGAATAAAATTCTAGTACAGTACATAAACCTAGAAAGACATCTTAATTTTAACGCGACTATTAAAAAAGAGGAACCAGCAGGAAGAAAAAGCATCAAGTTAACCAATAAGGAGCAATGCTTTAAATCAGGAGTCGAAGAAGAACTTAGGTTGCCACCAGTCAGCTGGTAATCATTGAGTCTTGACGGCCTATGGTAATAAAGGCAAAGAACCCGAAGTAAACGGTTCAGGAGTAACGGACGGATCTACTAAAAAAAGCTTGAGGCTGAAGTTCAAGTCAGTTAGCACAGCTAACTATCCAGTGCATGCCAAGTTTCCAAGCCTCCAAGGACGCATGCAGTCACACGGCAAACAAACGATTGAACAGTCACAGTGGAAAAAGAACATGGGGAAGACCGCACGCCTGGCGAATGCGCACAACACTTATGCGAGACGAGAATAACAATTGAAGAGTCTGGAATAAAAAAACCTGTATTTTGTACAAGTTAGGGATTATCCGGAGGAGAGGAAAAGAAAGATGCTTTAAAGAGCCGAAGGACGGTCTTCAGCGGGCCGCGAATTCTTCAGCAAAGCCACCAAGGCGGTGAACTCCGCGGACGGCTTCAGGTCAGCCTCGTCAGTAACATCGTCAGAGGCGGAAATCACTGGGTCTTGCCAAAGTGGTTCTGGTTCCGCGTGAAGGCGGCAGCGGGTGGAGGAAGACCAAGCGATGACTGGCTCCATACAAGCATTCCCGGGGCCCCCACCACACCGTCGAAAGAGGTACTACACGAGAGGGAAGGAGGTAAAGGAAACCAGGTGTTATGCTAGGCGGATCTTAGACAATGCACACGACGGCCGAGGCCCTAAGACCAACTATACCTGTTGGGGTGGCAACTGGACATCAGCGGTCTTAGCAGACGTGGAATTGCTAACACTGCATGTGGTAGCGGTGCCACTGGTGCTCCCATTATCGGAGAGCAGGCGGAATCTCGTCGAGTTTTTCCTGGCTAACTGTTTAGAACCCGTTGGACGCTTGATAGAACCATCTCCCGCACCCTCCTCATCCTTCAACACGTCCGGACCGGACTCCGGTGGGCCTGATTCGGCAGAAGTGCTAGGGGGAAGAGGTGGTGGACGAGACTGCACCAGATGGGTGGCACAAAAGGAGAGGGTGGGAAGGCAGGGTCGAGTGCAACGGTGCTCCCAGGTGGTAGTTGTGGGATCCCGGTACTTGCACTGGGTGCCCACGCCTGTTTTCTTCCAAGGCGCTAAGCGGGCACTGATTATGGCAAATTTTGACAGCGCAGCCACCCGCCGCTGGTTTTCTATCTGAAGTTACATAAGAAGAGAAAACAGGTCAACTGCCATTGTCTCCTCTAGTCCTGCTGTCGTTTTAAGACTCAAAGGGAATGCGCTTCTGGAGAATACCCTTTCTTCCCAAAATATTTAACTGCGAAACCGGGGCTCGCGCAGGAAGATGATTTATTTAACTTGCAGCATTTCGACCCCCTATCGTTACTTAACTTTTGGACCGTTCCCGCGCTTTCGACTTTCACCTAAACTGGCACCAACCATCGAAATGGCTCCCAACACAACAGCAGCCATACAGTTTCAAGGCCTGGTAAGTTGAGAATCACCTGCCTTGCCATAAATCTTGAAAACTGAAGTAAATATACGCTTACTTAATAGCAATACAAGAGTTCCCGCACTTGTTGTCCTTGTAGTTATAGGGGAACCTGCTTTAATTACTTAAGGCGGTTTACTAGACATCTTTAAGCGTGTTCTAATAAACGAAAACCACACAGAAGATGCGTTTACAATACCAGACAACAGGAGAAGTGGTTATTATTCAAATGAGTGTTACATACCTTGGAGGAGTAACGACCCAAACGACGTAGAGCACGCAGTTCACGCGACTGCCTCGAAATGATTGCTTAAGGACAAGTAGAGAAAAGCAAAGATGGTCAGGGTTGGGACGAGCATATAACGGAAAAGGTGGCAGATGGAGAGCATGACAGGCATGTGTGCGCCAGTAGGAGCAGTAAATGACTGCAGTGAAGTTGTGAGAACAAGGAACAAAAGTATGCAGGTATGTATGATTGGATTTTAGAAAATGAAAAGGTTGAAACGTTAAAATTTCATTAAAAATTGAATAGAATTATAGGCAGGTAGACAATATTCATACATATGAAATGATCGATAGAGACTCTAGCAAGTCCAGGCAGTTATCATGAACACTAAGTGCTACTTTAAATAGGCCTTGCGGGACCCGATTGTGCTATTTTCGAGCTCAACGAAAATCAGCACTGTCTGGGTGGGCAACGGTCCCACCGTTTTGTGGCTTATCCCCGTAAGAGGCTGTGGTGGCATACTATCGAGTACTTTTGACTATCATGGATCTGGAAGTTAAATAAACGTACCGTGATTGGTCAGAGACAGGTTTCTTTTCCCGGTTGAGTTTGACCCATCGCACTGATGAGAGTCGTGAGATACGAAGTCAGAACAACTTGCAAACTTTTCTTCTACAGCACAGCGCACGTACTTCTCGACCATGTTCTCACGTAGTAAGTTCAACGAACGCCGACAGAGGCGTACGTATTCGGTCCAGGACTCGATTGCCTGTTCGATAATTTCCTCCCTGGTAAATACGCCTGCTTGGCTGGAAAAAACGTGCAGGTAAAAGGCTATTACACATGCATGATCGCACAAAAGCTCATACAAAATTTAAAGTAGTTCTAGCGGGTAGATGCTGAAAGAATTCCCGCTCTTCCAGATCAGATCGTTGGGACGAACTGCAAGATATTAATGATGAGAAAACGAGCAAAGAGGAAGTTAGAAGGGGGTAACTGCTTTTTTGCAGTACAAGACGAAGTCTCAGACACTAGAAGTCTGCTTACATATATGAGGTTAAGACAGAGGAGACAGTTTTAGGAAATGTTGGAAATCGCTAAAATGCCAAATATTAGTACATCCGGCTAACAGGAACAGTACTTTTAATTGAGACTGCTACCTCGACTAGGTAGCGCGTTTAGCACACGTTATATGATGGCCTCACAACACGCCAGCCACTGCGCTCGAGCTTACTCGCGACAAGTACGAATCAGACTTGCCGCTGTGTGAGAGAGAAAAGCGAGATTTTTCAAGTTCTCTGATCACAAACCAAACGTTTTTTTGAACTACCATGACGTATTAACCCTCTTGACTTTGAAAATTTTCAACCGATAGAATACTTCGGTTTATTAACGACTGATTGTTTGCCTGGATTGGCTTGTCTTAATATGGTAAGTACGATACTCTCATTCGTAAAATATCTAGGACCTCTCATTTGTTAAGACCTGACCACATTGGTTCAAGGAGAGACTACATAAGTCGTGGTGACTGAGCAGGGAATTGCCTCATCTATGTGTTCCTCGAATGTGTTACAGCATTCAACACACCATAATACTTTAGAAATATCATTTAAGTGGTTCACTAAACGGACATTTATCAGATAAAGCTGAGAAAAACCTCAAAACTTTTGATCCTGTCTTGTGTACATAAACCCTTCGACCGTAGTACCCAACGGGGTCTACCGTGTACACCACTTTAAGGCAGCACAGGAACGAAAAATTGTGTGCAGAGTAGACTTAAGTGAGAGCAGACTTTTGCTGCATCTACCACCCTTTCTCGCCTTCCCCCACCTAGGCCGGTGCAACGACCAAGTTCTGAAGAATGGAGGCGAGAGAAGGCGCAGGTGACTGGCGTGCCTGACTCGGATCCTGCGGAAAATACCATAAAGACTAAATTAAGAAAGAGCCATTGAAGCCCGACTCTTAATCCGCCAGTCGAACCTTCCACAAAAATACCCATTGGGCTAACCACGTGGCTCGAGTTATCCCATCAGTTGACAATGTTCCAAGCAAAGCCTCCTAGTGCACTATGATAGCTTTAAACTCATGAGATTGTTTATAGTAAGGGAAATGCGCTGAACTACGACGGTTCTTAGGCCTCAGCCATTGTCCCAGCCGGTCAGTTAACTGATGCGGGAAAAGGGCACAGCTGCTGAAACGCAAAACACGGCATCTGGGCGCAACACTTACAAGATTCATGGAAAAAAAAGTTAAGCGGCTCACATCTTACGTGTGCGAGTGTCAGAGATCACGCAAAGAAAGGGCCATTGCAATCGAACGCTCAGACTAACAGTCAGTTACTGTACACAAAAACACATTGGGCTAACTGTGAGGTCTGAGTTCCACAGTGAGCCTGCAACCTTCAAAGCCACAGTACCTAACGCTCGGGGATGGTCTCAAGCTCGGATCATGCGTGCAGTAAAGGAGCCAAATTTAGAAAATAAACCAGTATTCACAGTCGCAGAAAATTTAGGGTCGGTGATTACGAAGCCTTCGAACAACAATACTGCCCCCATGCTGTCCACTGGTCAAAATCTTCGCCTTCAGGTAGCTAAGAGGTCCATTAATCTGAGATGACGGTTTTTTAATCCAGTGTATATTTTGGCGAATATAGAAACAGCTGAAGTGTACTTTTCCGCAACACTGATCCAACACCAGTTGACTTTGAGACAATAAGTTAGGTAAGTCTTCGTACCTTACTGCCAGCGCAGGCCACACAAACGGAATTTAAAACTAAACGTATAAGTCTGAAGATGGAATAATGTAGGTTAAGAAACTAACAAGATTTTGGGAATCCCTGGGTAAGTAGAAGGATGACAGGCCATGCACTAGAAATTTCACTTATCAACACTGAAATAGGTTGCATGAAAAGGAAACAGTATTACTACGTCATTTCACAGTATGCATGTTGATTTAACTGGCCATAGTAAAGTACTACGCATTCAAGTTAAAGACCGGAGGTTAAGCAGCAATGTAGTTCGGGCAACAACTCAAAAAACTACAGCTTTTGATTGCCGAAACCCCTTTTGTAAAATTATTCTCATTGGGAGGTGGCGAATGTGAATGAAGAGAAAATTAGTAAACATACCTTAGGAAGTGGCAACTGCGTGCAGAATTCACGCTCTGAGGATAAGGGGCAGATGAACGTGGTGCACGCTCATCGTCCGACGAGACATCAGAGGTGCTAGACAGGAAATCCGATGAGGCACTATCCCCGTCAGAAGACCAACTCCCAGAATACTCTGCAAGCAGTTCCGCGGGAAAAACTTCGCTCTGTTGCGATGGTGCCAGCTTGGTTTTGGAATTGTCTCGCTCTCCATTTTTGCGCATGTTCTGTGAGGATTTTAAAACAATAACAAATTAATTGACAAAATCCCAAGGAAATAAACTAAATTGACAATATGTTTACTTACAGCGAACTTTAGCTATATTGGGCCACTTTAAACGCGTTGTAAGCTAGGTGTTATTATAACTAATGGTCACCTGTGAGGCTGCAAACAGTTTGGGATTGAATTCAAGCGTACCTTTCAGGGAGGCAATTACGCATTACGTTGAATTTTAACGCTAAACAGATTCTTTCGAAAACCCGCAGTGTTATTTCAGACAGAACATATGGCGTTAGTGCAGCAAAAAATAATTTCTGCAAAAAACTCACTAAGTGATCAACCGCACAGAGTCCACCATCCAAGACATAAGAGGTCATAGCACGCTCAGAATGACCAGAATCAGGGTTGTGGGTTCACCTTTGAACGGCAAGTGACGTGTTTTAGCGGCCCTTAGTAGGTGTGAATTATTAATACAGTAGTTGCCGGCTATTTCTGGACTGTATGGTGTCGCTATAGCTTTGGCCGATGAATTTCACTCGAGTCTGCTAGAGTGGGAGGCTGTCTCACCGCGGATCGCTTGGGTCCGTTTGAAAAGTGCCCCAGTCAACGTTTCCATCATCTCGGTATATGCGCCTACTCTGGCTGCTGATGGCAGCATAAAAGATGACTTCTACGGTGACCTCCAGCGAACAGTTGACCGCATCGCAAGAAGCGATCTACTCGTCATTGCCGGTGACTGGAACGCCCGACCAGTTGTGTGTGACGCTGGAACCCGTCATGTGGTAGGCAAATTTGCTGTCAGAGCGCAGTGTGCCAACGGTAAGCGCCTTGTCAACTTCGCATCGTCTAACCGCCTCGTTGTGTCAAGCACCCGTTTTGATCATCCGCGCCACCACCTTGTCACTTGGTACTCAAATGACAGGCATACCCAGGCCCAAATAGATCACATCCCTGTCCGAGCACGCTGGGCCAGCTCGGTCTTGGATTGTCGAGCCTACCGCGTTGCTGATACAGGAAACGCTCATGCATCGGACCATGTCCTACAGCGGGCAACCCTTCGCTTGCGTCTGAGAGCTATTCACAGACCCTCCCGACAGCAGCGGATCGATGTTGCACAGCTGAAGTCCTCTGCTGGCGACGCCTTCCACTTAGCACTCCAGAACCGTTTCGACGGCCTGTACCCTGACGCCCGAGCGGACCCAGAGCCCGCGTGGCAGTCCCTGAAGGCCGCGATGTCAGAGCTGGCATACACCCATCTGGGCAAAACCCGACGGCGACATCGCGACTGGATCACTAGACCCACGCTTGAGTTAGCTGAGGAGGCCGGCCGAGCCAGACTCCCCCACTTACAGAGGGCTGCGGCGCAAAACGACAAGGGCCATCCGAGCCGATAGGAACGCCTACTGAAGCGACTTTGCCACGGAAACGGAGCGAGCAGCTACCAGAGGTGACACCCACAAGCTCTACCGACTCTTAAAGCAGGCCAGCAGAGGTTCGGGGAACACCACCGAGACTTTACTGGATCGCAACGGTGCTGAAATCACTAAGATCGATGACCGGTTAGAGAGATGGCGCGAGCATTTCTGTGACCACCTTAACCATGATCCCCCTGTGATGTCTGACCTGTCGCCCAATGCGGACGATTGCCACCATCTGTATGAGTGCAACACAGAGCCACCCAGTGTAGAGGAACTTGTCTCCATTCTCTTGAGGCTACGCAACAACAAGGCACCTGGTGAGGATGACCTCCCGCCGGAGCTCTTTAAATGTGCACCCGAGGTTATAAGGCCCTGGCTACAACAAATATTCGCCAAGATATGGGACAGCGAAGTTGTGCCCTCTGACTGGAGAAAAGCAGTGATCCTCCCCTTGTTTAAAAACGGCGACAGCCGAGCGTGCAGAAATTACAGAGGCATCAGCCTTATCGATGTAGAGGCGAAAACATTCACGTCTCTTCTTCTAAAACGTTTCCAAACTGCGAGAGACCAGCGCACCCGCCCAAAGCAGAGTGGATTTTGACCAGGTCGTGGCTGCACCGACCAGATCTTCAATCTCCGCCGTGTACTGGAACTGAGATGCGGTCACCAACAACCCACTGTTCTATGCTTCATCGACTTTGCTGCCGCATTTGACTCTGTTGATCGCAGTTCGCTGTGAAACATAATTAGGACGGACGGCCTACCACCTAAACTTCTCAATCTCATGCAGGCATGCTATTGTGGCACTTCCACACGGGTGAGGACGCAGAACGGTGACACGGAAGCCTTTAGCGTCAGGACGGGCGTCTGCCAAGGCTGTGCCCTTTCACCAACCCTGTTCAACTATGTGGTGGACTGGATCATAACGAAAGCACTGGATGACTTCCCGCGAGTGCAGTTTGATCGCTCGAAATGGGTGACTGACTTGGCGTATGCTGATTACGTCGTCCTCTTTGGCGACAACTGTATTGCAGTTCAGCAGGCGTTGGACAAGGTCAATGAGCGTGCCTGATCCATCGGATTACGCCTAAACGCGACTAAGACCCACGTCATGCTCTCCTGTGTGCCTCCTACATCTGTCACTCCTATTGTTCTCGACGGCGCTCCTCTCGAAGTGGTCGACTCGTTAAGATACTCAGGCTCTTTGGTCACGGAAACGGGTCAAGGTGTCGACGAGGTTGTATCACGCGTCAACCGTGCCCAATCTGCCTTCTACCGACTGTGCGCTCCTCTATGGAATAGAAGGGAAATATCACTACGCACAAAGTCCCGTGTTTACCAAGCAGTGGTTCGATCTATCCTGCTCTATGGCGGATAGACATGGCCTATGCGTGTTGAGGACATGAGGCGCCTTGAGGTGTTTGACAATGACTGCCTACGCCGCATCCTTCGTCACCGACGCGTCGACCGAATTCGCTGCTCCGATCTCCGCCGACGCTGTCACCTGGACGCTCTCCCTCCACTCCTGCTTCAGAGACGACTTCGGTTGTTCGGGCATGCGTCCCGGCGTGATGATAGTGAGCTGATTCGTGACCTGCTTGTGGCGATGCCTCCCCCCACCTGGCACAAACGTCGCGGCGGGCAGCTGAAAACTTGGACAGCAACGGTCAAGCAGGATCTGTCGTCAGTTTCCGGCCCATGCGTCTACGGCCTACGCCAGTGGAACCGTGAATGGATGGTGCTCTCGTGTGAACAGGCGCAAGATCGACGCGCCTAGACAGCTGTGATTCATGATGCAGTCAACGTCAAAACTGATGCCGGCTCAACCCGCCCGAGGTGAATGCCGTTACAAGTACAAGTAAGTGAGTTGCCGGTTATTAAGCCGACGGTTAATAGGCCCAGCCGCCTATTAAGTCCAAGTCAGCTTGGGACGGAATTTTACACAGCAAAATCCGCCGGCTAATAAGCCCAGTCGCCGGCTACAAAGCCCAGTTTGCCAACAGGATAGAGTGCAATTCTCATCTCTCTGCGTGCGCAACTGGTTACGTGTAGCAAATAATTTTTTTGTTTTTGTTATTACGTAAAATACAGACAAACAACATTCTTTTCTTGTACATAACCAAGCTCTACACATAATACAGTACGTATGTAATGTATAGTGCCTATCCTGCGTTTGCTAATCAAGTACTAGGACTCTCCGCTTAATGCGCCCGCCGCTTATTAAGCTCAATTTGGTCTGGGCTCGAGGTGGGCTTTATAGCCGGCGACTACTGTATAAAGTAGGAAGAACTTCATTGTGCTAATTAGACCTTAGCATGGTCAAAAACGGATAAAACTATAATCATCGATAGAAAACAACATAAGGATGATCATAATTCCTAGCCGAGAACGAAGGACAGTGGGAAGAATGAGATGAATGCAGCTATTAGGCCCAAATTTACCGTCCCCATTAACTTATATGTGGAGCAAGACAGGTGCAAAAATGGTAAAAACTGGGATAGTGAGTGGGGTCATTCTAGAAAGCCGTAAGTGCGGTTTCAAAAAGATAATACTTCACATACGGAAGAACATTGAGTAATTGTGAAGAAAATATTTTCAGTCGTATTATAAGACTGCCAAAATAAAAGTTTACCTGAGACTACCCGGAGTCGAGAAGATAATAGATAAGAATAATACTGAACTCAGATAGAGCTATCAATGTTCTCGGGATGATAGTTCACCCACTGACTCAGCTATTGGCTACCCAGCACACTCAAGGATGGTAAAACGGCATTCAAAGAAAATTAGCTACGCAGTAGGTAGGCACTTAGGCTGGACAGATAAGCAGCTGCGGGCCCGCAACGACAACTGTGTCAGGGAAAAGAGCCGACCTGTGGAGGGCTAACTGTCTCAAAAATACAACACAACGACGATGCTTACATGATAACTGTGAGTTGTCACCGACTGTCTGCAAAACTGCCCGAAAAGACCTCAAACCAACAATCTAGGCACGTGTTGGGAACCCACTTGCAGTCAAGATTCCAATGAAACTTTCAGAAATTCCTATCCAAGCGTAACAATTTATGCCACGGCATCCGTGAGGAAGGATACGCTTCGCAACTCTGGCTGGCGGTGCGGAACATTGTATATGTGCCAGACCAATCAAATAATCAATCAATCGAAAATGGACTCTTTGTATTCTATGCTCGAATGTGTGAACGTTCCTCAACCCCAGTTTCCAAAATTTGAAGAGGTACAGTCCCCATAAGTATGACGTTGAATTCTGCGGTCTATTTCAAGTCCAAATCATCAGGTCAGGCTCTAGGAATTAAGATCGTGCAGGTCAAACCTCATTTTCCTCTATACCACATTGGGCCGTGTGACTTATCTAGTATAAATGGTGTGACAATCGGTCTCTCCCAACAAGCACGCCATTAATTCCTTACATGAAGACCATTTACCGAAAAGTTGGGTTAGGTACAACGACAGAGCCACTTTACCCATACTTGGTGTTTCTGTGTAAACATCACCTTCAGATACCGACCAGGACTATTTAGAGGCCTGATTATAGATTCAAGAACTAACCGCGAGACTCGGCGTAATTTTCTGAGAAAACGAATTGTCAGATTGGATCAACTGACTTCAGAAATAGGCACTTAACTTTTCCGCTCGAGCTCGCGCGAGCGCGTCTTGCGGCACAGGAAAACTGGCCTTGCCAACAGTCTGAGAAACAAATTTTCTGCTACCACTGTACATATGTACAAATAGGGCACTCAAAGGAATTTTTCCTACACATCCCTCAATATACTGATACTGATAACGGTAAGATACTCTCGAGCTTTGTAAGCCATTGTTAATAATTCCAAGCCATCTGATTCCTTCCGTTCACGCTGACGTAGTTATCTAAACAATGTTCATATCTGTTCAAAGGGAGCTTCTAGCACAGAACTTAACACTATTTGAAAAGTATTCACGAGAAACAGATAATGTATACATAGAACAAAATGCGGTGCTGTGGAAAAGATTTCAAGACTTAAAGAAAGACCCAAAGGGACTTGAAAAATAACTAGTGAGATATAAAATATACAGTATAATCAAGCCAGCCTCCCAAAACCTTCGACCGTGAACTCCGGATTCTCTTTCTCCTCATGCGTTTCAGCCCATTAAAAGCGTTGCTTTTGAAAATCAGTATCAGTATCAGTATATTGAGGGTATGTAAGAAAAACTCCTTTAAGTGCCCTATTTGTACATGTATGCAGTGGTATCAAAAAAATTTGTTGCTTTGACTGTTGGCGAGGCCAGTTGTCCTGTGGCATAGGATGAAAATAGGAGCAGACAGTGAAAAAACTCCTCAGGGATTTTTAGGAGAAAAACTGTCGCCCTTGTGGGGGTAATGCATGGGATTTAGGAGAAAAAAGGGGTTCCCACTGGGGGGGGGGGCATTGCAAAGGCTCCCAGGATCATCACCGTGTGGAAGCCACGTCCTGATTCTTCCTTGCTGATTGCAGAGACCGCCAAAGGAACTGGAAAAACAGAGGCATCCGTCCAGATCGTCGACAGTCCGCTTTGGGTCGAACTAAAGGTGAATTTTTAGACCGTCAGGTCTGGCTGATAAGATCACCAGTGGGTAATCACGGTACGCAGATAGCTAAGTAGGGTAGACCGCGGAGACCTTCGCATGAGGCTATGCGTGGGAGGGCGTTATAAATAGCAAACTTGAATGGCTGTAAAAACTAATACATCTGAAAAATTGGAAGTTGCATTATTATTATTGCAAATTGTCTGCTACGGTCCATCGTGCACTGCTATATCGATCCAGTTTTTGCTTAAAACCCTCTAGCGATTCCGACTGAACAACGTCCTGAGGAAGCGCATTCCACGCTCCGAACACCCTTTTTGAAAGAAGTGTTTTCGAGCGTCCAGCCTGGCCCCTGTCCCCTTTAATTTGAGAGGATGACCCCTCAGATTCGTGGTCGTTGCTAATTCGATAAAATCCCCTGATATACGACAGCAGTCTTGAAGACGTTTTACGCGGAATGCTAGTATCAGGTCCCCCCGAAGCTGCCTGTAGCGCAAAGGGAAGAGGTTGAGATTCGACAGCCGTGTTTCATAAGGCTGCGAGCCCTTCCCCATAACAAGTTTGGCTGCGCGCCGTTCTACCTTTTCCAGGATGTTGATGTCTTTCCTGGCCCAGGGTCTCCAAGCTTTGATAGCGGATTCTAGGTGCGGTCGTACGAAGGTTCCGAAGACTTTTGTGAAGCACTCTTCATTGAAAGTAGAAAAAGCTCGTTTGACGAGGTATAGGATCGACATCGCGGACTTGGCTACCTTTGTGCAATGCAGGGAGGTTTTAAGCGAGGGCGTGATCCAGACTCCCAAGTTTTTCTGGGCGTTCACTTCCTTCAATGGTATGTCATTCAGTCGGTAAGCAATGCCGTTTGAAGAACTGGATTTTCCAACTCGAATGGTGGTGCACTTGCTCTCATTGAACGGTAAGAGCCAGTCCGCCGACCATTTTTGAAGTCTATTTAAATTTTCCTGTAAGTGCACTTCGTCAGCCGCAGTTCGAATTTCGCTCTAAAGTTTTAGTTCATTGGCAAACATGGCGATGCCGCAATCCAGTTCGCGAACACAGTCGTTGATGTAGATAACAAACAAGATAGGGCCGAGAACGGAGCCTTGGGGAACACCACTCTCAACCTCAACCTTGGCTTACTGTTTGTCGCTGATGTGGACAGCTTGCGAGCGACCGATTAGGAAGTTTTTTATCCACGTAAGGAGCCTACCCCTTACTCCAATGCGGCTGACTTTATAAAGGAGGCGGTTGTGCGGCACGCTATCAAACAGTAGAGCAAGTTTGTAACGCAGGACCTACCTCTACGAAAACCATGCTGAGCATCCGATAGCAGATGGTTTTGTTCCAGGAACTACATAGGTTGTTGCTTGATAATTTTTTCCATGATTTTGCAAGAGATTGCAGTAAGGCTGACTGGTCGGTAGTTATTCGCTGAGACCCGGCTTCCCCCTTGTATAGCGGTGTAATCCTCGCGGATTTCCAATCTACTGGTAGGGATCCGGTTTCGAAGGAGGTTTGGAAGAGCATAGAGAGTGGTTTGGCCAACTCATTGGCGAGCTCCTTCAAAATCTTGGCTGGTACGTTGTCGGGACCTGGTGACTTAGATTCTTTTAAGCTTAAGAGTTCCTTAAGAACAACAGCCTTGGGGACAGTCTCAACTATTGTATCCACTTCAGTGTCGTCGGTGGGGTGATCGTATGCCGTTTCCTTTGTGAAGACTGATCGGAAAAATTTCGAAAGATGATCAGCCTTTGCTTCATCATCTATCAAGTCTCTTCCGTCAGCGGTCTTCAGCAGGGGTATCGGATCCTTGTTTTTGGTACTCTGCCTGAGGTAACTGTAAAACAGTTTGGGGTTCACTGTGGCCCGGATTAGCAAGTCTGCTTCGAAAGCCCGTCTTGTTTTGAGAATAAGACCCTTGACCCGGTTTCTTTGAGTTTTGTAGGCATTGACAAATGCAGGAGTCCTGTCTGCTAGCATTTTTTCCACAGCTTCCGCTTTTTGTTCACTTCTATTTTTAAGGCCTGCGTAAGCCATCGCGGTCTAGTGTTCACTTTTTTTCGCGAAATTGGACAGTGGTTGTCGATGAGTTAGTGCAATGTGTTCCGGAACGCTTCCCAGTCCGCAGTTATGTTTCCAGAAAATAGAGGTTTCCAATCGGCACGCGTGAGTTCGGTCTTCATTCGATCGAAATCACCTCGCCAAATATTTCATCTGGCTATTGAGGGTATCTCCGGTATTGAGAATAACGAGTACTCCCATAGCAGTACAACATGGTCGCTTTTACCTAGTGGTGGGAGACATGACACTTCGTCGATGATGTCCTGCAATTTCGTGAGAACGAAGTCCAGACAGTTGGACTGTTGGCCATCGCGCATTCTTGTCGGAAAAGTGACGTGTTGCGTGAGAAATAACTTCAGAGTCATGCTCAGAAGGCAGCTGTCGAAGGTTAGATCGGAGCTATGTGCGCAGGCCGCACCCCAGTCGATGTGAGGCGCGTTAAAGTCCCCCACAATCAGGATGTCCGATCGTGCAGTAATTTTTTCCAGCTCCTCTAGCAATGAGGCATCCACTACGGGCTCTCTTCTCGGTGGTCGGTAGAGTGTCAGTTCATCGAGGTTGGGTGCACCTGGTACTTTAATGGACAGCCAGATGGCCTCGGAAGTACACGCCAGTTTATCCGTTTTGTCTAAAACTGTGAGTCCATTTTTCACGTATGTTGCTACGCCACCGCCTTGATGACCTTCTCTGTCTTTTCTGAACAGTTGATAGCCAGGCATGGACACCTCGCCGTCGGCTACCTATTCAGACAGCCAAGTTTCCGTTATTGAAACTATATCTGGTGATAACTCAAAGGCATGAATCTTCAGCTCGTCAAGCTTTGAAAGCATACTCTGTGCATTTGTGTACATGAAAGTTAACTTTCTGTTCGCTCGAGAATTGGTTACAGTCAGGCTCTCCCCGCCCCTTTCCGGGTCGACTGTGCGGTCATCTGGGGAGGACCTTTCCTGGGGAGAACAGTGGACGCTGGATCACTTGGTTGTTGTAAATAACCAAATGTTTTTCCCCTTCGTTCTGCCTCTCTATGTTTTTCGATTGGGCTCAATCCTCCCTCTACTGAGCCGACTGTGTGGTTTTCCGGAACGAAAACGTTTATCAATTAAAATGGTGTGAGTCTTAAATTTCCTCCTTATGCCATAAACTCCAGTACAGGCTAAAGAAAAAACATATGACTTCGGATAGCCCAATTGGGATCATTATCATACGAAACATCAGCGGTGAGTCCAGATATTAGGTTATATCTCTCATTATTCCAGCTTCTTCTACAACACAAAACTGTAACTGCTCCGTTTAAAATTGTCTACTGATGTAGGTGTCATTATAATTGACAGGAGTGCGCACGAAATTTGAACCTTCCAAATAAATGGCTCAACATCAAAAAGATCCCACTGTCGGTGACTGAAACGCGTAAAGATAATCTCTTAACGGAGTCTCGTTTCAATTTTTTAAACTTAGATCAGTTCAACTGAAACTGAATCATTTCACGGTGCTTGTAGGTGTTTAAGCCGTGACTTTGATCATAAATCTACAATAATCGCGCCCAGTTCCATACAGGAAGAAGAGGGGTAAGAGCAGTAGGAGTTGTTCATTATGTACGAGAACTCAGTGGTGATCGGAATCCCAGATGCGCGGCAGGCCCCGTGCCCTGCACATGCGCGAGTCTGTCTATGAGTGTGCTGTAGGCGTAGGTGAGTAAACGTCATGTGACAATGGCCGCTTGATCAACTACTGGGCCAAAAGAAGTCTACGGCACCTCTGAATTGCTGGCCCGGAAGGAGGTAGAGTAGGGAATTCACGTGCGTTTTGCGTGCTTGACGCCATCGCTACATGCATAAATGTGAATGGTAAAAGAGAATGAGTGTGGACTGAAAAACAGTAGGTAAACCAGCATGGTTAACGTTCTGCGGCTATTGAAATTGTTTGCAGCATGCATTTTGTTAAATAAACGAAATCACTTTAGATTCACTGTGGTGGCCATGGGAAGGTCAGATAACCGATAAGTTGTTTTTAGTTTTCGTCGGTGTAGCGGTCTAGGATCGACGTTTTCAGTTGCATGAACCCTGAACTCTTGGGCCGGTTCTTTACCACGGCACTCACTAAGGAAACTGAAAATGAGATTTACAATGTGCTGTTGTAAATGCTGGTCCTGTATTTGAATCTATACTCTTCGCGGCATCTGCCCGGTAAATAGAGCTGCTGAATCTGACCGCAGCAAAGTCGTCGCGTCTCGTAAATATGCCGGCCAATTCATGGGAGTACTGACTAGCGAACTGTCAAAGCCAATAACGTTTACCTTCCATTCGTCTCTTGAATTGGGAAGCCTGTCATTCGAATCGAAGGCAACAAAAATCTATCCTATATACAGGAGTGGGGCTCGAACTAATGGTAATAGTTATCAGTCCGTCAGCAGACGCTGCACTTGTAAAATGATAGAGATTGTACTGAAGAAGGCGCCAGTTAAATAAATTTTAATAAATAAATTGTATATTTAAGGCCCGAGGGGCCCTTTCATTAAAAACTTAGTGCTATCGTGAAAATCAGAAAAAATAGTTCCGATTAACAACGAATTCTTATAAAATAATTATCTGGGCAGTACAAATAGTTATCGGAGGAAAAAGACTAACACTTGGGGTTCCCGAATGGCTTTAGCTAGGGTCTCGCTTGTTTTTTGAAAGTATATTACTATCGACTGAGAAGTGGACACGCGCACTGGACGGCGATCAGAGACTTGAAATTTGCTAAGCTGATTTCAAGAAGGCTTTTAACAACGTCCCCACACAAATGACTATGCTACAAACCATCTGAAATTGGAATGTGGGTAAGGCTACTGACATGGATCGCAGATTTTCTTACCATATGCATCAAGACCTCGAAGTCGACCCCCACTACTGTTCTGAGTGGTGCGCCCCAAGGCTGAGGCTTAGAGCTGTAAGGCTTACTTGCCTATATCAATGACTGTGTCAACAACCTGGCTTGCAATGCTGTCATATTTTCTGACTATGTTTTACTAGGTGGAGCCATGCGATCTTATGCTGATAAGCACGCATTTAAGGAGGATTTCAACCAGCATAGCAGCTGGTCTGCCCCTTGAACTTTAAGCTGTAACGGTGTTCAATGTGTGGGCCCTAAACTTTATACTAGAAAAACTAATAAACAGGATGACTCCTTTCGATAAATTTATGGCGGACGGCATTTTTCAGCTACGGAGTAACGGAAGATCCTCGGTGTTCTAATAATCTCCCCGCTCAAACTATCTTTGCAATATTTAAATGCAGCCAAACGCGCCACAGAGTTGTTTGTTTGCGCTGAGATGACAATTTGTGCAGATTTGTAAGGTTTTGCCCGGAGAAGGTTACGGAGTTCGAAGGCGTTCGCCAGTCTTTCCCGCAATAAACTAATACTGAACTGACAATGAGTAGATATTGACTGAGGCATTCGTTGGATCGAACTAGGATAATTTCCACCCAGTGGTTTAAGAATGATTCTCTACAGCTCCATCGACTACAGGAGTGAACTCCGTAGACGGTCATGTATCTTGGTCATTAACTTTACGAAGCTGGACTAGTTGAAATCAAATGATTCCCTCTCACTTATAGGCAGCTACGCGGTGATTTCATTCAAAAATGCCGGATGTTCAGAAGCCGCGAGTACGCTTTTTATTTTGATGTCTTCTTACAATTGGCTTTGAAGAGCTTTGTACGGCTTTTCTCTTTAAAGTGCAAAGGAAGTTGGTCCATACTGAATTTATACGGGACGCCTTCCTGCATATGCTCGTCGGAGCATGCAACTGAATCCCTGCAGCAGTGAGCCTTTCAGAAACTTTTGAAATGTGAAGGTCCATTCAGTATAGTTCAGTAGTAAATAGTCTTGTTTCGCACGTAGGACTGTCTTTGAAAGTCACAATGGAATTTCGGGCTACGGAAAGTGTGAAAGTACTTTTTTATCATAGGTCAAATGCAACTAGGACTTCTAAAGTGTTGAGCTGAGGACTATACCCAGCATCGAATGTTGTTCATATCGTCTCGGTTATCCTCTAAACTAATCCCCACTTTCAGGTGCCACCTCTTCCGCCGACCAGATCAAATTTTCCTTTTAATGCACGGGTGACGGTCATCGCTTACTTTCTTGCATCTGCCACCGAAACCGCAATCGGTTTACCCTTCACATGTTCCGCACATTGAAAACTACAGTCAACCATTACGCTTGTAGTTTCATTGTGATTCCTCCTAGCTTCCGATTGTTAGGGCGTATGAGACCTATATTCGTGGTTGGCGGACCTCGCTTTAGTCACTTTAAGTCACTTTATTAAGGGAAGAAGGCTTTCGCCATTTAGCTCCCTATTCAGAACCAAAATCGCATGATAGGTCCACCGTAACAATAGTACATCATACGAATGTACAAATGTAGGCTTTACATCAGCAATAAGTAAGAGCCAGTTGCAAGGTGCTGCTACTGAAACTTTGTTCATCATCTCTGCCACAGTTTCTCAGAAAATGAGAATCAAGTTTGTGTTTAAAAATGTCAACAGTATTTGAGAGGACTTCATCTCCCGGGAGTTCGTTCCACGCTCCAATGACCCTCTGAGAGAAGGCGTTTCGTTGAACCTCGATACGGGCAGGTTTCCTCTGTAGTTTAAAAGGATGACTTCGCAGATGGTCAGTCCGAGCCAATTCGAAGAAATCATCAAATTTTAGGGCGCAGTCTTGGCCTCTAACAATACGGTAGGTTTGTATGAGGTCTCCGCGGAGTTGCCTATAATTGAGAGGGAAAAGATCAAGTTCAGTCAGTCTGTCTTCACAAGGCAGCTGACCAAGATTCTTGACCATCTTCGTAGCCCTCGCCTGCACTCGTTCCAGGTGCTGGTAATCCTTCTTGAACCACGGACGCCAGGCCCGGAAAGCATACTCCAAGTAGGACCAAAAAACGCTCCGTAGGTTTTCCGGAAGAGATCCTTGTCAATGTTGACGAATCCCGGCCTAATCGCAAAAAGCACCTGTGTCGCGCGTTTAGCTGCCTTTACACACTGAGTAGATTGTTTTAGTGAGGAATTGATTATAACACCGAGGTCCTTTTGTTTGTTCACATTTAAAATCGGGTGCCCATCGAGGAGGTATTGAAAGGAATCGTTCTCCTCATCAGTTCTTCTAGTACGGAGTTATAAAACCACACACTTACTAATGTTGAAGTTTAAAAGCCAACGAGCAGACCAGCAGCTAAGTCGATTGAGACTCTCTTGAAGCGCTTTCCTATCGGCGTCAGACCTGATGGCTCTCCAGTGTTTGACGTCGTGGGTAAACATGATAGCGCTGCAACACAGGTTGCATACAAAGTCGTTGATATAGATAAGGAAGAGCAGTGGCTCTTAGAGAGAGCCTTGGGGGACGCCACTCAGAACAGATGTAAGGTTTGACTTTGAGACACCGATGCACACTATTTGCGATCGCCCTGTGAGAAAATCTGTGATCCATGCCAGCAGGTTTCCTCTTATGCCAATTTCTGACAATTTATACATTAGACGCTTATGTGGAACGCTGTCGAATGCCTTCTTAAAGTCCGTATAGATGACGTCAACCTTACCATCTTCATCCAGTGCGCGAGTCCACTGCTCAGTGGAGAGTACAAAGCTGGAAAGGCAAGAACGGTTCTTTCTGAAGCCGTGTTGGAGGCCTGACAGTAGGTTGCTCTCCTCCAAGAACTTCATTGTCGTCTTCTTAATTATCGTTTCCATCACCTTACAGCAAATGCAAGTTAGGCTGATGGGCCGGTAATTGTTGACCTTCCTGCGGGTTCCGCCCTTGTATATCGGGTAAATATTTGCCATTTTCCATTTGGATGGCAGTTTTTCTAATTCAAATGAAGAACAAAATATATGTGCTAGGGGCTCTGATAGTTTGCTTGCCAATTCTTTCAAGAACTTGGCTGGTATATCGTCTGGACCGGATGACTTTGCTTCTTTGAGGCTCTGCAGCTCCCTCTCAACTACAGATGCTAGTAATAGCAGAGAATGAAGTGCTGGACCGGCGTTTACAACAGCACTGTTGACATTTTCAAAATGAAGTTTGGTTTCCATAGTGAATACCGAGGCAAAGAACCAGATACAGTTCTCGGCTTTCTCGTCATTCTCAACGACTTCTCCGCCATCATCATTCTTACGTACTGCGACAGGTAACATGTTTTTTAAGCTACTGTAACTATAGTGGAACAGAATTTTGGGCTTCGGCCTGTTGGAGGATTTTTGATTCATAGTTTTTCCTGGCCTGGCTAATTGATTTTTTACTGCATTTCTTTGGCGTCGGAATTCCTCGAGGTATACTGGCGACCCAGTTTTCCTGAATAACTTCCATTTCCTATTCTTCTTCTTCAGTTGCCTGTTAAGGTCTCTTGTCAACCAGGCAGGACTACTAGTTGTCTTTTGTACCATCACCGGACAAAAGCGCTCTTGAGTGATCTTCAATCATCCTCCAGATCCCCATTGAGCAGGCAGTCCCAATTCACGGATGATAGTGCATTCTTCATTGAATTGAGATCTGCCATAGATCACTCAAATATGTTTTCAGCAGCTATCCCCACGTCCTTGATACTAACATTATGCGCGACAATCCACGAAGAAAGGTAAACATAAAAGCTTCAGCTATTATTATGCATATATGTATAGTAAAAGAAAGAGTGCTACTTACAAGGAAACTTCACCCAACTCCCCTTGCCTATCCCCACTCCGATGCTTGTCTAACTCTCATGTCGGATTATATGCGCACTGCCATTGATACATGCCACCGGGAGACCTTTGAAGATGCTCTACAGACTCTGACTCCCGATTGAACCAAAGCTTGTGTCAGGAGAGACTCCATACAGTGTCTTCAGCCGAGAACTTCTTCATATCTACGTAACCATCCATTAATTCCAACACTTTGTCGAAGGTCGCGAATTCGTCCTGTTTATGGACCAGTAACCTCTCGTTTCCGCTCTAAGGGCTACTCGAGATCGCTACTCACCTCACTAGATTTGCTATTCAGATTTCCTTTCACAGTTTTCATGTCTAAAATGAGGAAAAAACGATTGCTGATTTAGATCACGGCATACCCCATCGACTTCACACTCGTGACTGATGCTCAAAGATCTGATGACGAAATTCTTAGATTTTACCCTGACGATCCCTTACCTTTTCAGAATGTCCGTCTTCTCACTGAAGCTGGCACCAGCATAAGTGACCTTTTTATCGGTCACAAACGTCCTTTCGTTCCAACAACTTTGCAACAACAGGTCTTCAACGTCCTTCATTGCCTGCCCCATCCCGGAGTTTAGAGTTCATTGAAACTTATCACTGAATAAATCATCTGACCCAACATCAACCGTGTTTACAGCGGTGGATCTAACCTTGTCTAAGTTAAGAAGAAGAAGCTGTGTCGATCACCGGAATCATAGTTTTATTAGGCT
>JAYGXS010000002.1:32558536-32651019 GCA_036362985.1 Ligula intestinalis | reverse complement strand
TGAGGTTTTGCAGCTCTTTTTCCATTTCAGATGTCGAGAATAATAGGTATCAAGCGCTGGACCAGCGTTGACACCTGCACTGTTAACATTGTGAAACTGAAGCTCGCTTTCCTTAGTGAATACCGAGGTAAAGAACCGGCCATTATACTCGGCTTCTTAGTCATTTTCAACGACTTCTACGCCATTATCATTCTTGAGTAGTGCGGCTTGACCTTGTTTCTTAGTCTACGATTAACATAGCAGAATAAAATTCTGGGCTTGCCTTCAGCCTGTCGGACAATTCTGGATTCATGGTTTTTCGTGTGCCTTACGACGGAATAAATGGGCGTGAAGTGGTGACCCAGTTTCTCTCAAAAACTTCAATTCCTTTTATTTCTTCTTGAGCTGTCTGGTAAGGTATCTTTTTAGCTAGAGAGTGCGGCTTTTTGTCTTTTATACATTTGCGGACAACAGCACCTTATTAGATCCGCTGAAGGCGTCCTAAACGATCTTCAGTCTTCCTCTGCGTCCTCCTTGAACATAAAGTATCAAAACATGGACCTTAGTGCTTTCTTCTTCGAATAAAAATCTATCTTCTTTATATTTCGCTGGACTTCCATTCTCTTTTAGCTATTAAGAATAGAGCACGTGAACCCACAGTAGCGTCGGGGGTCACTAAAACGCCTTTCATCCTTACATCCTTCGTAAAAACTAAGTGCAAGCAACAAGCTCTCTAGTGGTGAATTTACTTTCCGTGCAAGAAGTGGATTGAGTATGAGGTCAATGAGTTGACAACTGAAAACCTTTGGCGTAACGTCGACTGTCAGATTTCTTCAAACTGCGTTGAAATCAACGGCAATAAGAACCTCTTATTGACTAGCTGATTCCTTCACCAGACGAAGGGGCGGCTCGTCAACTGTACTCACAATCTTTGATAATATCTATACCACAAGGACTGCTTATTTCTGTGAATTAATCTTCTTTAGCTTCATAAAGATGAATTTATACTCAAGAGCGAGAGTAAGTTGTCGTTCTACAACATATATTCCTGTTCGTTCGTGTACGAAAACCTCCCCACCTTGCCTATTTTGACGGTTTTTGCGGAAATGCTGGTATCCTGGTATCAAAATCTCGATATCTACGATTTTTGCTTTAAGCCACATTCCCGAGGTAGGATTTGAGGAAATCCTATAGGAGGGTAGAAGGATGTCAAGGCTTATAAGCTTGGTTATGATTCGTTTGCAGAGAACTTTGTCAAAGGCCTTTTTAAGATCAATGTATATCGTTGCCATTATGTTTTCTTCCTCTCTGCTGTTAGAGATGATTTCCAGAAATGTAAGGTGGCAAGACTGACATGACTTGTTCGGTAAGAATGGACATTGGGAGTTAAGTATGAAGTTGCACTTGACTGAAGTAAATAAAATAGTTTACAGAGTAGAATTAGGGTTTATATCATATGCTTAAGTATACAGGGGGATTTTATCTGTCGAATAAGAGGTAGATTTATGTAGTTTTCTGATAGCCTTTTAAAAGTTTCTTCGTTAAAACAGATTTCGCTAAGAGTAAATACTTTTAGTTTGGTTAATTGTGGGACTAGTTCTCCTTAGATTTTATAGTTCGCGGAAATGAACTCATTTTTCTTTTCACGATAGCACTTCTTTTGTAATGAAGGGGCTCCTTGGACCTTAAAAATACAATTTATTACTATTCAACATATTGGTTATTTGGGTTTTGTTCGTTATTACTTGTCCTGAGTCAGCGATAATAGCTCGAGGTTCTGATTTCCCCTGTATATTCATTTGCTTCTAAAGTATTTGAGCTATTTGCTCGGGGGGATTTAAGCGCACGGTATTCTACCGCTATATTTTGTTTCTTTCTACGTTAGTATCCAGATCATGCACTCTTCTATTTCTCCGCTTTGTGAATATATAACTAAGACAGGGGTGGTGAAGCTGCTTTCCTTATTTTTCAGTCATTTCGAAAGAAATTTACGAAATTTTCGTTTCTCACGTGGGCATATTTCATCTACCAAGGTGTTTCTTATCTAATTTAGTGCAAAGTTTAATAGGTTAGTTGCTTTTGCCGGGGATGTTGTCATAAGGCACGGCTTCAGTCTAATGATCTGATAAATCAGTTCGTGCCATCCTGGTCTAGTTTCTCGAATTTAAATGACTATCTTTGGACTCATGTGCTTATTAACTGTTAAGAGAGTGCATAAATAGCATTGCTTTGTGAGCACTTTCAAAAGTAATACTCTCGTAATGCACTTATATAGGCCATACATAGTGAAAACAATGTCGAGTATGTTATTTACCCGCGTAGCTTTATCGATCATCTGAGTTCAGTTGTGGAATCCAATGATACACTTTTTTGCACATAGAGGCCCGTTGAACACTGTCTCCATTTTCACTGTAAGAGTTTTTCTTACCACCATAAGTTTTCGTTTTTAGTTCAAAATTACCTGCAAAACATTGCTAAATGTTGCCCCAAAAGGACAATTTCTGCTGTCATTATTACGACTTTCTACGTTTACTTGCACATATTGTCAAATTCTTTTTTGAATTTTGATTTTTTTGAAATTAACTTTGCACAGATAGTGCCGTACCGGCGCTGAAAATATAAATTCCGAATTCCATATATAGCATTTTATCGTGTTTGGACGCAGCTACGTGCTCGGTCAAGGTAATTTTAGGACGATGCAAATTGACTATATTTATTTTATAATTATGGTTTTCTGCTACATTACTGGCATTGAAAATTTTCCCGCGATGAATCATGGATTTTAAAGAGGCACGACACTTTTCCTGGTAGTTCAGATGCCAAATGGAACATTCTTAGGGAGGTTATAAATGTCATTATGCGACGCAACTGGTAGCTGGAAAAAGTACAACAGGCAAGCATTTCTATTTGCTAAATTTTTAATTCAATTTTTCAGTTTTAATTTTCCATGTGTATATTGATTGTCACTTTACAGACAAGGTTCAAAGAGTAAATAGTGAAGGATCGAGATAACAGTGCAAACAATCCTAAGCATTCTCTCTATTTTTTTCGGAGAAAAACTGCAGGTAGTTGAAAAGCAGGACGAGGAGTAGTTAACACATGAACACAGTGTCCCCGGTCTCTCTTGACTTTTATGGATCCGGTATTCTGCACAACAGTAATGTGTGTTGGTGAATGGTTGCTCACTGTCGGCTGAATAAATAGCCGATAGCTGGCTGCATGTTCAGCACTTTTGCCCTCAGAATAAAGCCTAGCAGAGGATTTTAAAATTTGCGAACACCATCAAAATAGAAAAGAGATTCCACCGATTTATCACCGAAAATTCTTTAACGTTGTCCTGAATTTAGAAAACTAGTGAATGCTTCCTTAAACGAGGGATAGCTTTGCTGAGTTTGCATATTTCTGGGTTGCTTATTCCAGCAAGCTATGACATTTACTAAAAACAAAACTGGCGATATCTAACTGTGCGTGCTATAGGAAGGAATAAAAACACATCTCGATGACTAATGTGCCAAGATAGTTCGAGCTGCCTCAGATTACTAGGGAAATTAAAGGTTTGGTTGATTAATGTTTAAACAGTAAAATTATGAAAAAATATTTTCAGAAAATTGAGTGGTACTAGTAAATTTTCGAAGATTTATCAGGTCCTTTCTATAATCTGCAACGCCACTGAGGATCGAGGTAAGTAAGTTCATAGCGCTGTTGCTAGGGCAGCTTGTGGTGTCCTGAAGAGGAAACGAAAGAAGATTTGAATAGCCAGGTAACCCGAAAGAAAAAAGCTCTCGAGGATGTATAGAAAAACAGGTCGACACTTATATTACGAAGAATTTTGCCGAAACTAGAACGAGATATGGTCAAGGGTTCGCAAATAACGGAGGGAGTATGAGGAAAAATACAGGATGTCCCAAATATGTATTCACATTTTAAATAATTTTTAACTTTGTTTTTATGCTACTTTTATTATTTCAGAAGGCCAAGAATATGTACAAGTATAATTTCATCGTTTTTTGTCAACAAATGTTGACTATTGCAACAGTGGCTGAATTGAAAGAAGCCATTAAACATGAATGCACCCGACTACCAAGGGAATATTTTCATTGTGTGTGTGAATCTATTGGTCCGCGTTGTCAGCAGTGTATTGATAAAAATGGACGTCAGTTTGAAAAAAAAATCAGTAAAAAAAAGCAAAAAAAAATATACTCAAACATTTTACAGTTTTTTAATAATGAAATTATGTAAACGCCACCTTAACAATAACGTTAAATATATATACAGGTTTTTGGGACACCTTGTATTAGTCAAGAGTAATCCTTAGCTGCATCAACAGTAGGTTAAGAAATAAAAAATAGCCGCAGTGTGAAAAGGTCTAAGCAATAATAATTTTCTGGAAAGCACGAAAAGCCTGAATACCTTAGTCAGTCTTTCATGTCTTTTTTCGCTCGCACACTTTCCAGTTGTCCTTTGGTCAACATTTTCCCCCATCTGATTGGAAAGTTGCGAACTTATATGCTATTCATAAGCGTGGATCGAGAACCAACTCGAACAACTATCGATCACTGAGCCTGACTTGCATTGATTGCTTAGTTATGAAAAAGGCTATCAAAAAGGCCACCATGACATTTCTGCACGAAAAGAACTTCTATGACAGTGCCCAATGCGGATTTTTCGAAACCACTCCTGTCTGACCTATATGCTTTACTGAATGGAGAGCGGTCTAGGTCATTACGTGCGAATACCAAAGTTAATATCGTCCATGTCACAGTCAAAAAAGCTTTCGACAGTGTTCCGTACCAACGGCTACCCTACAAGGTTGACGAATCCGGGATAAGTGGGAATTCGCTAAATTGGATAGGAGATTTACTTATACGCTGATTGCAGTCAACATGCGTTGGCAACGCGAAATCCACTCCAGTGCCTGTTGTAAGTGGTGTGCTCCAGGGATCATGCTCGGAAGATTATTTTTCTTAACCTACACCAGTCACTGCAGGCATATACTAGACAGCAATGGATTCCTCTTTGCAGATGACATTAAATATGGCAACCTATCATGAGCCGTAATGCCCAACGAATTTTGCAAGAAGGACATGACCGTCAAGGTTAATGGTACAAGAATGGTTAGTGTGGTTTACATTGCGAAGTCTATCAGGTTGCAGCTCAAAACGAAGAGGCGAGCGAGCCGAGCGACTTTCCATTTGCCTACTTGATGAAATGGTGCCCTTCGAATGTAAACGAACAAAAGGTCCTAGGAATCTAAAGCCATTTTCTCAATGTTTAAAGGCTACCAAAAGGGAAACCATTGTCCACATTGCCATTAAACGAACTTTCGACGATATTGATAAAGAATTATTGGTGAAAAAATACGACACGTTTTTTCTTTCATATTAAGAATATGGAGTTCAGGTTTGACGCCCGTGCCTGCAAAAAGAGTAAAAACTAATGAAAAAGGTCCAAAGGAGGACAACAAAATTGTGTAGAGCTTTAAGATAGATTTCAGTTAGCAGACATAAAATTTCTTTGGGAAAGAAGACTCGAAGCTGGTATATGCTTTCTGTTTTGCGTTAATAATAGTCCAAATCTCCCACAAATTAATGCTTTCACTCCGATAAACCGACCTTTCACCACTCGTAACTCTTCCATGATAATTTTATCACCCCGTAGCTCCACAGTTAACCATTCTCGTTTTTTGAACTCCAAATACGCTTTTTTTGAAACAATCTTCCACTCGAAATTAGGTTGTCTACTAAATCGTCGATTTTCAAAGGCAATTTACGTAAACATTTAAATCTGGAGGAAATAAAGTCGTTTATCTCTTTTTCCTTTCCAAACATGCCAATTGAAGATTTCGAAAAGGGTCTTCCTGGCATTAGAAGCTATTCCCAGGATACGGTGATCTTCGAGTTCGCTATTGGTGGGTATTGCTTGGCCGCCAACTTATCGGTGGACTCTGGAGTCTGGTGGGTTGCACAGGAATTGGACTGCGAGTGCGCCATGTTTGCAGATGATGTAAAAATATGGAGGGTCATCAGGTGCGCTGCCGATGAAGATAACTTCCAGGAAAATCTTTGTCGATTAAACGAGTGGTCGCATAGATGGCTGCTGTCCTTCAATTCTAACAAATGCACTCTGCTGCGCCTGGGAAATCGAAATGCGGTGCCTTATGCGCGACCCTACCATCTGAACGGAATCCCTCTGCAAGAAACAGAAATACAGAAAGAATCTCGGCATCTTGATGACAGACAATCTCAAACCTTCTACACAATGTTGTAAGGCGGCTAAAACTGCAACTTCAATGTTGTACGCCATCAAGCGGGCATTCACGGTTTTTGATGAAGATTGTTTCTCGAAAATCTTCGGTACCTTCATAAGGCCACATCTTGAATACGCGATTCAAGCCTGGAGACCGTGGATGCGGCAGGATTATAACGTACTTGAGGGGGTGCAGCGGCGAGCAACAAAATAAGTAAGAGGCCAAGGTTCACTACCATATGAGATCCGCCTAAATAACCTTAATCTCTATCCTTTGAGTTATAGGCAGTTACGCGGAGATTTGATACAAACCTTCCGTATCGTGCGTGGCTTTGACTGCGCTCTCATGTGTGACGACTTCTTCCAACTCGCCACTACAACTAATCTCCGGGGGCATCCCTTCAAACTCTATGTGTCCCAAGGACGATTGGATGTACGGAAGAATTTTTTCTCTAATCGTGTCGTGGACCCGTGGAATAACCTTCCCGAGGCCATTGTTATGTCCCAATCTGTGGAGATATTCAAACACCGACTTGATATACACATGCTACAACACAACGTGAACTATGTGACAAATTAACCTTGAAACACCACTGCACCATGTGACTGTCTATATTTTCCTGACTGAAAACTTGTTAACATTGTTTATAATTCTTGAGATTTTGATGTGACAAATAGGGAGTACAAAGACGCAAGCCTATTTTTCCCTCAAATATACTGACTGACTGACTGACCTCTGTGAGGTTGCCTTGTCTTCTGTTGTCTTCTCCTGTTGCCCTGGATGACCCCTTCTCAACTCACCGTTATATTATTTTTCCCGTGAAAATAAGCGTCCCGAACCCTCAACACTAGGATCCCATCTATTTGCACCATGCTACCTATTAAGGCAGTTTTTCGCCTTCATTTTTTTGGAAATCGGTGGCTCGCTGAACTCATCCACCGAGGTAGGAGTATTTTTTATTGCCCAGCTAATTATTTTATAAGAGTTCGTTGTTAATGTGAAATTTTTTTTCTTCTTTTCACGATAGCACTAAGTTTTTAATGAAAAGGCCCCTTGGGCCTTAAATATACAATTTATTCATTTATTATTTATTTTTATCTTACTAGTGCAGAATTCAGGTTTTTAACGTTCTTCCTCTTGAATACAGTCAAATCAAAGATGATCTCAGATATTTGTCAGCACCGGTACGGCCCTATCTGTACAAAGTTAATTTCGAAAAAATTAAGATTCAAAAAAGAATTTGAAAATATGTACAAGTACACGTAGAAAGTCGCAATGATGTCAGCAGAAATTGTCCTTTTGGGGCAACATTTAGCAATGTTTTGCAGGTAACTGTGAACTTAAAAACTAAAACTTATGGCATTTAAAAAATCTTACAATGGAAACTGAGGCAGAGTTCAACGGGCGTCCATGTTCAAAAAGTGTGTAAGAGAAAAAAACTGCTTAGGAAGAAAATAGCAGGAACATAGTAGAAGAGCAGAAATAGGTGTGGGGGTCTGATGAAGGTTAGTTGTCAAGCAAACTGCAGCATTTTAGACTGAGTACTTCCGCGCGGCTTCGTTTGATTCAGCGGTGGTTCATGAAAACATTTAGTTTCTCGGGGGACACAAGGCAGAGAGAATAGTTTCAAGCGGATCTCCTAAATTCCCGATGGTCCTTTCTCAAAGTCATGGAGAAAGCTGCTCGGAAAAGATGAGGAGATTAGAAGGTTAATAGAATCAGTGTTAAGATAAATGTGCAGTCTCCGTTTGAAAGCAGACAGTCTAGTTAACAATCTAATTTTGATTGGCAGGTTATTCCAAAGAAAGCTATATCTGGAAGCAAAAAAAGAGCGTTTACATGAGGAAGATGCAGGAGGGGGTATAACCAGTGCCGAGTTTCTTAGGTTGTAGGGATGGCTAACGGGGGTAATGACAGAAGTCCTGAGGAGATTTGTGCTATTATTAAAGCGAAAAGGAGACAAAAGCCGGCTTTAAATCTCCTGACCCAAGGAGACCTTAGTTTCGTTAATTGGCATCTATTTGAGTAAGAAGTACTAGAAGCGGTCGGATATAGCAGTTTTCGTGTGAACTATTTTTGAATTTTTTGAATTTTTGAACGGCTTACTTCATTCATTAGACCGAAAAAGGGGCAACAGTATTCTAAGATGTGTAGCACAAACATACGATAAAATCTTAATTTAATTTCAGGAAGATAGAAATTAGACGGTCTAGCTGCCCCGCCACCGAAACCTAAGACATGTCCTCTTTAATTGGTCGTTTTAAAAGCCAGATCACTGATTAATAAAATGCCTCTGCTCCAGACTCTGATCTTCGTCCACCGCCCAGACATTGTTATGGTAATTAAGACATGGGCATCGGCTTGTGTAGCTGACTCTGAACTCTCTGTTCTAGGCTATGCATGCGTTCGGAACGATCGAATCAATGGCCGTGGCGGAGGAAGCTGCATCTATATAAAGCAGCAACTTGCATTTCTCCCGTTGAACTATCCACAATTCACAGCGGTGGAGGAGAGCTGCTGGCTACGAGTTGTTCTCAGAAACAAATACTCCTTACTTGTTGGCTGTGTTTATCACCCACCTAATGCCAATGCAGACTACGATCTTTGTTTCTCGCAGGTATTTCATGCCGCAGCTGACGTGAATCTTAAGTATTGGTTGATTGCAGGCGAGTTTAACCTTCCTGACGTGCAATGGTTTCCACCATCCGGTCCTTCAAAGTTCGAGAACTTACTTGAGGCAATAGACATCGGCAAGTGGGATCAGGTAGCCGATTTTCCCACTCGAGGAGCAAACATACCCGACCTAATTTTTTGTAGGGGATGCGAACCCCTTTCAGTGTCATCCTTAGACGCACTTGGAAGTTCAGACGATCTTACAGTTGTAAGTGAACTAGAACTGGAAACGGATAGAGCATTTCCCCAAATGTATAGTCTTTATCATGACTTCCGATCAGCTAACACGGCGGACCTACTGGCACATCTAAACACTCTCAACTGGTCTGAATTTTTCCAATGTTTGGATGTAAATGTTTGTACCAATGCACTGTACAAAGTGCTGGATCCACTCATCCTCCACTTTTTCCCCCGTAAGAAAGTAAAACATGTCAAGGATGAAGTGTACCTTCCTCTGTCTTCCCGTCGTAGGCTACGTAAACTCCCTCGTCATTTGCATCGGCAAAACGATACTTCCGTTCTGCCCTTGATCACACTGATCTTTGAGCAGGCTAAGAAGGTCTCCGAAGAAAAGCAGATAGCCGATGAGGCCCACTTTGCTCAAAATCCTTCCCTAAATGTTGCGAAACTCTTTTCGCGTACAGTAAAAGCGCAGAGGAAAACGCAACACCCCATAAGTCAAGACGCCTCAAGAAACCCCATTGCTGATGCTAAGTTGCCCACCGATAGCTTCAATGCGTTCCTTTCCAAAACTTTTAGTGAAAGCTCGTTCGCTACACCTCCAGCTCTCCGGGCTTGGACGGGTGCCGTCCTCGACACCATAAGTTTTACCCTTGGGGACGTGACTGTAGTCATTCGTCGTTTTCGTCAATCTTATAGTCCAGGACCAGATGGCGTCCCAATTAGCCTTCTAAAAGCTGAAGCGAATGATATCTTTCCATTTATTCTTTGTAAGGTATTTAGTCTTGCTCGTGAGAGTGAAACCTTTCCTTCGTTTTGGAAGGAACATCACATAATGCTTATTCGCAAGCATGGCCGATCGACGTCATTCGACAACTATAGGCCAATAAATACACTTCCCGCTGCTTCGAAGATCTTGGAGACTTTGATCAAAGAAAAGATGATGCGTCACTTTACAGAGAACAACCTGCTCAATACAGCTCAACATGGCTTTCTCGAGAAACGATCTTGTGCACCTGCCAGCTCTCTTTATTTGATTATGTGCTGCAATCTAGCGACAGCAGTTTTGCCATTTATAACGTCTATTTAGATTTTATTTAGGCCTTTTATCGGGTCAATCATAAACTCCTCCTTCTGAAACTGGCCTCGTTCAGCATAGGTAGCAAGCCTCTGAACTACATATCTCCCTATTTGGATGCTCGCGCACAACGAGTAAATATTTCCAATATTATTTCCAACCCCACGCATGTGAGGAGTGGAGTTATGCAGGGTAGTGTACTGGGTCTGCTCCTATTTTGCCTGTTTGTCAACGACGTTTCAGATTTTTTTCAGTATGGATTGAGAATTTCCTATCTGGTCGTTCCCAAACGGTGTGTGTAGGACGACAACAATCAAGGCCGACAGTCATCGAGAGTGGAGTATCTCAAGGTTCAGTACTCGGACCCACCCTCTTTCTCTTGTTCGTTAATGATTGTGTACAGGAATTGGACTGCGAATGTGCCATGTTTGCAGATGATGTAAAAATATGGAGGGTCATCAGGTGTGCTGCCGATGAAGATAACTTCCATGAAAATCTTTGTCGATTAAACGATTGGTCGCATAGATGGCTGCTTTCCTTTAATTCTAACAAATGCACTCTGCTGCGCCTGGGAAATCGAAATGCGGTGCCTTATGCGCGACCCTAGCATCTGAACGGAATCCTTCTGCAAGAAACAGAAATGCCTAAAGATCTCGGCATCTGGATGGCAGACAATCTCAAACCTTCTACGCAATGTTGTTAGGCGGCTAAAACTGCAACTTCAATGTTGTACGCCATCAAGCGGGCATTCACGGTTTTTATGAAGACTGATTCTCGAAAATCTTCGGTATCTTCATGAGGCCACATCTTGAATGCGTGATTCAAGCCTGGAGACCGTGGATGCGGCAGGATAATAACTTACTTGAGAAGGTGCAGCGGCGAGCAACAAAATTAGTACGAGGCCAAGGTTCACTACCAAATGACATCCGTCTAAATAACCTTAATCTCTATCCTTTGAGTTATAGGCAGTTACGCGGAGATTTGACGCAAAACTTCCGTATCGTGCGTGGCTTTGACTGCGCTCTCATTTGTGACGACTTCGTCCAACTCGCTACTACAGATAATCTCCGGAAGCATCCCTTCAAACTATATGTGCCCCAAGGACGATTGGATGTACGGAAGAATTTTTTCTCTAATCGTGTCCTGGACCCGTGGAATAACCTTCCTGAGGCGATTGTTATGTCCCAATCTGTGGAGATATTCCAACACCGACTTGATATACGCATGCTACAACACAACGTAAACTATGTGACAAATTAACCTTGAAACACCACTGCACCATGTGACTGTCTATATTTTTCTGACTGAAAACTTGTTAAAATTGTTTATAATTCTTGAGATTTTGATGTGAAAAAAGGGAGTTCAAAGGCGCAAGCCTATTTTCCCCTCAAATATACTGACTGACTGACTGCGACTCTTCATGTACGCTGATGATTTAAAAGTCGCTTATCGATATAAACCGGCAGATCGCAACATCGTGCTCGAGCTGATAAAAAAGGATCTTCAGGCCTTCGCCCAGTGGCGTTGCACATGGCGCCTCACCCTTTCATGGCACAAATGTTCCTTTATGGTTGTTGGCGACGATCATCAACCGGAATTAAGCATTGAAGGCCATGAAATAAATGTCCCAGGAGTTATTAAAGGTTTGGGCATATCCTACTCTAATAGTCTCAATTTGTCAGAGCACTGTGCCCTGATGGTCTCGAAAGCACGCCGAACAACCGGATTTATCGTAAGAAATTTTGAGACTATCAAGGTAAGAACTAGCCTTTAAAATATGTACGTGAGACCTAGTCTTGAATACTGCTCGCCCCTATTCAGTGTTCTGCGCACTAGTGAGCGGAAGAAAATAGAATTGGTGCGGCACGTCTTCACTAGAAGAGTTCTCACTAGAGAACACCGTAACTTAGCCTACAAACAAAGGTGCGAGTTTATAAAGCTGGATCCCTGTGGCTTCGTAGATTGCAGAAGGGTCTATTTTTACTTTTTAAACTTTTGAATGGTCAAACCTAAGGCACCTTGAGCAATCTCGACGTGCCAGTCATCGAGACGTATTTTTATCTCTTCCTATGGCACGCACAGTTAATTACCGGCAATTCTTTTCAGTAAACACCATATCAATCTGGAATAAGCTAACCAAAAGTATTAAAACCCAGCAACACTACCCTATGTTTAAGAGAGCTATAACTAGTTTTCTACATTCAGGACAACTTTCACGAATTTCGGTAGCTGACTCGGTGGAATCTCTCTTTCACTCTGATGGCGTTCGTTTACTTTGAACCCCGCCAGGCTTTATACTGAAGAAAATGCTGTTGAAGCAGCAGCCCCCAGTCTGCTTACCCTTCAGCTGATAGCGCGCAACTTTAGCTGACAACCATTGAGGGAAGACTGAGAACACTGTGTTCTTGTGTCACCTCTCTGCGTCTCGAACTAATGTCCTTTAGCGATATGCAACACTTCTCCTGCTGATGAGTCAACTCAGCTGACAACTGTACATATATTACGTTCGTATCATACCTTTGAAGGTAGATTTTTTTCACTCGAAACAAACTCCATATCTCGCCCAGTATTGACAAAACACAAAGGCGCCCAAGAGGTTCATTACCAACTCTTTATAATTGCCTGTAAACTGGCATAATAAACATATTATTATAAGAAATAAAACCGCAAATCAGTGCAGCTTTGGCTGCAATTCTATCGGCGTGAGGAGAAAGGTATAATTTATTGGTATAGCTTAATCCTAGGTTCTTTATACTAGAACATTCAGTCATTGGGTAACCTTGAAAAATGACAGGTTGTGGCAGCCTTTCAGGCCCAAAGCACATGTATCGGCACTTAGAAAGTGAGATTTCCATCTGCTATGTTAAGCTCCACGCCGAAAGAGTGTGCAGATCAGAATAAATTTGTTCTAGGCATCTCGTAGCCGTAGAGTTAGAGAAGAAGTAAACACACTTAAGATCATCCGCATAAATATAAGATAGGGAGTGTTTAACACTCAATGAGATATCATTTATGTAAAGCAAGAAGAGTAGAGGACATAGCACGGTACCTTGAAGGACACCACTTAAAATTGGGATAGGAGTAGAGTATGAGGATCCCACTAAGACCTTTTGTTGTCAATTTGAATGATAAGATCTGATGAAGTCAGGAAAAGGACTACAAAATCCTATAGCCTCTAGTTTGGCTAGGAGCCTCCTATGAGGAACTTTATCAAATGCTTTAATATGGTCAAAATGGATAACTACCACAGCTAGATGATCATTACGAAGAGAAGAAAGTAGGTTTAGAAAAGACATGCGGCATGTTTCACAAGATCGGTCCGGTAAAAAGCCATATTGTGAGGAGCTGAGAATGTTATTGTTAAGGCAGAAATCTGTAATTTTTTTGGCAATTAATTTTCAATGAGCTTAGCCAGCGAGGGCATTTTATGACCACTGTGATAACGGTGAACATTTGATAGGGAACCAGATTTAAATAAGGGAATTATAAAAGAAGTTTTCCAGTAGTCCGGGAATAAGCCATTTTCAAGAAAAACTGAAAATAACTTACTCAGTAAGGGTGGAAAATCTCTTAATTGTTTGATGAGTGAGTTTGGAATGTTATAAGTTCCAACCGAATGTGAATTTTAAAGACAAATTATTTCTTTATGAATAAAAGCGGGTGAGAAATTAAGGGTACTGAGATTTGAATCACACAGCAGAAAGATTACAGGAGTGGGGGTAGTTTCGATGGTAAAGAACTAGGCGAAAAAGTAATTCAATAATGCTGCTTTCTCCAAATTCTCTGTAACAAAATGATTGTTACTATTAAATAAGGGTGGAATGACATTCTGAATCTTAGCCGACGACCGAAGACGGAAGACTTGAGCAACAGATCTGGAAGAATTTTCATCAATTAATGCTGTGGCCTCTCTACGTCTATCTCGTGCAAGCCTTATTTTAAGCGCTAATTCAAGTACTTGCGCTATTCTTAAGTGAACGGATAAAAAGTTATTAGATGTATACTTGGAGAAAAGGTGGCGCAGTAGAAGAAGCTGAATTTGATTTAAAAATCGTAAGTGGGATAAGAGCCTGAATATTTTCTGCAAGGTTTTGCAATAACTCCTGGAAGAAGTAGGTATCGTTAGCTAAAAATATGCTATGCCAATCTGAGGTACTTACGAAATCATTTATTTATTCATCGTTCACGTTAAAAAAGTCGAGGTTATTGCATTTTACCTCGGGCTTTTTAGAAATAGAGACTGGAAAACAACAGTGAATTAAGGTGTGGTCACTTTTGAAAATATCACGATGAAAATACATAAAAAGATGGTGGACATCATTTGTTAAAATTAAATCTAATATGTTGTCATACTGCTAGTGAGGAATGCAGATTGTGCTCTACAGTTTGTCGAGTTATTCGCATTCCCTTGTTAAATAATCTGAATGGGAATTCCCTCAAGCTCTGAGGAAATTATCTTCTCTTGAGGTTCACAACCATTCATTTTCACAGCGAGTCACCGGTGTTTAGAACGGACTACCCAAAATGGTGATAGTTACTTTAAGTCACTTTATTAAGTGAAGAAGGCTTTTGCCCTTGAGCTCCCTATTTAAAACCAAAAAGCATAACAGGTCCACCGTAGCAATAGTACATAATACAAATGTAGGCTTTACATCAGCAATAAGTGTGAGCCAGTTGCAAGGTGCTGCTACTGACACTTTGTGTGTGGATTTAAGACTCCGTACTTGAAGTACTGATGAGGAGAACAATTCCTTTCAATACCTCCTCGATGGACCCACTTTCAAATGTGAACGAACAAAAGGACTTCGGTGTTCTAATAAATTCGTCACTTGAACCATCTACTCAGTGTGTAAAGGTAGCTAAACGCGCGACACAGGTGCTGTTTGCGATTAGGCGGGGATTTGTCAACATTGACAAGGAGCTCTTCAGGAAAACCTACGGAGCGTTTTTTCAGTCCCACTTGGAGTATGCTGTCCAGGCCTGGCGTCCGTGGTTCAAAAAGGATTACCTGCACCTGGAACGAGTGCAGGCGAGGGCTACGAAGATGGTCAAGAATCTTGGTCATCTGCCTTATGAAGACAGACTGACCAAACTTGATCTTTTCCCTCTCAATTATAGGCAACTCCGCGGGGACCTCATACAAACCTACCGAATTGTTAGAGGCCAAGACTGCGCCCTAGCATTTGATGATTTCTTCAAATTGGCTCGAACTGACCATCTGCGAGGTCATCCTTTTAAACTACAGAGGAAACTTGCCCGTATCGAGGTTCAACGAAACGCCTTCTCTCAGAGGGTCATTGGAGCGTGGAACGGACTCCCGGAAGATGTGGTCCTCTCAAATACTGTTGACATTTTGAAACACAAACTTGATTCTCATTTGCTGAGAAACTGTGGCAGGTATAATGAACAAAGTGTCAGTAGCAGCACCTTGCAACTGGCTCACACTAATCGCTGATGTTAAGCCTACATTTGTTGCATTATGTACTATTGTTACGGTGGACCTATTATGCGATTTTGGTTATGAATAGGGAGCTCAAGGGCGAAAGCCTTCTTCACTTAATAAAGTGACTTAAAGTGGCTTATATCTGCCACAGTTTCTCAGCAAATGAGAATCAAGTTTGTGTTTAAAAATGTCAACAGTATTTGAGAGGACTTCATCTCCCGGGAGTTCGTTCCACGCTCCAATGACCCTCTGAGAGAAGGCGTTTCGTTGAACCTCGATACGGGGAGGTTTCCTCTGTAGTTTAAAAGGATGACTTCGCAGATGGTCAATCCCAGCCAATTCGAAGAAATCATCAAATTTTAGGGCGCAGTCTTGGCCTCTAACAATACGGTAGGTTTGTATGAGGTCTCCGCGGAGTTGCCTATAATTGAGAGGGAAAAGATCAAGTTCAGTCAGTCTGTCTTCACAAGGCAGCTGACCAAGGTTCTTGACCATCTTCGTAGCCCTCGCCTGCACTCGTTCCAGGTGCTGGTAATCCTTCTTGAACCAAAGACGCCAGGCCCGGAAAGCATACTCCAAGTAGGACCAAAAAACGCTCCGTAGGTTTTCCGGAAGAGATCCTTGTCAATGTTGACGAATCCCGGCCTAATCGCAAAAAGCACCTGTGTCGCGCGTTAAGCTGCCTTTACACACTGAGTAGATTGTTTTAGTGAGGAATTGATTATAACACCGAGGTCCTTTTGTTTGTTCACATTTAAAATCGGGTGCCCATCGAGGAGGTATTGAAAGGAATCGTTCTCCTCATCAGTTCTTCTAGTACGGAGTTATAAAACCACACACTTACTAATGTTGAAGTTTAAAAGCCAACGAGCAGACCAGCAGCTAAGTCGATTGAGACTCTCTTGAAGCGCTTTCCTATCGGCGTCAGACCTGATGGCTCTCCAGTGTTTGACGTCGTGGGTAAACATGATAGCGCTGCAACACAGGTTGCATACAAAGTCGTTGATATAGATAAGGAAGAGCAGTGGCTCTTAGAGAGAGCCTTGGGGGACGCCACTCAGAACAGATGTAAGGTTTGACTTTGAGACACCGATGCACACTATTTGCGATCGCCCTGTGAGAAAATCTGTGATCCATGCCAGCAGGTTTCCTCTTATGCCAATTTCTGACAATTTATACATTAGACGCTTATGTGGAACGCTGTCGAATGCCTTCTTAAAGTCCGTATAGATGACGTCAACCTTACCATCTTCATCCAGTGCGCGAGTCCACTGCTCAGTGGAGAGTACAAAGCTGGAAAGGCAAGAACGGTTCTTTCTGAAGCCGTGTTGGAGGCCTGACAGTAGGTTGCTCTCCTCCAAGAACTTCATTGTCGTCTTCTTAATTATCGTTTCCATCACCTTACAGCAAATGCAAGTTAGGCTGACGGGCCGGTAATTGTTGACCTTCCTGCGGGTTCCGCCCTTGTATATCGGGTAAATATTTGCCATTTTCCATTTGGATGGCAGTTTTTCTAATTCAAATGAAGAACAAAATATATGTGCTAGGGGCTCTGATAGTTCGCTTGCCAATTCTTTCAAGAACTTGGCTGGTATATTGTCTGGACCGGATGACTTTGCTTCTTTGAGGCCCTGCAGCTTCTCTTAACTGCAGGTGCTGGTAATAGTACAGAATGAAGTGCTGGACCGGCGTTTACAACAGCGCTGTTGACATTATCAAAATGAAGTTTGGTTTCCCTAGTGAATACCGAGGCAAAGAACCGGCTAAAGTACTCGGCTTTCTCGTCATTCTCAACGACTTCTCCGCCGTTATCATTCTTAAGTCCTGCGATAAGATCCTTGTTTATTAATCTACTGTTAATATAGTGGAACAGAATTTTGGGCTTTTCTTCGGCCTGTTAGAGGATTTTTGATTCATAGTTTTTCCTGGCCTGGCGAATTGATTTTTTTACTGCATTTCTTTGGCGTCGGAATTCGTCGAGGTGAACTGGTGACCCAGTTTTCCTGAATAACTTCCATTTCCTATACTTCTTCTTCTGTTGCCTGTTAAGATCTCTCGTCAATCAGGCAGGACGACTTGTCATCTTGTGTACCTTCACCGGACAAAAGCACTTAATCAGATCGAATGCAACCCTCGTGATTGATCTCCAATCCTCCTCTGGATCTCCCTTGAGCAGGCAATCCCAATTCACGGACGATAGTGCATTCTTCATTAAATTTATGTCTGCTTTCCATATGCTTGGCTGGTCCTCCGTTTTCCCCAGCCGCTGAGTATGGAGTAAGTAATCCCACATTAGCATCGTATGGTCACTCTTACCGAGCGTAGCACTTGAATGCACTTCATCTAAGTAGGATGAATCCTTCGTGAAAATGAGATCCGAACAAGTAGCCTGCTGGTTTTCTCGAAATCTGGTTATGCCCTTCACGTTCTGAATTAAAGATAGGTCAAGCGTGAGATCCATTAATTTGGAACTAAAGGAAGTTGAAGCCACGTCAACTGTCAGGTTGTTCCATTCAATTGCAGGGGCGTTGAAGTCGCCAGCAATGAGAACCTCCTGGTAGCTAGCAGCTTCTTTCACCAGACCAAGGAGCGAGTCGTCAGCTCCACTTAAAATGTTTGGTGGCCGGTAAACGGCCAGGAATACAAGGTTCTGTGAATTCGCCTTCTTGATCTATAACCAGAAGGATTCATACTCCAAATCTAGAGTGGGTTCTCTTTCTTCAACAGAGATTTCAGTTCTGACATACATGACATCCCCACCTCCTTGTCGGTTTTGGCGGTCTTTGCGGAAAAGCTGGTATGCTGGAATCGAAGATCCGCTTGAAACTATTCTCTCTGCCTCGTGTCCCCCGAGAACCTAGATGTTTCCATTAACCACCGCTGAATCAGACGAAGCCACGCGGAAGTACTCAGTCTAAAATGCGGCAGTATCGTTGAATACACGCCTTCATCAGACCACATACACCTATTTCTGCTCTATTACTATCTTCCTAAGCAGTTTTTTTCTCTCGCAGACTTTTTGAACATGGAGGCCCGTTGAACACTGTCTCCATTTTCACTGTAAGAGTTTTTTTTAACTGCCATAGTCTTTCGTTTTTAGTTCAAAATTACCTGCAAAACATTGCTAATGTTGCCCCAAAAAGACAATTTCTGCTGACATTATTACGACTTTCTACGTCTACTTGCACATATTGTCAAATTATTTTTTGAATTTTTATTTTTTTCGAAATTAACTTTGTATAGATAGTGCCGTACTGGTGCTGAAAAATATAAATTCAAAAATCTCCAAATCTGCGATTTGTGCTTTTAGCCATGTTTCCGTTATAGCAACTTCATCAGGTTTCCGCTCCAAAAGTTCTGCCTTGAGATCATCAATTTTTGAGGGCCGACTTTGGGCATTAGTGCAAAGAAAGCTCAATTGAGACTTAGTCACCACTTAATGCAGGCGGTTGCCTCTTGCGTGAGATTGCATGCTAAGAGTTTTCGGTGCTGACGGAGACGGACTATTTTCCATCCCGACTAGGCTGTTAGTGTTGTCGGCTTTCTCCAGAGGAGTGACCTCGGAACATGGACAATCTCCCCGTTCAGAATTCGAAGATTGCTCCCGCCAAGTTCACATCTCCTGTGGAGTTCTACTTTTAGCCATCTCCATTTCTCCCGCTCCACGGGGGAAAAATCCCACTGAAAAAATCCATCGGTTGTGAGTTTCTAAGTGTTGGTTTCCTGCTTAACAATAGCTGGACCTCGGCCTCACTCTCCAGAAAAACTTTCAACGGTGTTGGTTGGCGTTGTTCATCTTTTGATTATGTCATACGGCCCATTCGGAATGCCTTTAGAACTTTGAATTTCGCCTCACCCTTTAGGAGGAATTTGAGATATACTTTAAATAACTTCCTGTCCTCTTCTAATCTTGATTTCATGGTATCGGAAGTACCTTCCGTCATGCATTTTATGACAATGCAGTTTATACGAGTGGTACTCACCTTCCGACTGTCGTCCCCTTCTGCTTCACTAGGGTTTGTTAGGACAGATTCGCTTCGAGGTTCAGCGCTCATTTTAGTTTTGGCCTGCGAAGGTGCCTTTTTTGTTTGGCTGGTGCTCAAACTCGCCAACTTATATTAGCCCTTGGGATTAGTTGGTCTTTTTTGGAGCCCGAGAGCGCTTCTTCTTGCTCTGAGAAGCCGGTGGGTTGACCGTTTCCCTTGTCCATGGCAGACAACCAACTCCGTCAAGCACCCTGGCTGCCGGATCATTTTTGTGTGTAGACGTTTCGGCGAGGGATGCTGCTTCTCCGTACGTTAGGTTTCCTCGCTCATGTTCACGCATCGCCAGATTCTCCTCACGAGGGAGAAATCGAGAAAAATATTTCAGCTCCTACATCTCCACTCTAAGACTATTTATCACCTTCTCAAGGTTCTTAAATTTGTTCAGAAGGGTAAAATATGATACGGAGGCTTCATCTTTATGAGTTTCATCCCTTAAACTTTTAAGAATTTTAGTTCGCTTGACAGGAGGAGATTTCAAAGAACTTTGGAAACGATCGCTCCTTCCGTGATGGCGAAGAAAGGTAGGTGCTTGACTTCTATGCGAGGGGTCCAGGGTTCAAATCCGGGCTGTGGTGGGACTTTTTTTCCTTGTTGTGATGATGTCGGGATTTTGAATGCAGGCACCGGCGAACATTCCTTCCCATCTTCCAAAGCTGCATCGCCCATAGTTTCAATTGTTTCTGTCACCATCATTTCACAACAGACTGTTAATGAATCAAATCGAAAAGTGGATTGCTTTTGACTGTTAATAACCTATTTTGATTACTGTCCTCCTTGTCACCGTGGTGGAGTTGATAAGCGCTCAACTTGGTGTTCGTAACTTAAGTCTCCTGAACTCGAGAGACTTCTAGCCCTTTTAGCGGGGGGCGATTTCGTCGCATCAATTTTTCGATTTTTGCCCTCGAAATTATGACTAGGCCTTTTAACAAAATTAAATTAGAGTTTACAGTCGACCCCGATGGTGTGGTGGTAAGGACTGATACCAGCGAATTACAGGCTTTGAGTTCGAGTTCCTCATGCGCCGCAACTTTTACAAGCTGATCTACACGTTTATTTTTGCCTCCCATAATAGATCACACTGACGATAAACGATATTAAATCTCTATGCAATATGTATAAAGCGTTCAATTGTATGAAAAAGTTTATTAAAACGACTCAGACGTTTGTAGAGAGCTGGAATCCGGGAGAATTTTTTACAGAGGGCGGTGACGGAGAAGTTGCTCATTTTGACTAATGTCCTGTCATGTCTTCTGAAGCTGGAGTTATTGCGAAAGCGAATCCAATAGTGAACAACGAAAGTCCTCCAGAGAGCTAGGTGAACCGAAATCCCGAAAATAATAATTCCCATGGAGGACGAGAAATTTAAATTGCAATTTGAAGCTCCCGCGATTCAACTGATAATGAGGAAATTAGCACACACATTTAAAAACAATCTTGATGTATATTTATTTAACAATACCGAAGTTGGGCTAAAGACTAGGAAAACTATCAGCGCAACTTGTATCACCATCAAGCCGCTCTACGAAAGGTAAATCGAAAGGCTTCCATTACATACCAATAAGTGCTGCTTTTTCATCTTTTTTTGTCTATTTTTTTCTTTCCACAATCTACTCATCTAGGTTTTAGTTCAGTAAGACAAGTATAGGAGACTGTAATTTATTTCCTGAAGTGCAAAAATTACATGCTTAACACGCATTACGCACGCAAAGATCAAGCCTTAAAATTAAACCATGAATTTCGTAAGACAGTTGGGCTGGGAGAAATTTTCCACTTGGCAGCCTAGAAAATTTACTACCGTCGGAGCTAAGAGTTTTACCTCGGTTCACAGTGTTTATAGGTGGTCCCAATCATAGTTAAGACACGTTGACAAAGAGAGCGGAAGGCGATCTGTGTGGTAAGAGCTCACGAATCATCGTGCCACTTAATGGATAGCTGGCAACCGAAGACCAGACGAAAGCCTCCCTCCTCTCCGATTTCTTTAAATCCGTCTACACTGGATAACCTTCACCTATTGCTGACGGTACGTCCGCTCATCGACAAATAACTGCACTCTTACCCTCCTCCTCATTGCCCAAAAAAGAGGACCTAGAGTTTTCACACGACACTGTCAGGGCCGAATTACTCCAACTTAAGCCTGCCAAATCACCTAAGCCGGACACAATTCCTGCAACAGCACTAAGAGAATTAGCTAATGCACTGTGCAAACCTCTGGCTGCCATCTTTCAGAGATCTTTTGAAGAAGGCAAACTCCCAGAAGAATGGAATTGGCAAACGTCACCCTGATCTATAAGGGAGGTTCACGACTTGATTGCACAAATTACCGTCCTGTCAGTCTAACTTGCATCGCGTGCAAAATAATGGAGTGCATTATCAAGAAGCATCCAATGGAATTCCTGGAAAGCAACAAAATACTATGTGATGGACAGCACGGCTTTCACTCAGGACGCTTTTGCCTCACTAGTGCTCTTAACTCACAGGAGAATTGGACAAAGGCCACACATAAGGTCTTCCAATTGATGTCAGATTTTTTGACTTCAAAAAGACCTTCAATAGTGTACCACACAGGCTCCTTTTACATAAGATTTAGGATGTGGGAATTTACGGAAAAATGTATAAATGGATCAGCAGTTTCTTGCCCCTCAGAGAACAGAGGGTCGTTGTCGGAAACTCAACCTCGATATGGACAAATGTCGAGAGTGGTGTACCACCAGGCTCAGTTTTGGGTCTGCTGCTATTCCAGATTTACGTAAACGACTGCCTCAATGAGCTTGATGGCGCAGCGTTCATGTTTGCGGATGACATATAAATATGTGCTGAAGTTAGCTGCACCAACGACGCAGAGAGGTTACAGTCGAACATCTATAAAATGGTTATCTGGGCGTCCACGTGGCTTTTTAACTCCTATGTATCCAAGTGTCTTGTTCTACGCATAAGCCTAAGGAGAAAATTGCCGCCAAAACACGGTAATTTTATCAAGGGCACCGCATTAAAAGAGGTTGATATGCACAAAGATCTGCGTATATGGACAACCACGAACTTGATGCCAACCAAGCACTGTAAAAGGGCCGTCCAGAAGGTAACTTGTACACTGCAATGTATCAGATGAGCGTTCAAACTCTTTCTATTTGAACTCTTCGGGAAAATATTTGGCACATTTGTGAGTCAACATCTTGAATACAGGATGCCAGTTTGGACACCGTGGTTAAAGAAAGATCTGGAACTTCTTCAGCAAGTGCAACGCAGAGCGACAAAAATGGTCGATAGTCTCCGGGGTTTACCATATTCAGGAGTGATTGATCTAACCTGACTTTTTTCCTTCGTCTCACAGGAACGTTCAGTTGAGCCTGTTCTGGATATCCAAATAATCCGGGTTAAGTCTTCCGATTTCCTTCATAGAACATAGCTGTCACCCCAAGCGGGTGATTTTTTATGCAATAACATGGTCATCTGGTTTTCCATTTGCAGGGTACGTCAACAAGCCAACTGAGATTATAGCTCTTACTCCGTCGAGTCAAGATTGTGGTGCGATTCTATGTGTGTCAGTAATTAAATCACACGTTTTTGGATTCACATTACACTTACGTCCCTTGTAGCAACTTTGTTTAACTAAACCGCGTGCAATAGTTCTGACTAGCTGTAAGAAGTGGCACATTACGGTTAATTTCGCTTATGGCTCATCGATGAATATTATCCATGTTTGCCAGGCCTAGATAGTTTGCCTGGCTACGCGGTCATTTCCTGCAAAAGCTATCAATTAAAATATGGAAGATTTTGCAAAATTACGAATATTCTGCTAATATTGTTGTCTAGTAAGCTTGTTTTCTACTTAAGAGGGGTTTCTTCCGTAGGCTGTGTTTAAGTCTATCAATTAAATTAACGTTAGGGCAGAACATAATTAGAACTGATCTGTAATTTCGCCAACAAGATGGCGGGTCTTGGAATGGCATCAGAAGTCGTAAGCAAGCCAAATAGCTAAAATAATTATCATTTAGCACCACGTTATTGAAGTTCCCGCAATTGGAAAATTAAACGTTTATGTGCAAGTAAGTTTATTAGTGTTTTATTCCTAGCGTACTACTTGACTAACCATTTATTTGTTGCTTGACCTGTCTGGCTCGGTCGCATAAAATAAGCTGCATTTTCCAAAATCTACTTAGTCAGAGGATTAATATTAATGCTGCTTTTGTTGTCCGCGTCAGCCTCTAGATCTGCCTCTCCCTATACTCCGAATTTGCCAAGATTTTTACACGAATGCACGAGAATTCATATACGAGTTCGCATGAATTTTACATTTGAATGTGCGAAAAATTTGTCGCAGCTTCACCTTACTCATCATACGCTGATATGTCAAGTTTGTCATTACTTCCGAAATTAAGTGCGGATATGTTTTTAAGTATACTTACAAGAAAGTATCAAGGCGCTTTGTTAATTTTCAGCAGATTATTATTGCTAAGTGAATTGTAATAGAAAAATTTATTGAAACATATTTTGTACATATGTACAGTGTCTTGAATAGGGGTGTAAACAATTAGCTTTATAACAAGAGAAGGACACTTTGTAGTGCACATCGTTATGACTTTGTTTTATAGACGCTGCTGGTCGATTACACCATAATTATTATGCATTATCGGCCTCGAAAAATATTTTTTGATCATTTAAAAAGTTCCTTGTTACATTTTTAACACAGGGGAACCTATTGTCGCATTCTGTTGCATTTCTCACCGTCCATGACCTCGGGTGCAATCGTAAGTTTTTAACCTTTGTGTGACCTGAAAAAATCACTTTCAATGCGTGCCAAGCTGCTTTTGCTTGCCGTAACATTATTTTGATTCCGTCGGACATTTTACATGTTTCTTCGTGGTTATTGATTATCTTATGCTTCATACATCCAGGGCGTGTGTTAACTGCTATCCCTCCAAATGCTTCGCAGCCATTTGCTCTGATCAAAATATTAATTTATAATATTTAAAACCTTCAAGCATAGCACGATGCTCACATGCATTGGCTTCATTTACCCAAACAATTTCGAAAAGAATATTTTGCGTATTATGGCTAATGGTTACTTACAATATGAAATCTTTGAATTCTTCTGTCGAATATATCAAACATGGTAGGCGACTGATCCTAAACCATAACTTTGGTCTAAAGAGTGGAAAATATTAGCTTTTCAGGCGCCGTTTTAAATTTGAAAGGAAAATTTTTATTGGCAAAACATTTTTTAAGTTAGTTTATCAATGGCATGCTAGATGTATTCTGTCAAAGAGGTTAGCATCACACTTACTATATACTACTTCTAAAATTGGGCATTGCAAATATGTTATAAGTCAATGGTCGTCAGGTATATAAACCAAAATTTGTGCAGGGAGTGTCGTTTGCATCATAAAAGAAGCAAAGTTTAAATATTACCTAGTCCATACTTAAAATTTCGGAAAATGACTCAATACGCTAGCAACCTCTTTAGTTGCAACCAAACCATTTGTTTGAGACCCCATTTGCGTTTTTATCCAACTAGCTTCATAAGTGCATTTCAAACAGCGTTTATTACGGTCACTTAGATACATTTCTATTCAGGTAAATCATTTTTAAGATAACCGTTAAGTTAATGTAGCCCAAAAAGCAACCGTTATCATATTTGACAATAATTTCACTAAGCAGAGGTCTCCATATGTTTGCTTAGGCCACTTTTTGTGGCAAAAGCATTTGAATATAGCAATTTCAACTATGACGGAAAGCCATTCTGCACCAAAAATTCCCATCGTTTTATAGGAGTCTTCATTGAGTATGCTTACTGCATGTTGTGCGTAAGCAGTTTACAGCATGCATAAAACCATCGTAGTGTGTTCACCAGGACCAAGTCGCAGAGTAAATGGTCGAATAAATATTTATCACAGAATTAATAATAAAGTATACAATCATGTATAAGGGGGTTTGGCAGATTAGCTTAATTCAGTTGATCCAATTGTGAAACATACGCAACCTTGGTGAAAGTCGAACTTACACTGCAGGGAAGGCTTTTGCGCAGCTTACGCTCTTCCATTGAGCTACGAGGCTCACGTTGAGCCCTGAATCGATTAAGTAAATCTGCCAAACCTCCATTACTATTAAATGAGCCACCATTCTGGTGGATTGTGGATGATTGCTTAGAAAATCCTGCACAAGCACTCAGATTGCTGTTCCGTAATGGGGGATTCCATACGAACAGTAAGTTGGACGGGTAAAATAGATCCAAGTATAATTAAATTCATGGTTCGTGGTTTGCCTCGTAGCTCAAAGTTAGAGCGTTGGCTACCCAAAAGTCTGCCCTGCTGTGTGGGCTCGATTCCTACTGAGGCCGCGCATTTACTCCAGTTTGGTCAACCAAATCGTGTAATAATAAATATTTATCGCCACTTGGCCGTAATTGCATATAGCACCTATTGGTACCCCTATTCTCTTCAGTTAAACCATTATAGCTAACTTAAGGTGTGAACATACAGGATACTTGTAAAAAGAAGATTCCTGGGTGAACTTTCGAGTGCTGTCAATGAATGCAATCGTAGAGTGTACAGGTTAAGGTAGATTAACTGTCAACAAATACAATAAGTCTCTAAAATCATACTTGTCAGCGCAATATAACATATTGTTTGTGCACTCGTTTCTACTCAATTGTAATACGTGTAGTTTATAGTAATTCATATTGTTTTTTTAAGTATAGATGAAAGTTAGCATTTCTCCTTAAACCAGATGAAATTTTTTTCGTAACCTACCACCACATTGGGCTATATTTATTTTCCTCTAAACCGCTATTTCTAACCTCCATCTGTTGCATATATCCTTCATAGAAAGCAGGAAGCCGCTAGCGACTAAATTTTGAGTATCATCGTTATTAATTATAATGCAAAACCCTAAAAGCATTATCCGGAAAAAAGCGAAGAAAACTTTACCATTATAGCCTTTTCATTTCCAGCTAGCTGCTTTCGTGGTAAATAAACGCATAGAAAGATAATTGAAACCGCCGATCGGATATAACCGAATTTACTCCTTCCGGTCTCATTACTAATACCGATCGGTTCTTGAGTTTAAAAAATAAAGAGTAAGCACATTGAATTTAACTAAACCAGCTTCCCTGTGAGGACGCTCCTTAGGATCCTTTTACTGTATTTGAAGATCTGCCCTTCAAAAATAATTTGATAAAACAACTGTGAAATTTGAATATCTGCTTAAGTGTCATTCATATAATAGTAAGCAAGAATGTTTTGTTATATGCATTCAACTGAGAGCCTATTGAAAAGTACTGAAAGGGTAGCATGATAACCAAAATAAGGTTAATAACGTAGGGTCGGAAAAAGGCTTAGTTATACCTAAGCGATGACCATGGTTTAATTCAAGTGGAGCTTTGCTGACTTAAGAAACCGATGCGTATGTAGAGGACTGGGTGCCAGTGAGGTAGCTGATTTCGCTGGGCTGCTTACCGAGATTATTTAACGCCTATATTCGAAAGGTTTTCCGGTAGGTTTGGTGAGTGGTGTGTCAATGAGTGTTGGGCTTACTTTCAAGGAAGGAACTCGAGCTGGCACTTTTCAATCACTTAAACCTCTTTTACGTTATCCATTTGACGCATGTTACCTGCACAGTGAAACAACTGGTGAACTTGGTCCGTAATCACCCTTATGGAACGGCTTCCTAGCAATTAAGAAGTTCCCGGTTTTTCTTCAGGAAACTGATACTATGAACTTATTCGAAATGTTGGGCGAAGGAAGGAAAAAAGTTATTCAAAGGATTTGCCATCGAGCATTTATTTTTTCTTCTGCTACTTCGTTTTTTGTGTTGGTCAGGGTTACTTATCTAAACTAACCGTTAAAAAAGTGTTTTGTTAGTTGCTATTCTTGCTTGACCGCTTAAAATCCAATGATTGGATGGGAAAGGTTTCGTTTTCGTTTTCAAGTTTTTGATATTTTTTCAGATTATATCGTTGACATGGGCTTCCGAAGAAGATGAAAAATAATTTGCCATGCATCACGCGGCTCTACTTGGAACGCTTTTTGGTAAATATTATACTGTATTTAGCTAAGTTAACACTTTTTTCACAGAAAAAGTATTGCCGACATTAGTTAAAAAATAGAAGTCTGTGAATACTTTGCTCCCTTTACGTTCTTGCTAGCCACAGGAACAGCTGGTGAGAGACTAGAGGCCGAAAGTCTTTATACACATAACACGTTCCTGGGTTTCACAAGATATACGGCATCCGACTGTGTGAGAATTCTAATCACACTATTTCAGAAATGTTCGAAATGCCGATTTTTATGTGTCATAAAGCGCTATCTGATCCACTGTCACGAACAACTGTATCTACTATGCGCAAGATGGGCACAGGAATGATGACTTTCGCAGGTATTCGTTCACAATGAGGATAGAATAGTGAAGCATCTACTGAATTTTCTCCCCTCGCTCTGCGGTCTTACTCCGTCAGTAAGACGATAGCGAGAAATTTGGAGATGGACTCGGGGGCAGCGACTGACAGGACTAAACAGTCCGTCCATATGTGCCAACCACGTCTACTCTGAGCACAATCGACCAGGTTTCTACAGAAGGGAGAGGGGTAAAGGCTATGCTCCTAACAGAATAGAAATGTAATGAAAGTCCAAGCAAGGAGTCATTTGAGCATGACTGTTCGCTCTAAGGGGACTGTGATACATAATAAAGTGACAGACTCTAGAACCGTGGCTTCTAGCACATCGAGATAGGTTGAGAGAGCATACTATTGTCTAAAGGGATAAATTGAAGGAGTACTGCGTAGAAAAAAATTTAAGAGTAGAGTTCAGGCTCTCTTACCGCACCTCGGCGCCACTTCACAATCCGAGTCGGTCAGCACTCTGATGCTGAGAATAGGCAAAAGTGGCCGACTGAGCTATGCAGCCCGCGCCAAAACACGCCAAGTTTTCTAGCATAAAGGAATGGGCTGCACAGATTTTACATGCGCGACAGTGCTATGGAGGTCATAATGATGAGGATTTGGAAGATCACTTATCGTATTTAGCTGAGAGGGGCCCAGTCCGTGACTGCGGTGGGTAATGTGAGAGGGGCTCGCATGGGCAGTATGCGTTGATGATGAGATTTTTGGAACATAGGTGTGTGTGTGTGCTGTGAGAAACATATCCACCCGGTGAGCTACTCACGAATCCATCGCATTGTGAGAGGTGCACCAGTGTCTCGAGTCCCGACATAAATCCCCGTCATCTATTTCTGCTATCCGAATTTCACATGCAAATTCACTCGCTGTGTGGACCTGCTCGGTTGCATGCCTATCAACGAAATTGGAGTTCCCCGCAATACCGCCACACCAAAAAATCAGCATGATCATAATTATTAGGCTCACCACTTCAGTTGAATCTGCAGTTCCAAAATTCTCCTGCCGTCATTTTTACCGCACATGCACGTCGAGCACCGGCCTGACCGACCACTTGCAAATCCATCACACAGAGACGGAGAGATCAGTGTCGGGGCCACCAACATAAAACCCTCAGACCCACCTGAACTGTATGCTGATATTCACTCACCGCATGGACCTCTACGGAAGCCTTACCAGTACCCCACACGACAGTTCGACCGTTGAGTCCGACTACCTCCACCGCAAACTTCACAGCGTGTTAGTACAGGGACGTTTGTTAATGTGTGGATTAGGTTTACATGATAGGAGACCCGCGTTGCATCCCCCACTCTTACTCTTCTCCTTCGCCTATCTGAACCCGGTGTGAAGACAGGGTTAGAGAAGTCCGAACGCAGTATCGGATGCAGGCGGACGGAACAGTTATGCCTTACTGAGATCTCACGTAGAGGGAGTGCCATAAAGGCCAGTGACCGAGTCTGCGCCTACACGTGTCACCAGTGGCCCCCGCCCTACGTTCGGCATTTGTTATGGCAGCGCAATCTGAATAATGCCTGTCACGCCCTGATCTGCCCTCATGCTTCTCTGGCGCATCTTCTTCCCGGCCCATTTAGGGGACACACATGCACACAACAGTTCGACCGTCGACTCTGACGATGACCACCGTGTGTTCCACTGTGTGGTGATGCAGAAATGACGACTTACACGTGGACTAGTTTGAAGTTATAGTAGACTTTCTTTGTATCTACCGCACTCTTTCTTACCTTCCCCATCGTGACTGCGGCATCAGGGCGAAATCAAAAAAACTCAGCTCCTACGAGGGAGGTGGTGCCATAAAGGTCCGAACTTACAATCACGCGTGCCTCCCCCTTCCCCATGTTCTACATTGATTTTGGAAGTGCGATCCAAAGGACGCCTGCTAGGCCCTGATTTAGCTCCGATATTGGTTCTGCATCACACACGAACTCACCCAAAATCATGCAGCGGATGCCCGTAAACGATGCCCCTCACTTAATCAGGGAGTGCATTCCTCTGTTTCTCCTCCGTGTGGCTCCTCTGCTGCATGCGAGATGTGGGCCTAAGATTATCTCAGTGCATTCAGAATCGTCACGTGGAAAGATGCAGACTGACGGGATAACTCGAACTTTACAGTCAGCCCAGTATATTTTTCTCTGGATTGGCCAACTGGTGCACTGAGAGTCAGGCTGCATGGCGCCTCCTTACTTTGACTTCTATGGCACTCTCGCTCCTTTGGTTCTAGGTTAGGTGTGGCGGCACGTATAGGGACGGTTTCGACCGTGTCAGTCCTGTATGCGCTTTCCACCTCCTTTCTGTTTGACTTGGTCACGACAGTGAGCCCAGGCGGGGAGGCGACGAGAGCCAGACAGATGTGTCGCAATTCCACCCTCTTGAAATATAATTTACGCGCAAGTTATCGTCCCTGTGCCAGTTTGCTGTGGGGCAAACAGTGAACCTCAACAAAATCAACTCTCTAACTGGTGATGAAGTTTTCAGTGGTGGTCTAGCGCAGATTTGCATGAATGAGCCTGTGGCCCTATAGGCCAATGCGGTGACTGAGTGGGCACGAACAGTGTGAACAGGTAAGGTAACTGTGACGAGTGCATAATGGGGATCCAGACTCTGGTTCTTTAAACTCAGGGTGATGACTTCGCAAGCGATGTGATTGTGCAATCACAATAAGGATGGAGGGGTAGAGTGAGGCTGCCTATACTAACTAACGATACTTCTGGCACTTTGCATTTAGTCTTCCTTAGGTGTTTGTTCCCCTTGCCCGACGTTGTTTGGTGTTTGGCGACTTCAGCATACTTAGCGGCAGTTCCATCGTAATGGCTTCAGGTTTTGGGGAGATCCCAGTCGCCGTGATCTTTAGGCCCAGTTCCGTGTAAAAGGGAAAGAGTTAAGACGCCAGGTGGGAAGAATTGTATGTTATGCACAAAACGGATGGAGCATGGGTTGAAGGAAGTTGGTAGCCATTTGAGCATACGTCGGCAGCCATGAGGGCCGGTGTCCAAAGTGGCACACCGCGGAGGTCGTTCTGCGCTTCCAGCGTGGTCACGTGCGAGTCAACCTCGGGCAGATGCTTGACAAGACCGGATTTGGGTCAGTCAATGGGTGCGCACATGCTAGCAGCTGCGAGAGGCGAGAGTTCGAGCCACTACAGTCCTGTCATTCTGTATTGCACATTGATTAATTTATAACCATGTTGAAGCTTTTTTCTAAGAGATCGCTAGGATGGCATGGCCGCTTGATCAGTATAAAATTCTGCTTTTTGCTGGACTTGGCCGATCCGCCGTTGTCATAACATATGTTGATAATAAACATCGATTGGCCCCATTTAACATTTGTGGACTGCGATGCGTTTTTTTAACCAAAGGCGCAACTTACTTACTTGTACTTGGAACGGCATTCACCTCGGGCGGGTTGAGCCGGCATCAGTTTTGACGTTGACTGCATCATGAATCACAGCTGTCCAGGCGCGTCGATTTACGCCTGTTCACACGAGAGCACCATCCATTCACGGTTCCACTGGCGTAGGCCGTAGACGCATGGGCCGGAAACGGACGACAGATCCTGCTTGACCGTTGCTGTCCAAGCTTTCAGCTGCCCGCTGCGACGTTTGTGCCAGGTGGGGGGAGGCATCGCCACAAGCATGTCACGAATCAGCTCACCATCATCACGCCGGGACGCATGCCCGAACCACCGAAGTCATCTCTGAAGCAGGAGTGGAGGGAGAGCGTCCAGGTGACAGTGTCGGCGGAGATCGGAGCAGCGAATTCGGTCGACGCGTCGGTGACGAAGGATGCGGCGTAGGCAGTCATTGTCAAACACCTCAAGGCGCCTCATGTCCTCTACACGCATAGGCCATGTCTCTCCACCATAGAGAAAGGATAGATCGAACCACTGCTTGGTAAACACGGGACTTTGTGCGTAGTGATATTTCCCTTCTATTCCATAGAGGAGCGCACAGTCGGTAGAAGGCAGATTGGGCACGGTTGACGCGTGATACAACCTCGTCGACACCTTGACCCGTTTCCGTGACCAAAGAGCCTGAGTATCTAAACGAGTCGACCACTTCGAGAGGAGCGCCGTCGAGAACAATAGGAGTGACAGATGTAGGAGGCACACAGGAGAGCATGACTTGGGTCTTAGTCGCGTTTAGGCGTAATCCGATGGATCAGGCACGCTCATTGACCTTGTCCAACGCCTGCTGAACTGCAATACAGTTGTCGCCAAAGAGGACGACGTAATCAGCATACGCCAAGTCAGTCACCCATTTCGAGCGATCAAACTGCACTCGCGGGAAGTCATCCAGTGCTTTCGTGATGATCCAGTCCACCACATAGTTGAACAGGGTTGGTGAAAGGGCACAGCCTTGGCAGACGCCCGTCCTGACGCTAAAGGCTTCCGTGTCACCGTTCTGCGTCCTCACCCGTGTGGAAGTGCCACAATAGCATGCCTGCATGAGATTGAGAAGTTTAGGTGGTAGGCCGTCCGTCCTAATTATGTTTCACAGCGAACTGCGATCAACAGAGTCAAATGCGGCAGCAAAGTCGATGAAGCATAGAACAGTGGGTTGTTGGTGACCGCATCTCAGTTCCAGTACACGGCGGAGATTGAAGATCTGGTCGGTGCAGCCACGACCTGGTCAAAATCCACTCTGCTTTGGGCGGGTGCGCTGGTCTCTCGCAGTTTGGAAACGTTTTAGAAGAAGAGACGTGAATTTTTTCGCCTCTACATCGATAAGGCTGATGCCTCTGTAATTTCTGCACGCTCGGCTGTCGCCGTTTTTAAACAAGGGGAGGATCACTGCTTTTCTCCAGTCAGAGGGCACAACTTCGCTGTCCCATATCTTGGCGAATATTTGTTGTAGCCAGGGCCCAATAACCTCGGGTGCACATTTAAAGAGCTCCGGCGGGAGGTCATCCTCACCAGGTGCCTTGTTGTTGCGTAGCCTCAAGAGAATGGAGACAAGTTCCTCTACACTGGGTGGCTATGTGTTGCACTCATACAGATGGTGGCAATCGTCCGCATTGGGCGACAGGTCAGACATCACAGGGGGATCATGGTTAAGGTGGTCACAGAAATGCTCGCGCCATCTCTCTAACCGGTCATCGATCTTAGTGATTTCAGCACCGTTGCGATCCAGTAAAGTCTCGGTGGTGTTCCCCGAAACTCTGCTGGCCTGCTTTAGGAGTCGGTAGAGCTTATGGGTGTCACCTCTGGTAGCTGCTCGCTGCGTTTTCGTGGCAAAGTCGATCCAGTATGCGTTCCTATCGGCTCGGATGGCCTTCGTCGTCTGGCGCCGCAGCTCTCTCTAAGTGGGGGAGCCAGTGAGTCTGGCTCGGCCGGCCTCCTCAGCTAACTCAAGCGTGGGTCTAATGATCCAGTCGCGATGTCGCCGTCGGGTTTTGCCCAGATGGGTGTATGCCAGCTCTGACATCGCGGCCTTCAGGGACTGCCACGCGGGCTCTGGGTCCGCTTGGGCGTCAGGGTACAGGCCGTCAAAACGGTTCTGGAGTGCTAAGTGGAAGGCATCGCCAGCAGAGGACTTCAGCTTTGCGACATCGATCCGCTGTGGTCGAGAGGGTCTGTGAATAGCTCTCAAACGCAAGCGAAGGGTTGCCCACTGTAGGACATGGTCCGATGCATGAGCGGTTCCTGTATCAGCACCGCGGTAGGCTCGACAATCCAAGACCGAGCTGGCCCAGCGTGCTCGGACAGGGATGTGATCTATTTGGGCCTGGGTATGCCCGTCATTTGATTAGCAAGTAACAAGGTGGTGGCGCGGATGATCAAAACGGGTGCTTGACACAACGAGGCGGTTAGACAATGCGAAGTTGACAAGGCGCTCACCATTGGCACACTGCGCTCCGACAGCAAATTTGCCTACCACATGACGGGTTCCAGCGTCACACACACCTGGTCGGGCGTTCCAATCACCGGCAATGACGAGTAGATCGCTTCTTGCGATGCGGTCAACTGTTCGCTGGAGGTCACCGTAGCAGTCATCTTTTATGCTGTCATCAGCAGCCAGAGTAGGCGCATATACCGAGATGATGGAAACGTTGACTGGGGCACTTTTCAAACGGACCCAAGCGATCCGCGGTGAGACAGCCTCCCACGCTAGCACACTCGAGTGAAATTCATCGGCCAAAGCTATAGCGACACCATACAGTTCAGAATTGTCGGACACACCACTGTGGTAGAGATGGTACGCAGAGTCAGTTCTTGGTACATGCAGCAGTTTGTGGCCAGTGCCAGGTAGGCGGACCTCAGAGATACACGCCACACCAACACAGTATTCAGATAGGGATTTGGCTGTTAACAGTTGGGCGCCGTCATCCATCATCCCTCATCCAGCCTGCAATTCGCAATCCGGCATCAGCTCGCAGATTTAACACCCGTCCCGCGGTGCCAAGAGGATGGGGCGCGTCGGTTCCCGCGGACGCCGTAGCAGAGATCGTATAATGCGTATATTTGTGATTCATGAAAGTCTAGAAAGTCAAGAAAGTCAATTCCGAGTTTCGTGGAGAAAAGGGGATGGGCGCTAGGTACCCGGTCTTGCTCCTCTACCAGAGCCTCGTTAGCCAAGGCGCAACACACACTCATAGCTTGAAGTGGGCGGTTGTAGCTTAGCGGTAGAGCCTCCGGCAAAGGCTTTCTCTCATGCGAGCGTTCAAATCCAGCCAAACGCCTAGAGTTTTTGACACATGGGTCAACTCAAACTAAGCAAATCTGCCAAACCAACTTAATAATTACGTCAGCCTAGTAGTCATTGCGGTGGATGCTAGATGAGTGCTTAGGAAATCCTGCTTGGGCAGTCAACTTGCGCCCTTATTGGTGGGTTCCATCTGAGCGAACAGTTGAGCGGGTGATATCGATCCAAGTGTGATTAAACTAATGGCGTGTAGCGGGTGTTTTTCGCTTAGCGGTAGACCATTAGCCTCCGGCAAAGGCTTTCTCTGTTGCGCGGATTTAAATCCCGCCAAACGCCTAGAGTTTTTGACACTTGGGTCAACTCAAATTAAGCAAATCTGCCGAAGTAACTTAATAATTACGTCAGCCTAGTAGTCTTTGTGGTGGATTCTAGATTATTGCTTAGGAAATCCTGCTTGGGCAGTGAGCTTGCTCCCTTATTGGTGGATTCCATATGAGCGAAAAGTTGAGCAGGTAATATCGATCCATGTATGATTAAACTTCTGGCGTGAAGCGGGCGTTTGTAGCTTAGCGGTAGAGCATTATCCTCCGGCAAAGGCTTTCTCTGATGCGCGGGTTAAAGTCCCGCCAAACGCCTAGAGTTTTTCACACTTGGGTCAACTCAAATTAAGCAAATCTGCCAAACCAACTTAATAATTAAGTCAGCCTAGTAGTCATTGTGGTGGATTCTAGATGATTGCTTAGGAAATCCTGCGGGGGCAGTGAAATTGCTCCCTTAATGGTGGGTTCCATATGAGTGAAAAGTTGAGCGGGTGATATCGATCCAAGTGTTATTAAACTCATGGCGTGAAGCGGGTGTTTTTCGCTTAGCGGTAGACCATTAGCCTCCGGCAAAGGCTTTCTCTGTTGCGCGGGTTTAAATCCCGCTAAATGCCTACATTTTTTGACACTTGGGTAAACTCAAATTAAGCAAATCTGCCAAACCAACATAATGATTAAGTCAGCCTAGTAGTCATTGCGGTGGATGCTAGATGAGTGCTTAGGAAATCCTGCTTGGGCAGTGAACTTGCTCCCTTATTGGTGGATTCCATATGAGCTGAACGTTGAGTGGGTAATATCGATCCAAGTGTGATTAAACTCATGGCGTGACGCGGGCGTTTGCAGCTTAGCGGTAGAGCATTAGCCTTCGGCAAAGGCTTTCTCTGAGGTGCGCGTTTAAATCCCGCCAAACGCCTAGAGTTTTTGACATTTGGGTCAACTCCAATTAAGCAAATCTGCCAAACCAACTTAATAATTAAGTCAGCCTAGTAGTCATTGTGGTAGATTCTAGATAATTGCTTAGGAAATCCTACTTGGGCAGTCAACTTGCTCCCTTATTGGTGGATTTCATATGAGCGAAAAGTTGAGCGGGTGATATCGATCCAAGTGTTATTAAACTCATGGCGTGAAGCGGGCATTTGTAGCTTAGCGGTAGAGCATTAGCCTCTGGCAAAATCTTTCTCTGATGCGCGGGTTCAAATCACGCCAAACGCCTAGAGTTTTTCACACTTGGGTAAACTCAAATCAAGCAAATCTGCCAAAGTAACTTGATGCATTTTTTTCTGTACATTGCATTTTATTTCGGTCGGATAATAATATTTATCATCTGTTTATTTTTTTCGAAGTGGGAAGTATCTTTTTTTAAAAGCGCGCTCAAAAGCTTCAAATCTTCCACTGATGAGGTTCAAAAGGTAAATATCGCCTTGGGTTCAGTTTAAAATGTTAAAAACAACCATCTACTCACAGTAGGAAGTGTTACTTTGTGTACAGCACACTGCAACCCTTTGGTAGATGGAAGTGCCGTAGTCGGCCGCCCAGTGTTGGTCATAAACTGTTCGCACGCTGCCATTGCGTTAAGCCCAGGCAAAGAAGATAGGGCTATGTTTTACTGCGCCCGGTATTGGGTCGATCTTTGTGCACGTAGCTGCCGGAATGCTGCCATGACAAGAATTTGGTTACGCCTACTAATACAGGTAAGTTTTGTCAGCGGAAGAAGGTTTACTGTTAGAGTGGAATGGCTGACTAGGAAAAGAAGAGAGCAGATAACGAAAATTGTTTTTCCGGCAGTGCAAGATTTTGCACTGGCAGTACAGTATTCAGAACAAAAAAGGCCGGCTTTACTTCTTCCGGTATATGAAAGTACACGTTAAAGCATCTGCATACTGCTTCCGAATAAGAATTTATTTTGGCCACAATCAGATTTATGACGCGGAAGTATGAGCAATTGACTACCCGTGTGTGGCTATATGCATGATACATTAACGTTTACCAAGCAAAAAATATGCTCTCATTATTGAAAGGTACCGTAACCCGAGGTCAGGTTAAACAAGGCAGCAGTTCTTATCCGAATTTTGCAGTCGTTAACTTAAATCTTATTGATACATAATCACTGCCTTATCAGTTCATCGCTTTTTCATGGTTCTTACTGTTCGCATGGATTCTATGCCCATCCCCTGTTGTGTAATCCTGGTGTGTTGCGCGAAACTTTAAGTCCTGTGGGGGATCCATTTAGACTGGTTCTCTCACTCTGCTAACCTGGCTTCCTTCTTTCAGCTTAGGGTAATAGACCGAAGGTGGCTGTTGACTGGTCCTGCTACCGAAATCGTGATGCAGTTTATTCCTATCATGTCATTGTTCCGCACTGGACTAAAAATAAAACATAAATCATCGGATAGCATGTCGAAAGCAGCGATTTTGTTATCACGTGTTTGGACAATTTCTGTCTCGTCTGGCCTACGAAAATAATTCAGACAGTAACAGTTCGTGGAATAGGGCACGCAATACGAAAAGTCCACGTACCTGCTCTGTAAATGTTGAGTGTCAGACGCATTTTTGCCTGCGCGAGTCAAAGATCCTTGTGAGAAGTGCACACAGCGGCTCCCCTTCACGCGTGTAATTTTTACTCGCAACGCACTTTCGCATACAAAAGTGGAGAATTTCGGTTTTTTGCAAAAAGTGCAACTAAGCTTACACTCCGTATGTGTACTGACGTTTATAAATAGGAAAACATCAGCAAAAAGGACCCAGGAAAGATGACCTTTCCGGCACAGAATAGAAGGTTGGTCATTGAATGGGCTTTGAATCCCTCTTTTAATATCTAAGGTGGCAGGAGTTCAGGCTGAGAGCAGATCTGAAGGAACTCATTAAAATGCCATCATCTTCAACACTACGTAGGGCGGTCTAGGGGAAATTATGGTCGTAGGATGATTTTACTTTGTTGCTAAACCAGCTTATTTGTTAAAATACAGATTTTATCTGCGTCCGTATAACGACTTATAACTTAATGAGATCAATTTATTCTTTATCTGTCCATCAGGATACCGATGTAGCCAACGAAGTGTCAATAATTATTTACGATATGAAGGTAGATTTACAATCTCCTCACATATTTTGCCAACATATATACAAGCGTACACCAAAGTCCATATCTATTGCGAAAGTTAATAAACCCTCAGTTATATCTTTCGACGATATCCTGCTGCAGCTGCATTAAAACAAAGTGCTACAAAGGAAAGATGACAATTCAAGCGTGGATTTCGATGATGGCCACTGCGAACTTTAGCTTCAGGCGGTGCCTTACGCCGAACTATAGTGAATTTAGACTCGCACGGAATCTTCCTCATTCGCTTCCCACTCCCCTAAGGCAACTCAGTTTCATTTAGTCCATCTTCCATGACTTTCAGTGGATTTCAACAGTAATTTTTGAGAACTTAGCAATGCTTTTGGGTGTAGTATGGCTTATCACTTCGTGAAGAAGGAAATAGGAAATGTGCTTTTAAATTTTAGTGAAACAAACCGTCGGCAAGGTGGCCGTATCTTGTGTGTGCAAAATATGCAGTGGAAACTGTTTGCGGGACAAAGATCACCATGCTCCTTCTCGCGTTCTCGCAGAATGACAATATTCTTTCTGGCAGCGTATAGTCGTCGCCGTCTCTCAGACAATCGGTGGCAAACAGTCCAGTGAGGAGGCCAGCTTCGGTTGTCTAAGGATTGTTTCACTAAAAGGGTTGGTTTTGTCTCCCAATGCAATAGATTTCTCTGAACAATGACAAAGGAAAAATGTAGGCGCCCGATACGCATTCTTTCGGAACTAAAACAGAATATCAAGGTGACAAGACTTTCCAATCAGTTTTACCACAACTAACGACCAAATGTGTCCTTTCTTCTGCTTCCAACAGAAAATCGACACACAGCTACATACCACGAGTCGACGACCTAGTGAGGACAGATTAAGTAGTCTCTTCATCACCTCTGTTAATTTATGGACACCGACAACGTGACAAATAAATTCTACGAAATTCTGCCCGTCGATTTTACTATATAAAGCGGGCACGTAAAATATGAAGGAGAGTTGCTTCTCCATAGGACTGACCTTTTGAGAAGCGACGGCCTGTCCTCCCAGCAGAGACCCACAGACCTAAGACATTTCTCCAGTTTCTGTTCCTTAGTGCATAAGGAGGTAACCTGGCTGGTCAGAAGGCTTTACAATCACTAGGTCTAAGACAAGGTCTAATGCAGACTAATGGACGGCTACATATTTTTTTATTTTTTAAGATGAGGCAGCAACCCAATTTAATGGGTGAGCAAAATAGACCTCACAAAAGAAATATACTGCAACATTGGAAACCTATGCATGTGATTGAATGCAGCAACCTTATCAATCGGGATATGGAAAAATTGAAGCTTTTTTCGCATTCCTGAGCGAAGAGGGTCATCCTTGAATCCCGTCACGGGAAACCATCTGTCCATAAATTCGCCCCGTGATTCTTTATTAGACTTTCTGAGGGAAAACGACGCTGCGGAGCACATGGTCCTGCTCCACAGCATAAAAAAGACTTGCGTTTTACAGTTTATGAGAAGTTGTAATTAACGGGGAGGACATTAAAGGAAGACACAGGAATAAACTCCGAAAACTTTGAAAATCAAATTCCTTTCTGAGTTTACATGTCATTTTAGCGAGATAAGTAACTCAACACGAATACACTTGCACCTCCTTTGTATAAAATATGATTAACTTCATAAAATCTACGTCAGCCGACGAAGTGTACTGCACAGCACTTGGTTTTATGATTTTCGCGAACGTTGACTTGTAGAGGCACAAAAGCGAATCTAACCAAATGTCTTCCCGACACAGTTTATCGGACTAGGATCCCTCCTAAGCAATTTAATGAATTAACATTTGTGGCTGTTTCTATTTAAAGGTACATCTGAATAGTACAATTGAGGTTTCGTGTGCTCAGCTCGTAGTTGCGTGACATTGCATGCAATTCAGAACAGTATACTGGCATCGGAGGTTGATAGCCGGGCTACACCAGACGGCTGTTTTTATGCTAAAAGCCATGCTTTTTTTCCAAAAAATGTGCTTGTAGCCAGCGGTTCGTGCAGCCAGTTGAACTTCACATTTCTCGCCCACATTTCTCCGGACTTCGGAGGATTGTGTACGTGGTCCATGCGTAAGGCAGTGCTAAGCTGTTTTACAAAAACTAGATAAGCCTTACCTGTTTACTTGATTTATATCAGATATGTGAGCTGGGGTGATATCACCTCGGATTTGCTTCTGTCTCTTCACCGGTGTTTTGCTTTTGGTGCATAACCTTTACTAGGCATAGGAGGAATACCGTTATCAGGTCAAATTGACATCACAGTTCAAAGGAGTGCTTTATACTTAAAATTTTAATTGTTACGCTATGATATTTTTAAACCAAAAACACTAGCTAAACCTCTTACATTCAAATGCGGGAATTTTATAAGACCGAAATCACATAAACGAACTTTGAGCAAATGCTTACTAGCTAGTGTGCTCAGGATTTCCCGCAGGTTTCGCATGAACTCATGATATTTAATTCATTTTCAATCGAAAGTATTTCGGTTTAGGAACCTTGTCGGTTAAACAATAAGGGGTGTTAAAGCATATTTTTTCTATGTGCAGATTTGAAGATTGCATATACAGCAGAACTTATTGGAACCATAAATTCTGCTGTATGCGCAATTTTCAAATAACGTGTTCTCATTGGTCAGATTGGCCGTAATAGACCCTACGTTTAATCCTTAAAAAGACTTTGCTGCGCTCAGTGATCGTATAAAAAGCCCCGCAGTCGTCTTTACAAAAGTGGTGAACTCGCTCGGCAGACACGCACTAGAAAATTTCATAGCATTTATCTACTTCCGGCAATTAAATACATTTATCCAGCCATATGTTTAAAATAAACGTGCAAAGCCTTTGCTGTAGCCGTTGTCTAATTGTGTATTGGTGTGCGAACTAAACAGCAGTAGGGCTCAGTACTTTAATGGCTGGGGTTTGGAATTCAATTTGATAATGAACACAAAACTAATGACATGTGAAACTATTCCGCAAATCGACTGACATTGCGTAATTTTTTTACTTGAAGAGTAATATCTCCAAATCCATATATAGGGAGCCTTTATAGCAATCACTTTTTATCGCAGGTTCCATATGTTAATCGTGGAAGCACGTGCAAATAATTGCAATTGAATACTTTTTCGGATAAAAACTCTGCTACAGTGGTTAACATGGACTGCCAATTCATGCACGTTTTTGGTTTTGTCTGATTTTCAGCCACATGCAATAAGCACTTTGGCCAAAATACAATATTGGAACCCTTTTTATTTCTGTAGCCTTTTCCTGTCATATATTTCTAGTATGGATGAGGTAACTGATTAGGGCACACTCTCCTGCATGTGTTTAAAAGTGTAGTTTAAAAATATTCGAATAATTCTTTTACCGCAATGGTAGTCATAAACCTACGGGTAAAAATATTTACAGTAGTGCACTTCCTTTACCCCTGATCGCAGCATTTTGTTCTACGGAAGCGGTGGTTATAGGAGTTGGGAAAATAGGATAGGCAGTGAAGGAAATTTGAAGGTAGTTTAAAGTAGAAAGATATAGTTCGATTTGTTCCCTGCAGCCGCCGGGAGTAAGTTGTTCCGCAGGTAAATCGAAAGTGTGCACGGCGTTTCCCGCTCCGAAGTATAATAATTTGACTTCATAACGGTAAGTTGAAGTAACCGACCTCCTTACCGTCATTGCTATTTTTTAGGAATTTCAAGGAACCTGCATTTTGATAACCGGGGTTTTCCGCAATACGTTAAACGATAATACAGATATAAATCAGCAACATTCCTAAATACAAAACAATACTAATATATGCAGCAGTTATTAAGGTATATTTAACTTCCTGTTCTAATTCCCCATCCATCAAACACGTATAATCACAGTTTCCATAGGACACAATTTTTGGACTATGGTATATGAGATGCATTACTTAAACTATTGTTACCAGCCTACGTATACAGTTTAGATCATTAGCGACATGCAGATGCATATGCTATGCGCACTGAAACTTCCATACCGGATATGTGCATTGTTTTGGACGAATGATGCACAGCGTTCGAGTTTTGCGATTTATCAGTAGCATTATTTCTGTTTAAAATGTGCAAGAATAATGAAGAAGTAGAAACGTCCCAACACTTCCTGTACTCGCTAGGAACTAAAGTATGACAAAAGGTTTGGTTGCCCGTTAAGAATTGCAAGAAAAAATGCCTGCCATTATAGTGGGGGAGAGGGTCTTGATGCCTTTAGTACCGGAGCGCAATATGGCACGTAGACAAATGCTATGTTATGACGGAACAAGTACAAATAAATAAAGGGAGGAAGCACGCAAATTAACCGTCAGTCAACAAGACTGGTGGTTTACAATGCCCAGCAGCTGCGTAAAAATGACGTGGCTACAAAGGCGAGATAAAACTCAAATTTTCGTAGCCGACACCACTAAAGTGGTCGTTGTGGGCGTAGTCCACGCCTGCGCATTTTCGGATGCCATGTTGAAGATAAAAATCGATAAATTTAGAAAACGTCCACAGTCGTCTAATTCCACCTATCTACTGTTTTACGTATTTGCAGGCCAATCCAAGGGCAGAAGGGCGAAAATATTGAAAATGACTATTACACACTATATGGGGTGATTTATGTGTTATTTGCTTGTCATTTAGAGTGAATAAATCAGTGGCCTTAGGTGCATTTCTGTAAACATAACACGCAGCAAGCCATCAGCTTTTATGCTTTTTTGTATTTCCAAACATTGCATATTTCATCAATTCATAAGCGGTGCATTATCAGTAACTTGCGTTGCACCGGTAACTGAACAGCTTTATGTGAAATATCCTTCCACTGAGGGACAATGAACTATCAGATCTGATGTCTTTTTCTATTTTGAATGTGTCTCTTCGTCGTCAAATTGTATACAATTATACAGCAGGGGGTTATAGAGCTCTGAAGTATATAATAGGAAGCATTACTTTACTAGGGTTGTAATTCTGATTCCCGGTGCTTGCAAAACCAAACTGGATAAAAATTAGCTTTAGTTTGTATGGCATTTATCACTGAATTTGGAGATACCGATAAATTCAAACCCTTTGTATAAAAAGAATACAACAAATATCCTTTCATTTCATTAATTGGCAGTAAAAATAATCTTCAAATTTATACCAGATAAAGGCACATAAATAGACCACGTTTATGATATCATATAAGACTGGTAATTACAAGCAAAATGACCAACCGTTTATTCGCGCATCCTGCTGAGAACACAACTTACTTAAAATACTTGGCACGATTTATTCAACCCCTACAAATACACTCTTAACGTGATTTTTGATCTATCATGGTTTTTGCATTGAGCTTGCATAAGTTGCATGTTACAGAGCCTTAAAAGCAGCTGAGGTATTTAGTTATGAGGTAATTGTGAACCTTGTTAAAACTGTTAAATCAACATAATGTTCCATCACGTGGGTGCAGTTTAGCGTATTCTGCCCTTGGAATATTTAAAACATGTTAACGTTTATAAAGGTATCGGAAGCTAGTTGAAAGCATTTCAAAGGTTAAGCAGTCACTCTTTTGAAGTATGCGTTTGCAAGCAGTCGGAAGGTGACCTTAACAAAAATTAGCACCTCTGGGTGACAGAAACTCCTTTGAATTGTTCTACGGAATAAAGTCTTTAATTTTCCATGAAGCTAATTCTTTGTTTTTGGACATATATTTTATAGTTTAGGTATAACATGGCATACTCTCTCTCTCTGTTGTATATATGAGCATCCTATTAAACAAATTAGCTCGTTGCGCAAACATTTTGAAACTCACATCTTTTCCTGCGTGTTATCAATATACGTAATCAAATATTATGGAGGGAAATATGCATAATTTCCGCGGTCATCTAAGTTTAGGCATATTAATCTCCCCATTTGTTTTCTATAACTTGAAAAAGGTGTTTTGTAAATGAGCAGTGGCTGGTGGTTGAGAGTACCTGCAGTAAAATGGCATTTCAGATTAGAGAAAGCATGTAATAAAACCCGGGTTCGGGTTCAAATTGCACTATTTTAATAATTGATATGCTAGAATGAAATGCAGCAAATTCATCACCTCTAAGTAAACAAATAGTCGGTGTCATATTACGCGTCTCGAGAAAATAATAACAGAAGCAATTTCACATATGTTTACGTAGATTTACAAAATGCCAAGACCAATCCACGTTGTTGTAACTTTCTATAGTCCTGTTGGAAATATTATCGCTGCGAAGACCGTTCCCCTGAAAACCTGTGTATGTCAATGTAACTCCGGTTTGTAATGTATGGCAACTTTTATTTTCTAAAGGGACCAAGTAAGTATTAAATTGCTCCCTCAGCAGCAATTTTACTCAACCGTTGGAAGACAGAATCTATCGGTTGCAATTTAAGGAACGAGGAGTATCCGCGAAATTTTATTTACTGTTTAACTGACTGTTTTACTGAAAATAATAAATCCAGTTAAAAAACACGTACTTATACATTTTGCCATCTAACATCCCAGCTAGAGATTTGGTTGTTGCAATTCCATACTTCTCAGATGTGGAAGGAGGGCGGATACCTTGAACAAAGTGCAAGTGTCCGACGTTTCAGACAATTCTCGATACCACATCTTTTGACGTTTAAAGCCCGTTTTATTAATCGCTGACTTTTCCTTTTTTAAAACAACAAATGACCAGTATCTGCAGACATCTTTTCAACGAGTCAAGCAGATTAAAATGATGTAAAGCTAAATCAGTTTCATTGGATATAGTTCTTCGTTTATGCTGCGATTTTTTAGCCTGGTGCACATTTCCTCCCAGTCTGTATGTTTCGGTCTTAAAAATGTCCTCTTTTGTTCGAAATGTCCCAATGTTGGTACATACTTACTGTCTCACTTTGCCTCCCCGACTATAGGGCCTCATACTTCAGCATGCAACACGTAATTAATGGTGTCGTTCGCTCCATGTAACCTGCAATAAATATAATTTGCCAACGCTAAATCCCCACTTTAAGGAGTTAATTTTGACTTTCGTTCCTGTGCACATGCGTACACCCGCAGTATCTAATCAAGGGATAAAGAAGTAAGGTGTTTTGTTTAACCTTATAAGAAAAAAGTTCATCGTGCACGCAGGCTGCCTAGACAGCGAACTTGCAATCAGAATAGTAGGGGGTATGGAACATCATAGTTTTACCCAGATGCAGAAATAGATGTGTGCTGAGTTAATATTTTTGATGCTCGAGGGTGACGCATTTAAACACTTTGATATCTCACCTTAATGGACCACGCGAATTGTCACCAACGGCGGGGGATTTCTTTACCGTTTGTAGGGTTGAGAATATTCACCCAACTTATCCTTAAAAAGGCTGGGAAGCAATTGACAAAATCTCTTGTGATTTCTTTTCTTCAAGTTTATTTGCTCCGATGGACTAATTAAAGGTAAGCATTGCCAATCCCTGAAACTGTATAATATCACGTTCTTAAACCACCGGCTACAGCAGGAATACAACTGAATGCACTACCATTCAGGTTGGCTGTCTTTACATAAAGATGCTCCAAAAAGCTCTTCTTTCGAGGCGCAGACGGTGCATTAGCCAATTAAGTTCAAAAGCATTCGCCGTGGTAAGTAGGGTACTTAGCTCGTTCTTCTTGCTTAGAATGGCACAATTATTATATATAAACGACTTAAGTAGAATAATTGGTGCCGGTTACTTCCAACTACAGTGGATGGCTTAACTGATGAAAGCCAAAATATTTTTACGAGAAAATTTCTGTACACAAAATGGCCCAAGAGACGTTCCTCAAAGTCTAAGCATATACAAGTAAACACCCTAAGAAAAGGGATCACATATGGTAGTTTATTCAGTAATATTATGTGGTAAAGTAGAAGTAGTTTTTCAATAATAAACAGAAAAGTCCGGAAAAGTAAAAAAACGGGGCTACTAAGAATACTTGAGTTTTAAATGTAGAGGGAGCCTGTATATACAAAAATGCAAGTCCATAGAAGTAGCACAAGTAAAAGTACGTTTTTTAGTTGTTTATAGGTGAAATTTACATAAAAGTATGACTCCGCATTGCACGCAATGTAAAGCATCGTATATTGTGGACTCAGAGCAGCACTGGAACGCAGAGCGCATTCGAATATTTCAAGTTTTTGTTTTCTTTCTTTGCTCCTGCCGCTATATTGGACAAATTAAACTAGATTCTCATTTGATTCTCGTGAATTAATACACATTTGATTATTCAAAAAACTTCATAGAGCGATTTATTATATGGAAAAGCGCTTTATTTAGATATGTCGACGTGGCATATCTGCGTAATCTACCTTTTAAAGATAGAGTCAGGACTAACGTGGGCAATTTTAATCATTTTTCTGATTTCCCTTGAAATTGAGTATATACCCCGTGAAAAATGTTTGAACTCTTTTTTCTGTGAGTACCTGAACAGTTTTCAGCATACTTGTTAACTTTTAAGTTTTGTTCTGATGCAAAAAAGAAGAGAATAGTGGTTCAATATCAAGGATGACTTTGTGAAAGCTAATGATTTGCTGCTTTATTCGTTTCAAGTTTTCTATTCGCTGATTCCGCTGTATGGAAACAAAATGTTTTCATAGCTTTCTAATACGCCGTAAAACGGAAAACTGATGACATTTCGTGACATTTATTATGTGTGCATGATAACGGCGCAATAAAAAAACCTACGGTCTCATACGTTTCTTACTTATCTTTGTGGCACGAAAGGTAACAGATTTGCTAGACGGAATTTTGTAACCAAACTTCGTTTTTCTTTTTCCAACAATAATGGGTTATTTCGTACTTGTACTCATCTCAATTTCAGGAACGCAAAACAAATTTTTTCTGTTTTGTGGACACATAATTAAAACGTTTCGGGTCTTCATTTGTATTCTTTTATAATATAACACAAAGCGAGAAGTTTTTCCGTAGCGTTTAATAGTGTAGGAAATTCCTTGTGATATCAAAAAACGTTGGATTTGGACCAATTTCGCCCCCATTTGTCACCAGTATACTGATCCGTACTGAACTTTTTTCTAGTAAACCATCTTCTGCGCTTCAATTTAACTAAATGCACAAAATAAACAACCTCAAGTATGTGTTGAATCACCCACTCTAAATTTCCCTTTCGTAGTTGGTCAGATAAACAATAAAGAGTGACTTCAGTCTATTCTTAGACTTATTTAGGTCCGCTAGAACGTCAGGTTAATAGCATTTGGTTGTTGATGTTTGACACTACAGTTAAGATAACAATTTCAGGGCTACACGCTCCTCTAATTTACAAATGCGAATGCGCGATTTTGCTCTCCTAGGCCATTGGATCTTTTTACCTTAATTTTAACCTTTTGTGGTAGTAACACAACTTTGTACCGCATATTATTAGAAATATTAATCCCATTTTGATGAATAACATTTGCGTTATATATTCGTGTTAAAGATTACCAATACGAAGATTTCGTCAGCCACCGCAAATTACGACCAATCAATGAGCGGGCTTTATGGATTAGCATCGATTTGCCTGGACAGGGAGATGGTGAAGAGGAACTGCCAGCAACGTGAGCTCGTGTTTTTCCATTTTTTGGCTGGCTATTTGTTTAAATCATTTTTACTTTCAGCATTTAACTGCGGGTAAGTATGGGATCCGCCCTTTGTGCCTTGGAGGATAAATGTATAATTTGTGGTAAAACCTCAATCATGATTTGGCCGGCATCGGCTTGGCAGGTGGTCACCCGTGTCAGGATCCCTAGCCGCCACGTGAACTTTATGTAGTTCGGAAGCCGATTGAATCGGTGTTCGGATATTCCTGAGTGAATATATATTAATATATACATAAAATTGATCTGACAGAGTAAAGGAAGACCGGAATAGCCATTTCTGGCCGTCATCAGCTAATCATACCCAATCTGAAGATTTGGGACCCGCGAGATTCGAACACGGGACCTTTAGTCATTTAATTTGACACTACCATTGTACCACGGGCTTTTTGTATTGTCGGTTTAGATCGGGAATATGATGAGTACAGGGGCTTTGCTGATCTGGTAGAGGAACATTTTAGTTCCGATCTAATAAATAAGAGCTCGCGTAGGCAGTCATAGTGACTATGAGGATAGGATGAAGTGGAATGCTTTGTCATATCCATTCTATTATATCAGCCTAGCTGCTATATGACTGCCTACGTGGACTCTAATTTGTGAACTCCTCAACAAAGCGGAACTTAATGTCTCCTCAATCATCTTGCATGTCAATGATACATTGAATTGTAATATTTAGGATTCGACAAATGTGTTTGACGTAACTGGTGCAGATTTTTTAAATTCATAACTCCTATTCAAACAGGAAGAACAACATTCGTCGGAATAACCAAATTTTAAATGCGTTAATGCTTAAGAGTTCTGCACCGTCTCGTTTATATAATATTATCTGTGTACAAAGTCAATTGAGTAATTAGGTCTAATAACGTAGGATTCTATAGTTCAAGGACGTCTGCGCAGAAAAAGTAAATTTAATTTTTCATTATTTGGTATTGAATGTATTCGCTTGAAGTAAGCCTTGAAAATGTTGTAAGTGTCTTCTAAATTAATATGTTGATTGATTAACGTGTCATCTGGGTGCCTTGCCATGAGGAATCATGACCCTTTCTGATTCGGCAAGTGCCGAATTTCAAGTGTTGCCTCATGCAAATGTTTGCTCGCTTCTTACTGTTTGCATTTCAACCCCGGATGGATGGTAATGTCTCTTTACTGTCAATTTATGTGGGCATATGCGGACTGAGATGGAATTTGCAGTTTGACCAGAGTATCAGTAAATGCAATATATATGCATTTGCCAAAAATACCTGAAACACCAGGGCATACAGATAACGTACCACATTCTACGGTTATTATACACGCATAGCTCGAGAGACCTATGGACGTGATTAACTTCCTTGATAAAAAATTGTGCTCTAGAAATTCCCATGGGTCAGTTGTGATGAAATTCATTGTGGCAAAGCTGGGAATTCTGTCCCAACTCATAAAGCGGAGTAGCAGTTGTTGAGTAGGAGACGGGCCATCTATCCCAAGTGTACATAAATATACTAGAAACCCAGCATAGATTTGTGTGGGCAAACATTTGGATTTTTGTTATCTTTTTAATCAGGAGAGGAAATGAATTCCTGAAAAAAATGGAGTTGGATGAGGCGTGCATACAGCAGCATCTAGAGTTAGACGTCATATATGAAAAAATCCCGGACAAATTCATGCAAGGTCAGCCAATCCGGAAAAAATGACAAACTATAATTGACACATTTTGGCGTAGACGGCGCCTATCTATGGAATTCTTTTTTAAGCATAATTATTAACATCATTCTTTTTCTAGGCAGCTCATAGTTCAATGAGGAGCTTGGAACTAGTCTCAAAAATACACAAAGGAAATTGTAATTTTCCTAAAAATTAATACTTTCCAATTACCCTTTAATAAAAATCTCGAATTTAGTTGGCTTTTACTGTGTTTGTTGCTCACGAAAAGCTTGATTCTAGTACTTTTGACGGTGATAACAATTATAAGCATAACATGAATTTACTCTGTAAATCTACTTATTGCGTTTACCGTGGGTTTGTACACAGTTATCCTAAAAACGCTGCATTATCATTGCTGCTCAAATTCTCTAAATATATGTTTTTTATTTTAAAATTTGGTGCGTCACTCAAAAGATATTTGACTTGTTGAAATATTTTGTTAGGAAAAGCCAACGGAGAATTGAGTTGCGAGGTTTTTTCAAATAAGCGTACGCGATATATGATGTTCATTCAAGGAACCAGAACTAAACAAAGCATGATTCACAGAAATACCACTTGACACTGCAATGTTCTGTGGTAAATGCGATAAGGTTTGCCAAGTAGATGCCTGGAAGATCTGACTGATTTGGGATCAGTCCGTTAAAGGAATCTGAAGAGCGAAAATACTTTGTTAGGCGTAGACATGACTTAAAGGGGATTGCTTTCAAAAGTGGGAGGGAGAAGCTTGTCAAGAAAAAATGAACTAGACTTGGCAGTGGCATGTTGACTTCAAGGATTTCTCTCTGACGAGTATTTTCCGTAACTCACGTTTTATCCACAACGGTTTCAGCTGAAATTAGTTTTATGGGGATTTTGAAATCTGGAATAATAAATTAGTTTTTAATTCTGGCAGCCGAATTGAAAACATTCGGAGCTCATATATTTTGGACACAATCCTGGACGACAGACTTCGTTCATTTAATTTAGGTCTTACATATTCGAAAAAGGTAAGTATGCTTTGTTTCCTCTTTTTTCCTAGTATATTTTGACCTCTCTGAAAATGTACTCGGAAATAATTTTGCCTTGTAGAGGCAATTACGTTTACAATTGATCTGTTTTAATACTTAAATAGTGTGAATTGTTTAATCAGACCCACACAGCCCACTTAGTGTTGTAGGCCACACTGGAAAAATTCGTTTTCGAAAAATAAATATACTGCAATTGAATTAACTTTACTTTGATCACCTGGTCCAGGTTTTACTCCCAGCTATTTTGGCCTGCTTTGTGTGAATGCCGCATTAATAAAAAATACGTCAGAAAATGTCATTCACATTGACAATGACAATGCCTCATTGTCGGCCGTGTGCCTTACAAGATTTAACCACGTTGTTTTGACGTATTTCATGTCGTTTCGGCCAACTGCACACATACTAGAAGGACGTGACAGCGTTGACGTGATTACCCATTGTTAACTGAGCTATATTTTCCAGCATTTAGGTTTTTAACGTGATATGTATCTTTGAAGTCACTAAAATTAATAAGCTCTGCCATCTAGCCTATCTGTCCACCATTTGCAATTCATTGCTGACTTTTAAAAAAAAATTCGAATGATTTTTGCTGTTACCTGCATGCATTATCAGTAAGACGACAGGGTAGTATGAAATCGGCTTAAATAAGTTCATTTCACGTGTACGTTATTCCGATTGGCAAAGTCACTGGTGGGATCTCGACCGTTTTTTGGCTTTTTGAAGCTCACATATATTTTTTAAGAAATGCGTCAGCCGATATGACAAATGCATGCGTCTTTTTCTCTTAACGGTAGAATTCGGAATAAAAAAATGTAGGAAGTTGTTTGAACAATTCAATTCGCAATGCAAATTGCGTTATGAAAATTAAAATACGTAAAACAGGGAAAACCCGGATTACATAGTTAAACGCTGTAAGGTCTAGTATTTGTGCCGGAATATTGGTCAAGCACTGTGAATTAGAGTATCTACTAATAGCAGCATAATACCGTCTAATGCAACTGACATGGGTGCGTCCGAAATAGTTTATTGACAATTTTAGTGAATGTGTGTCAAACATTCTGAAGTAATTTCTGATTGGGAATGGTTGATTCTGTAAATGACCACTTTATTTTTCTTTTCTTTTTCTGAATTCGTTGTGCGAGCTTTTTTAAATCACTCATGTGCTTGGAATGCGTGAACTTCAGCGGTGCTCTATACCATAAACAGACCTCAAGTTATCCTAAAACGTGTTACCAAATTGGATTACTCACACCTTACCAATTTAAATAGACTTCGGAACTCATCCACTCTATTACAGACATTTTGAACGACTTAAGCTCTTTACAATCCCTAGTACGTTTTAAGCAGCATTTACGAAAAACCAGGCGTCACCCAATAAATACTTTGGCATACGTTTACGACATCCCATTTAGAAATTTTTTTCCTAGCGAGTTACCGCATTTCCCATTACTTGGGACACAAGACTTAGCTGAAAACAAGCAGCTGCAAATTTCTCACTCAGGCGCTGGCACAAAATACGACAATTTTTAAGTATTATGGACTCCCTTTGTGTCAACTTCCGTCGTCATTAGCAGATTGTAAGGACGATCCGTTTTTTTTGTTCTTTCCCGCACTTAAGGCCTTAAATTTATTGTTTCGTCATATCGGTTGCTGGACTGCCTCTTAGGAATAGGTGATTAGCTTACCGATTCGTAGTCAATAGTGGCGGCTAGAACCTCATGAAACTACAGCTTTTCGGGCTGAAATATTTCCTAGAGTCTAAAAGGGAAAAAGGATTCACCAGGAGAAGTGTATTCCGTGTCTGCTATTTCGGGTAATTGTTTTGTCCACCCATTTTCAGAGACAGGAAATTTCGGCCAACATGCCTCGTTACCTGCTGCACTTTTCCGTTTGCATAGCCTGCTGCTGAACTCAAACGTGTGTACTAGGCATTCCGGGGTCATTTAAATTAGCATAGTAAAAAATTCGAAATCGAAACCGTAGGGTTCTTTAACCTCAGAGTTACGGCTGCGACCTCGGTTAAATCTTGCCTTTTCGCAGATCAAACGTCTACTTGTGAATACAAAGCTTACAGAAAATACAGCCATAGGAGGCTAAAAAGGATAACTTTAAAAGGTATAATTGTTTGATAATTCCCTCGACTCACTGCGTTAGACCACATTGATTTTACTACTTTCCGCTTTAGTTCCATGAGATATTTATTTATAATTACGCCTGTTAAACAAATCATTGATGGTACCGACATCAAACGATTAATGAAGAACGTTTTTAAGATTCTCTGCATTTAGCTAGCATTTCGGAGCAAAAAGTTACATGGCTGAATGATGATGATGATGACAAATCGAAAAAATGGAATGATTGACTTACTTTACTAACTTATAGCCATCATCAGCGAGTCATACCTAAATACAGTTTTGCAACCCCAGCCCCAACTCGTCACCTGTTGGTTAAAATTTAAACCATTATTCATAGAACGACGAGATCGTTCACTTGTCGGGCCCGATATAATTTACTGACTATGGGTTCAACAGCCCATTGCTCAATACCTAGGTAGATTGAGACCAACCCACAGACCTTCGGGTTTGTGAATTCGGGGTAATGTATAGCTCCCTGATGACTGTCAATAACTTAAAATGGCTATTTTAGTGTCCCTTGTCTTTTTCTTTAAGTTAACTTGTGACTGCTGACAGTGATCGTGAGTTTAAACGCAAATAGGGATGATAGTTTCCCATACCGCGATCGTTGGACGCCACTCTATAGTTGCAGGCCTACTCTAACGTAAAATGAATCCGTTCATAGCGTTTCTTTTATCAAGATCTGGCTGTGTTGAAGTAAACTATAGAAGAAGGTTATCTACAGCAAGAAACACATGTCGCGGAGCGCAGTGAAAACCCTGATGCCGAAGCATTTTTGACCATTCTACATTCTGAAGCCTATCACCGTGTGCTGGCTGGCTGTGGAACAAAGATTAGTTCGTATAAACAGAATTTCACTCAATGGGATGGGTCGTGAGCTGCCAGCCCAAAGAACTTTGCGTTTATATACTATCTTGGTTATAAATTCTGTTGCTGACAATTGTTTTGACTTTTTGGGATTCCCTTCGTAAATTGTTAGCGATGATTTCCCTTTTCATGGAAAATACCAAAGTAGTGGAAGAGGATATTATCTCAAAAACTGGCATTAACACATGTGTGAAAACTTGGAAGTGGTAATAAACAAGATTAGGCTAATTTTAGACTAAAAGAAAGTAAAAACGTGCTTTTAAGTTTGCCTTGGAAAACGAACCGCTTTCAAAAGTCTCAAATTTCCGAAAACTTCTAAAACCACAGTAACTTTGAATAATAACAGCAAATATATTTGTCTGAGTGAATTCAGAAGCGTACGGTGGCCTTGCTTATATTAAACTTACAAGGTAATGAATTTCGCGGCATTCTTTGGCTGCCACTTGTCATAAGTGGACAGAATCAGCTTCAGGTAGGAGAGGACTTGACATGTTTAGGGCACGGCCTAACACGGAAAAGTGAAAATATTTCGTTCGTTCCCGTCTATATATCAAGTTCACGCCCAAAGTTGTCGGTACGGTAGAACAAATGTTGTGCAAATTTATTAGTGCATTTTTATAGCGCACAACTTCACAGAATAGCAAAAAATAATTTTTAAAAGTGTAATTGTTCGTTGTTTTCGAAAATAAATGCGTTTCCTTAAACCTGAACTCACTTCTAGCTGAAAAATTACGGACAATACTTTCCGGTTCTGGAAGGGATATGTTATATCCCTTTTTTAATTATTTTGGAATTCCTATATAGTGAAATCTACATTTTAAAAAACGTTGGTTGTGAGTGTGAAATAGCATAGAATATTCCTTCAATATGAGACTACCTCTAATTTCACAAAATTATGCACGGTTCTCTTAATAAACCTAAATAAAATGGTGATTTTTCTCAATAAGAGGCGTTTCTAGAATTAAATGCGCTTAGTGAAGCAAAATAATCTGACCAAATATATGCTGAACTACAAAGTAAATTTCTTTCATTATAGCTGTACAAATTTGGACCCATCCTATAGATCTTTTTCAGCGTTTTTTGTTGACGGTCGCCAATCCAAATGCGCTTATACAAAATACGGTCAAATCAGTTTAGTTTCCTGCCGAAAGAACTGCAGAAGTTGGCAAAACATTACCTTCCAAGGCAAAATTGTCCCTGGAAAACTATTTGATTCTAAACGCTTGCCTTCACCTACTTTTCATTGACTTAAGATTAGATTTTTCGGATAAAGAACGGATTTGAAATATTTTGTACTTCTATTAAAGCACAATGCAAAACAAGAAGTTTTATCTCTCATAACAAATAGCATATGATAAATTCTTCACTATCCGGCAATCTGTAATTGTGCCGAAATCCGCTCTGTTTTCCTTTAATTTGTCTCAACGGGCATGCAGTTTCGTTTACTGAAAAGTTTTGTGAACGTCAAATCCACTACACAGCTCAAAATAACGAGGAGTATGAACTACTATATTTCTTACCCAGTTCATCAATCTGGCAATTAAGTATGTTACCTTTTCCGCCAATGGGGTCTGCCGCTTTCGCGTTAGAGTCAAATGGGACTTTGCAGGCTCATAGCATACACTGGTATGTCTGCACTTCGTCTTTCATATCTCTTTTTGCGACTGAATGACATCGATGTGACAAACGGCAGACGGCGGATCGCGTCAGCGATGTCTCCCAATCTTCTTGGAACACAGATGAGGGATGAGATAGATAGGAGTGGAAGAGAGGGAAGAGGGGCATTTTTCAACACCAGACTTCTGTGCCTAAATCCAGTGTATACTTTTGAAAAAATCATGATAAGGACTGCTCATCTGTACTTGAATAAATTTTCACACATGCGCACACACGTGTTACAATTTATTTATGGCTGCAAAGAAGTCCGAAATAACTTGATAAAACTGCAAGCTATCGTAAAGCTATGTATAGGCGACTATGGCGATAGTGATGCCATTAGGTAAAGATTTCAAGTCATTTAAGGTTTGGTCAAAAACCGAAAAAAAAACATTTCAGATTGATTTTTCTACCATTCTGCAAACGAATTTAGGTGAATGGGGCGCTCTTTTGGTTCTTGCACCAGTTTCAAGGCTAAAGTTGCAATTAATATTGTGGTTAACTTCAGGCATACTGTGCACTCAAGGCTTAGGTAAATGTTACGCTTAAGTCTCATGATTATGTTAAGAATGAAGTTTTACCTAAGAAAATGTTTTATCGTTTGTATTAAAAAATGTGATTAGGAATATATGCGCTTCGCCAATCTACTAGAGGAACGAATAAGTTCGTCTTAGCCCAGGGGCTCACAAGAGGAGCGCGCGCAAGCAGTCACATAGTAACTATGATGATAGGATGGGATGGACCCAACAAGGTAAAGGGAGACCGGAATGGCAATTTCTGGCCTCTTAGTCGTCCTCACCCCGTCATAACTAATCGCACGGGTCAGAACCCTCACTCTGATGGAACCAATTTCATTCTATTATCATAGCTACTATGTGACTGCCTGTGCGGGCTCTCATTTGGAGCTCCTGGGAAAAGCGGCACTTCATTGTTCCTCTACTAGACCGGTGAAGCACATATATTCATCATATTCCTGATCTCAGCCGACAAAGTAAGGAGCCTGTGGTGCAATGGTAGAGTAGGAGACTACATGATCAAAGGTCCCGAGTTTGAATCTCGGAGTTCCAACCCTTAAAATTGCGTATGACTAGCTAATGACAGCTAACAAGCCAGAACAGGCCAGTCCAGTCTCCTTTATGCTTTGTGGGATCAATACCGTCACATGGGGTTTTCTCCGCGTTTCGGAATTTATTTTAACAGGTTAGTTTGAGTAGCAAGGGAGGGGGGAGGAATTCTTCTTCTATTGTATTAAGGTCAGCAAGTAAACATGGAAAATGTGAAAGATCCAACATGCTGACTTACTTTTTTAGCCTGTTTATCGTCGTTCAATTATATGTGAATTTGCTCGGTATGGCAGAAGGATAAACGTTCGTAATTTCTGTAGCTATACGCAGACATATCTCCAATATTGAACAAGAAATGCTTTATTATCTTCGTAAGCGATTATGGATAAATTCGCGAAAACGAAATATAGGTTTAAACACCGAGGATTTCAAATGAGCCATTGTGAACTAAATAGCTTTGGGTATCAGTTTCAGCTACCACTTTTTATCTATCTATTCACCAGTTGACAAAACAAATCGTTTTGATTGGTGTTAAGTGCAAAGGGGGATATCGTGCGCAATATGCTTCTAGGATGAAACGCCTGGCCACACATATCTACATTGACTAGGTGCCAGCACTGTCGATGTAGCGCTTGCAGCAAAGCAAGTAACTTGGAAATCGCATATTTGCATCCTCAATTCGTTTTTTGGCTTGCTCTTCTCCCTTCTTCTCCGGAAAGTTTGGACAGATTTGCAAATATCGGAACGTTACGTCTTTTTATAATGTTCAACTCAGGTAGGCATATTGTCCCTTCAATTTCTAAACAACTACCGTGAATTAAAAAGCAAGATAATAATCATAATTTTGAATATAACATAAGAGAGCTATATATGATTTTTGAAAATATCACTCCAAACGTTTCAGAAAAAAATGTCTTACATTCAAAGTGGGCAAAATTAGGGACACAAACCACACAATGCCGGGCAATAAACAATGCACAATGGACGAAGCCAGCAATTACCAACACTGTGAATAATCTTTATCGAATAAGTCTGAAAATGTAGACAAAACTGGGCTTCCTTTAAAGCAGTTTTAGCGTCGTATGTTTAAGTCCTCACTATCTAAGTTCGAAAAGGCAGTGGGATGTTAAAATCGGTTAATAATGGGCGTTCTTTGTCGACATTTACGTGTGAATATAAATCAGAAAGTTAACGGCTCAGTTTCAAAAGCCTGTCTGTTGTTCGCTTGTTGGAAATGTATAGCATAGGTCCAACTGCTTAAAATTCAGGTCGGTTAAATCTCATTGAGGCGTAAACTACTACTATTTTTTCATCCCTTTCTCAAGGAACATTGCCATTGTTTTTATTTTGCCAACCGTGTCTGCTAAAAGTTAGTTAATTTCGTAAGGAAACAGTTGCAAGCGGCTCTTTATTTGTCCAGGATCTCCTAGCAACCAGGAAATAACAAAGTGTTAATGGCGTTACCAGTGTTACCAGAGAACTTCCTGACAAAGACATGATCAATGATTGTGGAAATTCGCCAAAGTAGGCGTTAATATATCAAGGACATTTTATCCTTTATACATCAAAAGCGTATTAAAAGCTTATCTACAAATGGAGGTGGCAAATGATTTAGGGCCTGAACTTGCTATCATTCGTCTCGATTTCAAAACCAAGCCGAAATGTACGCTAGAGGCTACCGGTTTCTTCTTAGTCTCGGTGGATAAGCTTGGCGTCACCCGCCCATTAATGGTTGAGGGAATGGTTTTAATATTCAGCCCTTCTTTATAACAGTGTCATTTAGGGATAACTGCTACCTTAAATATGTCTCATGTTTGGCAAGAAATCAAATACTAGGCACTACGTCCAGTAAGAAGTATTTCTAACTAAGTTATTTTAATAAAAAATAATCGTGTTTGTTAAAAAAATTATTAAGTAGAAACTTCGTTTGTCAGAAAAACACCAACTTAATCAAACACTGATGGGTATATTTCCCTAAGTATCAACATCGATGGTCTGGTGCAACAGTGCTAAATATCGAATCAATGTTACTCATAAAAAGGTATTCTGAGACACTTTCTATCGCAAATCAAAAGCAATGAGCACTTGTCGGGTTTAACACCACTGTCGACCACGATTGTGGGTCCGGTATGTTGATGACCTGTTTTTCATCATTAGTCGAGACAAGGTTGGGGATTTCACAGAGAATGTGAACTCGATTTCCCAACATTCAGTTCACGATGGAGGAATAAACAGACTGCCAGTTGCGTTCCTCGACGTGCAGGTATGAAGAGAAGTCGGTGCGGAACTCAAAACAACAGTTAATAGAAAGGCCACAAATACCTCTTGCATTCTAAGATACCTCAGCAGCCATCCTATCTCGTACAGACGCATCTGCGTGCAAACGCTCCGTCATCGCGTAGAAACCCACCGCAGTGAACCGACTAACAAGAAGGTTGAGTTCCGGTATTTGCGGAAACTTTTAACTAGCTGAACTGCTTTTAGCAAAATCGGGCATAGATACATGACATTTTTACAGGAAATACGTTGACCTATCAAGTGATAAGAACTGAGTTAGATCTGTCATTTCGGGAAAATGGGGCATGCATAGTATTTAACGAAATTTAAAGAAGTAATTTTGTGAAGTTACCCGTTTTTACACCTCTTAAAGCAACCCCATTTGTTAAAAAAACTCGGTTGTTTTATCTTAATTTTTCCATTTATCGATTACCCGGAATGTTGCATCGCATAGTTTTTGTCACCGAAAATTTATCTTACTCTATATAAATCGATTAAGTCAGCTTGAGCATTTTTTCTGTTGGCAGATTTGTGATAATTAATTCTTATTAACTTGCTTTTGTCTTATTTTTTTGCGTATCATTCGTTAGTAGTTTCTGCGGGCTCCTATTGTTAGTAGCGAATTAACAACTGAAGCATTTAATTTTTTTTCTAGCAACTTTTTGACACAACTGCTTACGTTGAACGTGGTTAAGTGCCAACGACGCACACATCGCCTATCTATTATCCGTTCAATTGCCATAGTAGAGCCTAAACCTTTATATTATTTTACTTGAAATTGCTCTCGTTACTTTCAATGTTCATTTAGTTTGGATGGACTACCTGCACTCAAAATTTCAATAAACTTGTTAGCTACAACCGTAATTATTAGATGATGTTAATCGTTCAATTCAGTTTTCACGCATGGATTATTTTCAATGGATTCGTATTTTAAAATGACTCAAGGATGTCTATTAGTATGGAAAAAGGAAGAAAATTGTGGCATATGCATGCGCGAAAATTAGGTAAGATATATATCAAACCGTTTAAGACCGGTTCAAGTGCATTAGCAAGCCCCTTAATTAACGATATATGACATTTAAATAATAACATCTAAAAAGTATACAAGCACTATAACTTTATATATAAATAATAGCTTTTTCTAGGAAACGTTGAAATACTCGGCAAATGCACAGACCTTATATTTTTGCAAAAGTAAGGCTTGCATATGTAATTCAAGTATCTTTTAAGGTTTATTCTTATAAGACACATGGTATTTCTTGAAATAACTAAGCTTGGTGCAAGCGAATAATGTTTTAAGGATTGGTGCTATTTTTCGATATTTGCTTTGCTGGTATTGCGCATGGTTAATATTTGATTTCATTTGGGATTAACAGACAAGCAAAACAACAGTTCGTGTTAATCAAAAAAACCAAGCGTGGGTCATAACAAAAGGTTTTTGAGATTGTTGATCAGATTACTAAGGAATCGCTGTCTGTTAATTTTAAAGTGTTTTTATTATCAAGGCCGAGGAACTCTATGCTTCATAGTTCATCCTGTAATAATCCTTATTCTTTAAATGTAACTGTTCTCATATTTATCTGAGGTCCATCGACAGCATAAAAAGTTTTCCCCGGCAAACTTTGGAATTCAAGTTATCAAGAAAGTATTAACACACTTTTTTGTATCCCATATATCAAAAATTGTGCGCGCCAACCGTAAATGAAAAACAAAAGACCCATTTATGTAATATAAGAAACTTCGACGACATGTACTGTAGCAACCCAGTGCATTAGATATTTCGACGACAAACACCGCAGCAATTCAATTTTTAGTATTTCATTGGATTTTAATATTTAAAATTTCTATTTCCTAGTATTATAAATCACCCGAGCCTTTCTTTTTTGTCAGAAGTAGTGTAAGGTTCCAGTTTTCTTTTCGACTGAACTAGTCAAATCAGTCTTATGTGCATGCCTTACCGATAGATTATATCTAGACCCTCTACCACTCCCGTAAACAAACAATTTTCGTTGACTTTTGTTTATCAATTCGCAATTAGTAACTCTTCGACTACGTCCATAACTTTTGATGCTCCTAATGGAAACTTGTTATCATAGGGCTCTTTGTAGCATATCGTGCGCTTATTAGTGTCACGAATTATATTATTGGTTAAAAAATGAATTCACATTTGAAAAATTGCATCCTTTCTTAAATGAAAAGAACCTACTCTTAATCTTAATGAGAAATTTTAGTCTCAAATGAAATAGCATGATATACAACTATTTGCCTTTGCCTAGAATTTCTGTCTTGAATACAAATGCACCCAAAATGCTCCATATAAGTATTCATCACACATGGGGTGTTCCATGATACCCAGCTGTGGCAATGATAACGTTCTTTGACCTATACTTTTGGTCTCGAAAACGAGTCCCTTTTAAATTGTGGTTGATAGACAGAACTCCTATTGTCATGACTACAATATGAGAGTTTGCCGTCACGACTAGTATGCCGTGTAAGGAGTTAGAGTTAATTGTTATAATAAGTTTCATTTATGGGCATTTTCCACTTTTTGAAAAATCATTCAAATCATTTCTGAGATAGTCTCTGTTTTATATTAAATGTATTTTATATTGTTATACGTTCTTTTGAGTTTCTGTTCGGATGCACGGTCGGATTATAATGAGTAATTTGCTTGTTTTAGGTATACGTTTCCGACGATACAGACAATTGCGGAAAATCTGAAACCGGTTCTTGACCATTTTCGGTAATTTTTTGTCTACATTCATACTTCCTTCCGTAAACTATAAAAATTAACTTTAAAAATGTGGATATCACAAGTTTTTGCAGAAAGCCCAAACAAACTCTCAAACTTACAATAGTGTTTATTTTAAAAAGCAGTAGCTTTGCTTGAAATTTGAGATATCTGATTGGTTCTTATTTGCTTCATACATATCAATAGTCCATAGATATTTTACGCCCAGCTAATGTTACACAACCAAGACGCCCAACGTAAGTCAATGACACTAATTTTAGGCATGATCGGATGATTAATCTGAATCCCAAAGGACTTGCGATTTCCTTTACAGCACCAAAAACTTAAATATCAGAAACGCTGTCTGGTAGGGGCATAGGTTTTACAGTACGCTGAGTGCAACATTTAACATTGAGGATCATTTGATGTCAAAGAGTAGCCACTTCACTTACTTAATCAATGGGTGTCAGGGAGACCAGAGAGCATACATAATACGCGCTCGGAGAACGCAGATCGTTCTATTGGAAGGCGAAATATCGGCGTCCAACACGGGCCGACATTGATACTATGCACACATATCCTACGCAGCAAGAACCGAGCAAACGCTCTTGAGTGGTGCACACTTGTCGTCAGCATTTTTTGCTCAGATTGCTTCTGTAGTTTTTATTAGCCAAACCTGGCGACGAAGTTGCGCAAACAGAAAGAGCAATTATTAAGTTGTTTTGGCGGATTTGCTTAATTTGAGTTGACCGATGTGTGAAAATATCTAGGCGTTTGGCGGGATTTGAACCCGCGCATCAAAAGCGGGTGTTTGTAGTTTAGCGGTAGAGCATAAGCCTCCGGCAAAGGCTTTATCTGATGCGCGGGTTCAAATCCCGCCAAACGCCTAGAGTTTTTTACACTTGGGTCAACTCAAACAAAGAGCAATCTACACGGAAATATGTATTATTAATGTTGGCTATTTGCATCCCCCCACTGTTGCTGCAACAGCGATAGTCATACCAGTCGATAGCGCGCAAACGTATGCATGCATGCATACATTGACGTCAGGCCTGCATTATAGAAGTAAATTTGGCCAAGTGGCCGATCCAATTCACACACGTGATTTCTTATTGTCGGCGCTATAAGACTGGCATAATTTTCCCATGCTTCACATCAAAACCTTGCTTTTTTGGCAATTTTTATGGATTTAATTTGGATTTTGAGAAATAATCCGTGAGTTCACATGTTTTGAATCTGTGGTAAAGGCAAAACATCCGAAATTCTCCAATAACAGCTAAAATTTACATTGCAGTGAACAGGCAGTAGCTGTTGAAGACCATGCAACGCTAATTATGAAATTTGACTGGACACTTTAGCATATATTTGAAAACACTATTGTGATTCATTCAGTTTATTGAATTCTGCGAAAGCCTTTTATTATGTTAAATCGTCATTTTAGTCAGGTTTATTAAGAGAAATAACCATTAGTTTCGGGGAAATGGGAAGTTGTCTCATATAGAAGAAATATTCTATGCTATTACGAAAGAGAGAACCAAACTGCACGTTAGTGTTGATAATACTTAGAATGAACTCCAAAATAAGCAAAATAGGTATAGAAGATATCCCTTCCAGAACTGAAAAAGTCCATACTAAATTATTCAGATTGAAGTGAAGCCAAGTACAAGGAACCAAGTTTGTTTGCAATAACATTGAACAGTTGTTTTAAGAAATTATATTTAGCTTTTCTGTTATTTTTTTTGCACAAAATGAAGTAAAAGCAGAGTGTTGGTTTGAATAGAGCAATGGAATTCAAATGTTCTTTAATAAAAACTAAATGTCTGACATTTCCTCGCGTATTTAAGACAAATAAGTGCTTATTGAAGAAAAGTCGTGAAGAACAATAGTTTTTTGTATACTTTACGTTCCTCTTTTACTTTATTTAGCAATAAAACAGACGATAGAATAATAAGTATTTCCTAAAATGGCATTGTTAGTGGCCATATTTTTAATTTTCCAGTACATATCTAAAAGTAGAATTAATCTACTCATGCGCAAGGTAATCCATTATAAAGGGAAAAGAGAGTTCTTTTATCTCCAGTCAAATTGAATCGTTTATCTTCAGGAAACATAAAGAAATTCTCAAATTACATTATGAGATTACGTTGAAAAAATTTAATATACACAGAAGTTCGTCAGTGGAAGATCTAATCGAAGCAATTTCTAAGAGGTAACCCTTTATTAAACGTCTCTTAATAATCTAAGGAATAGTAGTTTCAGAGTTCCACTGCTGACATGATTAACACTCGACAATGTGGTTTGCTGTTTCGAGGCATTTCTACAAATGAGCAACATGGTCATCATTCTGGGAGCTAATATCCAAAATCACTTTCTTTCGGTAAATGCTCTTTATGTCTAACGTATTTTAAAAGTTTTGGTGTAAACGTCAAAGATATGCACAATTTATGAATTGATCAATGTACATAGAGAAAAGAAAGAAAATGATGACACACTTTTTTCGATGACATTCAATTAATACTTAACCGGTATGAACAAAGTTTCAAGAATATTTTGACTTACGAAATATTCTTTCATTGTAAACAAGGTGGTTGCTTCAAGTTTTCAGCGTAGCACAATATCTAAATTTATTGTTCTAATTTAGAGGTCTTTTTTACGCCTCTAGAACCACGGGATTATCGAGAAAATTTTACTTTCCTTTACGAACACTTAGTGATTCCTAGAGTTCTTTTCAGTACTTAATATGCCTAATGCTGTTCATGATTATTTCTTTGTTTTCTTAAATACATTCACAGTAGAATTGGAGTAATTATCAAACCTATACAAATTTAGGAAAATTTTATGGTCTATGGCGACCACTGTACACTGATCAGAATCCATCCAATATGTAAAATTCCTTTCTGAGCATTGGCAAAAAATACTCGCCATTTAATAACCAATAAGGTGAGCCTGCTCTGGGAGATATACGAGTGTGAAAGATAGTCATTCGCGCAGACACTTCATCTGCGTTGTCGGAAACCTCGATTTTATAAATTTTCATTCGAAGGAAATCCATATTCAGGTGGGATAGCGGCAACCCAAGTTTTATCAGTACTTGCAGATCAGTAATTTTGCAGCAAAATAATTGTGTAATTATCTGATCGAAACGACGGCCGCACTATATATGCTGGCTCTAAAAAATTAAAATAACCTACAATTTTGGCAGCACAATGTGATATAATCGGTCGTTAACGATGCATTCTGCCAGAAATGCAGCCGGGTTAGGGCGCTTTGTTGGCAGATTTCAGTAAACCGGAAAGCAAGCATGCTGAATCACAATATGTGCGGCCGATGTTTAGAGCAAATTGATACCCGCGCAATTTTGCCAGCCTTTTCATGCACAAATAGGACAAGCGAAAATCGTCAAGTAACTCCAAATGTTGGCGGGCGTGAAGAACATCTCGAAAGCTATTTTACTCTTTTCTCTCTTTAGCACACACTAAATGTTTCCCTCAGTCACCAACGCGTAAAGCCGAAAGACTTACTTTCACGGTAAGAAGCGTCTGTAGAGTTCTACCGAATCGAGTGCGGTTGCGGACGAAGCAACTACGTCGGTCAAACTGGGGAATAATTAGTAATGCCAATGGTCCAGCGTGTGACAGCAGTGAAGAGGAATCACATCAAATCCCAGATCGCGGCTAATTAGATGCGATCCGGACACACTTTAAAATTTGTTATGCTCCTCTGGTACATATTTACTTTATATACGCAATAATCTCGCACCTCTGCATTCGTTGCTGCCATATTGCCTGGTTAACAGTAGTCAATCATGCGGCGTGAGTACAATTGACCAGCAATCATGGAAACAGCAAGCCAAATTGTAGAGTAATCATCATGAAAATACTCGAAAACGATGTAGTTCCCACGGATATTTATGACTCTGATACTGATTGACAAGCAAGTATACCCTTAACTTCGACTCATAATGATGATCATGAATATTGCCGATTATTACAGACATGTACTTGCCTTGCAACTACGCTCTTTTGCTACTGTGCTCGTTGTGCTGTTACTACCTTGTTGTGCGTCTGGTGGAAATCCAAATGGTCAGATGAATCAACATATTTTTCAATCAATCAAGTCTCTGTCTGAACTGCCATCTGCAACGTACATGCTCGGTTCTGTCGGCCAAGTTTGTCTATGTTCACCTCTGATGTGGCTTTATGTGTAGCTCACTTAAAATCAGTCAGCTCATCTTCCGCATTGAGGTGACCTCGGATTTAAATAGCAGGTTTTCGCGTCACCCAGAGAGAACTGCTATTTAAATTCAGTAAGCACGGCAGAAGATACCACTTTTCCCTCATCTTTTCTACCCTTATTTAGATCCTTACGTATTCTTTAATTTTTGATCTTTGTATTGAATTCCAAAAATAATTTGGTGAGCAGAATCGATTTTGAATTCACTGCAGGTTAAGCAGTTGACGATGTGCATATTATTGACTTCTTACTGTCTACCTAATTAAACTGAGAAAGTTTCGAAACACATCGCTTTTGCGCATATTTTTACTTGATTAGTTAAACAGGTCTAAAGCTGTTTCAGAACACGTCTCTTTTGTCTCTTTAGGCTTGATCATGTCGTCTTATTCGGTGAAGGTGCCGGAGCCAACATTCTTGCTAGATTTGCTGTAAGTTACGAATAATACGTACATTTTGTTATGGCGAATTCCCCAGTTGACTTAAAAATCGCAATAAATACTTCGTATTCAACTGTTATACCATGCTGTGCACTCAATTTTTGTTCAGATACGTTTGAATGTATTTAAAATGTTCAGATTTTAAGATGTAGGTTTCTCACTTACGTGCGGACCGTCTGACACACATCCACAAAGAGTTTTCTCCTTTCTGTTTAAAGAAATGCAGCAACTGCTAGGTTACTTCACTGCACCATTTTGACGCCTTGTTATAAAGCAAGTTATTCTTGAACATGTGTGAAGGCTTTCTTAAGCATTCTCGACTGACCAGAGGCGCTTATGAACCGTTTTTTCGTTTTTCGAATATGACGTGCAAATACAAGAAGACCTGTAAAAATCCGGTCGATAAACGAGGTAGCTTAAGTTCTTAACTCATCTGTTTTCGAAATGATGATTGTGGTGAAACCCGTGAAGTTTAGAGTTTGAGATACTCCATAGTTTGACTAGCTGTGTTGGAAAATTTGACCAACTAATCAGACGTTTATTGTTATACAAGAATATATTTTCTTCTGTATATGGAAACTTGGTTTGGCTTGTACTACCGCATAAATGTCCAGGGGATTTTGATGAATTTCTCTGCCCTCCCAGAATACAGAATCATTGTGGAATAATGCGCCAAATGCGCATTTTCTGCCCTCAAACTTTGAGAACAAAAAGTAGGTCCTTTATTAAATGTCATAAATAACGTAAGTCAGATAATTAAAGTATTACAGGATGACTAGCGTAATCAATGTGCCACATATTTTGATGCCGTTCATGAAGAAGGCACGGCCGGCAATATAGCTTGCAGTGATTGATGGCCACAAGCGGACTTTGGGCTAATGGACTTATGAGTCACGGGAGTTTCTGTATGAACTTGTACTGGAGCATCTTATGATCCCATAGATCATATAGTACGCTGTCATAGGGCAGTAGCAGAGCGATCAACTCTATATATGCAACAGCAAGGAGAAATCACAGGGTAGTATGCACGCTTAAATGGAAGTTTGGAAACTGCAAGGATGAATTCTCCAAAATACCATATTTTAAATAAAAGCCAATTCCATATAACATGACTAGTGTGCACAAATTTCTACCTGTTTTTTGTATCTAGGGAGTCTATTTAGCTATAATCTGTAGTTTACACGAGAAGTTTTGAAGTACTTTATTTTTCAAACAGAGTTATGCTGGCGAAACAACATACAGTACGGGATCGATCGCAAACCGCATTACGCATATACGAAAACTCCGAAATAATACTTACCCAACTCAAGTGACTTTAAAACCTGAGTGAAATATAAAATTTACTGATAAAGTACTTAAAGTTTGTTTAGAAATACCAACATTTCAACGAAGGCTCATATGCCGTCACCATGAAAATCGTGGTAACTGACCAATTAATGAAAATAGGATTGTCAGGTAACATCGTAGACGTAACGCATTGTTTTTTGAGAAATATTTCTGTGCTGCAAACATTTGAGCTATTTCAAGTTTTTCCTTTCAGGTCGTCCTTGATATGCATTTAAATATTGCACGCTTTTTCGTCTTTCTTAGATTCCCTCCTTTACCTAAGATTATAAGCAAGGTTTTAATCAAAACCTTTAAAAAAAGGTGCTACAAATGACTACCATGACATTGAGGCATACTCGTTTGGGCCATAATTGTTGACTCGTGCAAAATGAGAGCTCATTGCTGAGTATAGTAGAGCGTTCACAACAAACGCCAAAGAACAATTAAACACTTATTGAAAGAAGCTAAATCCTTAGAAATCCTTAAATTATACATTTAACTAGCGAATTGATGCGAAAGTAACCTCCTTTCCAAGGAAACGTCAATGTAAAAATTTTGATACTTTTACCGGTTTTTTGATTTCGTTAAAAATATGAGTTCCAACGTTTTGTCTGGAAATACAAACAGCTAATTTTACTCCTTATAATAACGCTTTTTTCTTTTTATTAAATTACCTTTGGGCACTGTTCTAAGACTGCGAGCGCACCTAAGATTGGATGCATGCATACTGAGCCGTGATGAAAAATTTTAATATTCTGTCCATCTTGCCTCTAAATTACGTATCACCAGAAGGTATACTATACAGAAACAGAATCAGTGCCTTTATTTTGATTTGTTAGACTTTAGAAACGGGTTAATTGATGCCATTCTGCTCCCATTTGTTCCCTTCATTAATTTGTTTCTACGGCATATAATTTCCGGACGTCTTCGGCAGTCGCGCCAAAACTATTATAAGGAATGTTTTATTCTCTTCTTCTCGCTCTTAACCTCTAAATTCTGCTACTCATAAACACAAAAATAAGCAATTTCAGCATTTTGAATAGGGCATTTATGAACTTTATTCTCACCGATATATATAAAGGTATAAAACATGTATTCTTAATAAGCATATCAGTATGCTGGTAAGGCAATTTTCTCAAGCTGGAGAAATGAATATTAACCAGACGAAGGCCTTCCGAAATTTGATAAAATCACTTTAACTCGTACAATTACTTCAATGATGCGTTCCGTTCCGTAATGAAAACCTTAAATCTACGGCGACTTTTCAGTATTTGCCGACATAATTGCGGTTTGTTTACGTAAACTTATATTGTCGGGTTCAGTTAGTGGTTTCTTGAATACCTCGAAAAAATTAACGTTTTTTAAAGACACACATTTGCTTGTTTTTGACAGAACAATCAAGCTACTCATTCGTAAAAAAATGAATAACCATTGTATTGTAACCATTGTGTTTAAATGGTATTTAAATGTTTCAAATATACTTTCACTTGTCACTAAAAAACGTGAGCTCCTTCATATGGATATAATGTCCAGCTTATTTTCACTTGGGAGACATACTTTTGTTTCTATTTTCTTATTTTCCCCAGGTCATATACTATCTCTTTTACCTACCCTGCAGATGATCCACGATGAAATGGTTCTCGGGGCTATTCTTATTCACTGTACAGGTCAAACGGCAAGCTTTGCAGACTCGCTGCGTGATAAGGTATCAAGGAAAATATTGAATTTGCAATATTAATTTTTCTACTGCTACATTCATTTTTTAATACAGAAATACGGGCATCACAGGATATCTAACTAGGTGGAAATTGAATTCTATGGCAAAATGTAAATTTTAAAGTGTAAATTTTTTACAGTATTCTTTCAGTTTGTCGATCGTCTATGGGCTATGCAAAAAAATTAAAAATTACATCTTTATATCGAAACAGTTTGCGTTTTGTTGGCGTCTGCAAAAATCTGCTTTATTTGATTTTTTTATTCCGTCGCGAATAACTAACCTCGTCTTAAAATGTCTTTGTGGTTTGTGTAAGTGGCATCTAAATTGATTTGCTGATAGACACGTGCATTATCGAAACCTTTTGTTTCCATTAGTATGCAGCCTTTTCCGAGTGTTTTCACACGTTGGTTGATTTTCGGTTTCCTGTGTGTGCATGGCTACCTGAGGTTGGCGTTCGCGTCTCCTTACCGCTCACTGGCGTTCGTGTATGTAGCTTAAATGGATTTCCAGGTTTTGCCACACTAAACGGTAGCGCCACCGGCACATGTGATTTTTAAACCGCGCCTTTCCTGTCGACTCAGCTTAGCCTGATTTTTCGGGCATACGAGCTATGTACGCATTTGGTTTAGAAAGCTGTACACAGAATTCAGTTTGTGAGAGATAGGGCGGTTATTTTAATGTATAGGGTACCCTTAAATTATGCTTATTTGTAAAATATTGTTTTTGGAGTGATCCATCAGCTTTTGGAGATGCAAGGACCTACTGCAATAGTTAATGTGCAGCAACCTCCGTCTGAAACGAAAATTCCTTTCTTGGAAATATCGTATCAAGATTTGTGTGGATTTATGTTGAGGCTGACAAACATATCGTGTACATAGCGTAGCTAGAGTTTTGGTTGCACTCTATGGTGACTTTATCTTCTGCATTTCGACTTTGACTAGAAAGCTGAATGTAGGCGAACCCATAGGATACCATTAACTTTGTCAGCAGTGGTGGTTGGAAAATAAGAAGTTTTTTTCTAGACAAAGGTCTAGTTATAGGCAAGCGCTGACAAACACATCCGTCGGGTAAGTGTGAAGTTATTACTTGGTGTAGCGGTGTAGTGGTGTAGTCCAGAGGAATCGTATTGTAGCAAAAGTCTGCATCGAAAGAAAACATTAGTTCTTCAGTTGTAGCTTCGACTCCTTTTAATTTTGTATGAACAACTTTCATCTATTAATTGAAGTACTCACGATACATTGAAAGTGGATGTAATCGGAAAAATAGTATTTTTAACGTTTTACGATTAGGTGCATCGATTCAGGGCCCATTTTGTCACAATAGAGGCCCTGTTTCGTCCTGTTTAAGAGAGGAGGCGATGTCTCTTCAAAGATGAGGTTCTGTCATTAATGCCATTTCGGCAGGTTTTGCAATTTTGTATGCGAATGGGACAGAAGCATGTAAAAAATAAGTGAATGTGATCGCTGGGACATGAAATTTATTAACCCAACGTCTTCAAATACGCCGCAGATGGTTCATTCGATACAATATCAACGACATGTCGCACGGTCTCTAATGAATGATCCGTGACGGATTTCATAGCATCAGGAGAATATAATTTCTCTCCCAGCGATCATATCTGCCTTTTCGCATGTTTGTTTGTAGATTGACTCATTTTTGAAGAGTGGCCTCATCTTTTCTGTGTATTCTGCCTTGTTCACAGTAGTGATGTGATCTCATCCGTCGGCGAGAACAATAATGATGTGTTTTTCATACTTTCTCATTGTCGTAAGGTATTGTTTGGTACTTTCTACAGCTAAATGCTGACTGCCCCTCTTTTGTAAGAATTTCTGACGAAATTATTGATTCGAAGCTAAAACGGAGTCTAGGTACTTGCAATCACAGTAAGTTTACTTAATTCTATCGCACACCGGATAGCAGCCTGAGCTACAAAGGATTATAGGCAACTGATTTTTTGATAACGCAATGTTTAATCAATAAGAGATTAACATAAATACCGCATTTTAACGGTTAAAAAAATACTGCTCGACAAAAGTGATAAAACGAAGAGTTTGTCTTCGACTGAAAGGAGCACTGTAATGCCAGCTTCAGGAGAACTCCTAATAACATTTATTTTGTGTACGTTTTCTCTGGCGTTCGTTTGCAATGGAGAATGTTATGGCATCTAAGCTACTTTCTTATTTTGCAAAGGCCGTTTAAACGGAGAAAAAACTATTTTTTTCTAAAATTGTTTCGATTTCAAGAGACATTCGAAAAATCTTTTGTATCACTGTAGTGATTCAGCCTTTTATGGAAGTCAACCCAGCAAAATGCATGCCCTGTGCAAAGAATATTCAAAGAACGAATACTGTCGGAATGTCAATCTTCTGCCTTTTGTTCAAAGCGCTTTCGTGACTTACCTATATTCATAATTGATGTCAATGCCCGAGCGTAATTTGAGTGTTTCTGCTTATACCTTCTCAGTTGCCTATTTGGTTGAAGTGAATTCCAAAGACATGTAACAGGTAGTTACCTTTAAAAACCTAGAGTTTTTTAGTTCCTGAAGTTTTTTCCTGTAGCCACCGATAATGCCTTTATTTCCAGGTACCTATTCTTGTTTTGTTCAACGTGAATTTTCTACTGCAGTTAGTCAATTGGAAACTTAACACTACGGGCATGAATGCTTCAACGGAGAGCTTTCTCATTCTTCATCGCTTCGGTTGGGTAAGTGGATCTCTTCTCGTTAAAACTACAGATCGTCTCTGTACATCCAATAAATTGCTTTACCAAATGAACATGCTGTCAAAGCCTATAATTCTTAGTCCTAATTTGAGCTCCACACTTCCAGGACGCCAGACGGGTAAGCTGACCAAGCACATCCAGTTACAGCCAGCCTTTATGGTCCGCATTTAGAGTCATCCTGTGAAAACAGATGTAAAGCTATGGCTAACAGCGGAATTTCTGAATGCTCAGCCTGCATGCTGTGCTTTAGAAAATGTTTTGTTTTGCATTCTGCCACAGAGGCGCGCTCACACACACACAAACACTCACGCAACATATGTCCTCTTTTGGTATTTTCAAAAGTGCTTCAAAGAACATCTGCGTCAGCCAGGCAGTATGAAATAAATATCGGCGTGAGGAAAGAGGAGCGCGCCTTGATTTTATCCCAGATTGAAAGGCATCCCTGCAAAATTTATGCGATCCATCTGCTGCAGTAGCAGGGAATTGTGTTCGATGAAGCCGTCCTGGTTCCTTACCTACTGCTTATGGCATAAAAAATACAAGAAAGGGATAATTTTATGCACTCTGTGTTTCGGATGTAAGGCTGCTTGTATAACACAGGCTGATGGTTAACTGTTCATTTCCATGCATGTTCCCGCAAGAGGCAGCACAACAATGACTTCCACTGACGAATGACATATTTTAAATAACAGAAACTTAATGGCACGTTATACTTTGTAAGGTATTACGGTTCACCTGCTTTTATGAGGACAGTTGGTTTTTTGAAACAGATTAACTAGAGTTATGTGTCGCAGGAGAATCATCGAAGTAACGTATGAAGATTGCACTGTTATCAGCTCTTATATGCAATTAGTCCAAGTTACAAGAAGCGTTGAGCATAGTATCTTTTTTAAAGGAAACGCGTTCTTTGGTTAAATAAGGGATTTTTTCGGTAAATTTCTATACACTGGATCCCCAAATCATTGTCAGACTTGAGAAAAATGTGCAAATAACAATTAACATTTCAAAGTGCTGATGAAGTTATATAGTTTGGGCACTAATTGGTAGTTGCAATTTTGCGTCACATCGTGATGTACATAATAATCAGTCACATTGTCGTAATGGCTAATTGAAAAATGTAATTTAAGTCGGCGCGCGGTCAGTCCAGGTCATCCGGTATGGGCACTGATTATGGTTCATGTTGGTCAATATTTTTCAGCTGTAGTCTCTCTCACCTTTCTTTGAGGTGTTGGTATAATTCAGCCAACTCAATACGCAGGTTGATGCATAAATCATCGAAGCGCATGGCCTCGAGAAATTTCCGGTGTTTTTTGAATGCATTTCCCATTTTTCCAAAAGAAACCTTACCTTTCAATTACATTTCTTGGGATGCCTGCCCTCCAGTTTACACGAAGTAATATCTTCTTTATTAAACTACAGAGAAAGAAGCGCGACTCTAACTATTTGTTTTTGTCCTGTGCTGTTCTGTCCTTGAAGTGAAGGAAAAAATTCGTGGTCTTGCAAATATTTTCAATTATTGGCTTCCAATGAGCTATTAAATGACTAATCACCTAGTCTGCTGCTCGCCAATTTATTAATTGTATCTGAACAATATTCTTGCATAGAGCACGGGTATGAGCTAGCCTTTGGCAGATTTGAATAATTTATTTGACTTAGTTGTGAAAACCTCAGCGATCTTGATCGGATTGCATAGGAAATCCTGTTTTAGCAGTCAGCTTAGCATATTAGTATAAGCGGATTCCATTTGTGATATAAGCTAGGTGGTTAAATCAGGCCAAACGTGTTTAAACTCATGGCTTCCGGTGGGAGCCTCCTAGCTTGATTGGCGAGACTAATTTGCGTTCGAATCTCACAGAAGCCGCCGAGGTTTTTTACGAACGAAAAACTGAATAAAGACATTGATTACTTTCCGTCGTCCAAGTAAGTAGGATTATTTTTACTACTGACTTAACAAGGTAGCTCTATTAAATTCTGGATTACAGACAGGTGCCCAACGATAATTTCTATAAACTCCTTGAATATGGGCATGCTGTCTACATTTACTTTAATACCTTAACAACTTAACTTCTTTTACGACTGAGGAAATTTAAAACTGATGCATAGTGTCATCTTGGACTGTATGACTGGCTTATTTCAACGAGGAAGAACCTTAAAAAAAAAATCCGAGTAATGCATTACCAAGCCATGAGTTCTTAATGACATGTAAAGTAACGGTAATTTCATGTTTCTCCTCAAAGAAGTTACAGTATCCTTTTGATTTCTCTAAAGAGATAAACCATCAATAAACGCAAGTTATCTAAATGTCACTTATTTGATTAGAAACCGTATGTAAATTCATATTAAAGCCATTTGGTGTTATTTTTTATGTTGCTAGTTTGTTTTATGCCACTTCAGTCTTAATAATCTTACAAAATTACAATGTTTCTGACACTTCAATTCATATAACTAGTATCTTATGAACGCACTGCTTGATTTTTATTTTATTTGTGATTGTTTTCTGGTTTATGGAATTCTCTGATTTTTTCCTGAGTTCTATGTTAAGGGTGTCACAGTGATGCATTTTTAGTAAAACCATGTGTTGACAAACCGATCAATGATGAAAACCTTTGTGTAAAGTTTCAACAAGATAGTAGCTATAAAAACGGAGGATCTATTGACGTCATAGAAGTTAGCGACCTCTTGTGCAGCTGCGTACTCTCATTGCCCATTAAAAAGTAAAACATAAACTGTCCAATTAAATACCAACCTACACAGATGAAAGTGGCAGGTAAGTAAATCATAAACTGCTCGTCTGGCATGGTAAGAGTGACTGATGGAGAGAGAGTTATCTAGGTAAAACAGTTCAGAGTATAGTGAACACCGAACTAAAGCTGCGGCACGTCGGACAGCAGTCAGTCATGTGGGGAGAACTGAAAGGGCGTGGGAAGGAATGGGGTTACGCCCATAAGCTATCCTTATCATGGCAGTGTGAGGTTGATAACGTGATCAAACTCCCAAATAATTCCCTCTACTCCCTTCGTATTGCAACGAACTCTGTGCACCACAGGAGACGCCCAGTCGACGCATGAAGATCGACCTTGAATGCAGCCATTAGCTCTGCTGTATGATCACGGTCCACCAGGCGCCTTGTAACTTAGCTCTTGGGAACTTCATTCTCCGCCCTTAGTAACCACTTCGATATATGTTCAGGTTTACGTATTGCCAACTTTCTTCATGGGCGTTCAATTAATAAAAATCAGCAAATACATGTTCGAAGTCAAATACGTAGTTAGAATGTGGTCATTTAATTTACCTGTACTAGCTAGTACTCTAGCGCTCACAATAAATAATTGAGAGGTTATGCGCGGCCATTCAATCGTTGATCGAAGCTTGACCATGCGTGACAGGGAGCGTGTCCGCTCGCTGCCCCCGGCCGCAAGACTGGCTGCTGTCCCGCGAATTGCAGTTTTAATCAGGCTTGACACGCTTACACTGTGATCTCAGCTTACTTGCCTAGATAACTTCCGCTTACTGTGCGCACTCGCGTTTCAAAAACAATGTCCATACTTGATTTACCTATCACCTAATAAATCTTTTGGTTGATAGTTAATTGGACAGTTTGCCTTTTCAATACTAAGTAAAAGTTCCTTTTTTTCATATTTTCGTATCGGCATTTTTTAGTTTAGTAGTACGGTGTTCGTCACACCCTCCCTGAAATAGCAGTGAATGCTTCACAATTTTTAGTGCTTTCTTTTGCTTGCCCACAAGTGTAGTTGTTCTTTTTTGAAAAATATCCCATTTATCGAATAAGTGCGTTTGTTAACACTTTTATCATGCCCATGGTCGTTTAAAGCATAGTTATAGACCCGCCAACACGTAAAATTCCATCGTCGCAATAACTCAACCTCCACAAAATAGTCGGCATTGGGTATGGGTTAGGTCAATTAAACCGCATTCCCCTACAAAGAGCGATTCAATCAGGTGTTGGACTAACTCAGACCCGCACACTTTAACGGGTTCATGCTTACGTCAAACTACAAATTTCAAGAATCAGTTCAGCGGTAGGAGATGCAGTCACTGGAACAATTATTTTATTTGGCTGACGTTTTGGATTCTGTCAAAAAACCCTCATTAGAAGTAACTGATGCATAGGACGACACACGTACATAGTTGGGTCAGCGGAAGTACGAATTATAATGTGTGAAAATTTTCCTTTCATTGCTCTGGAAATGGTTTTGCTGTAAAGGGAGGAATTCGCTTTAAACATTAGTTGTTGACGATTAGGCTTTGTGCGTAGAGTTTCAATGCACAGCATACTAGGGCGCATAAATACTAATGTACTGCGAATGGTGCCAGTCTTCTGCTCATTTCATTGCTAAATTACGCATTAGAGGATACTTGGTCATCCAAAAATTATCTGGCCACATTATTCTTGTTTGACAGGGCTTTTTGTGGGGCCCTGTTTTAATAACTTTTTAGATAAATGAAAAAAGCAGTCACGTTAAAACTGTGTTTTGGGGCATGAAACCATGTTGATTCACATTTTTCCAAAATTTCCAATTGAAAAAACGTCCAGTTATTTTACTATTATCTGTTTTTTACACTCTGATTTGTCTGATTTACGTAGAGAAAAAAGAGTTGTTTTTAAGTGTAGCAATTTTCTTTGGGCACAACGCTCAAGATTGATTGCCCTCTTTTCAGAGTAAAAGACGCGTGGACCTGCATACTTAGTTTAGGATAGTTACAATGCAACTTTTTTATCTTAACAGTTTTACGCACTTTGGCTGATAGTATGACTTATAAGAGGCTTTTGCATGCAAAAGTACATCTCCCAGAACACATTAGGCGAATAATAACAATTTCAGCACATCAGTGGGTTATCGTTACATGCTTCATCATCGCAAAGAATGATATAGGTTATATCGTTTTGAGCGGCAGGCATGCCCTTGTCTTAGGTTACATCAAAACAATTATGCGATTGTTGAAGGCATTAATCGTATGGTAAAATAAGGGGTGAATTAAAGTCGCGATAAAATATGGGACCGTTGTCCGCTGAAAAAAGTTACGTGCCAATTTGGCAATCTGATGTCAGTATGGACAGTTGACTGCAGAATGGGATAACTGGAAGCTCGACGAATTCCAAGGTGGCATACAGAAATAAACCTTTGTTCTTTTTTCACAAAGTCTGGTCTCTGGAAAGCAATTATTTTGAACATTGAACATTTAAAAAGCATATTTGTCTTTGGCACAATGCTTGGTTTTGTCGGGATCTGGGCACATTGCTCGAAAGCTATTCATGCCAACCTATGGATCATTGTCATTCGAGAAAGCAAGACGCACTCGGAAAGGCCTTCGACTTGTTTCACCTAACCCACATGGAAGAGTTTCAGGAATTTCATTCAGTAGATTTGTGGAAAACAAAAATGCTCGTTGTGTTCGGAAATTCGACCCTAAGCCTCTCTTTTTTTGCACTCTGCATTTACTTCAGCAAAGCAGGGCGTGGTTGGACCTACATATTACAAAATTGTTTTTGCCGTTAACGTATTTCTGAACTAAATTCACCAAAATTTAGGTAGCTAAAACGTTTAAAAATATGTCTGCTTTTTTATCACGCATAATGGTCACATTGAATATCTTGTCGCTCTACGTACTTCATGCTAAATTTTCCAACAGTTTAAATTTGGTGCAGTGCGTATTTATTGGTTGAGTTTTAATCGAACATGCTACAGTACTCAATGTTGGTTAAAGTTGTTTGAGTCTTTCCTAATTTGAGTTTATTCATCAGCAGACACTTTAAAAACGTATGCCGAAATTTGCCTAAAATCTTAAAAAAATGCCAAATAAATTCACAGAATAGCTAAATATAATTTTTAAACTTCTAGCGCTGCTTGTTTCTGAACATAAATGCAATTCCTTAAACTTCGCTTATGTACCATTTTATCAACTTGGCACAAACTTTTCCAGTACTAGGATGGATTATTATCGCATCTTTTTTTACTAACTTTGGACAGTTTTCTTAGCACAGTGAATATGAGGAGAAAGTTTCGTCCTGTCTTTCTTTATAGCATACGGAATTCCTTTTATATAAACAAAGTCATGATTAAGCAAAAATGAGAGCCAAGTTGCCGCAATAACTTTGAATAAGAGAGCAGTTTTCCAACCCAAAGCCCTTCTTATCATTAAATCCCGCAGTTGATAAAAGTAACTTGTCCAAACATACGCTTAATTAACAAGTTAAATTTCGTCCTGAAATTTGTTTGCATGATTCGCAAAACTATTTATTCGAATCCGATTATGTCTAGCTGACAAATGACTTAAGTTGATAGTCAATGTGTACACCTCGGAACCCTGAATTCGTCTAAGAAGTTCTCACGTGCTTATGATTCCCCTCCTTGTGATCATTAAAAACGAATGTACTACGACGATCTGGACGGATGCCTCTGGTTTCCCAGTTCCGTTGGTGGACTATGCAATCAGCAAGAAAGAATCAGGACGTGGTTTTCACATGGTGATGATCCTGGGAACCTTTGCAATTTTTCCCCGTTGGAACCCCATTTTTCTCCAAAATCTCACGCATTACCCCCACAAGAGCGACAGTTTTTCTCCTAAAAATCCCTAAGGAGTTTTTTCACTGTCTGCTCTTATTTTCATTTTATGACACAGGACAACTGGCCTCGCCAACATTCTGAGCAACAAATTTTCTGCTTCCACTGCACATGTGTACAAATAGGGCACTCAAAGGAATTTTTCCTACATATCCCTCAATATACTGATACTGATACCGTAAAATCCCGATAACTGTCCCTGCAAATAGCTCTTAAAGGAAATAAATGGCGTTATTTGCTTTGTATCAAAATTCGTTGTGTTTGTTGCTTTCGGTTATTAAAAATACTCATTCGGCATGGGGCGTTAGTCTGCTGAATGAGGACAATTGATGGCCTCAGCAACTTGCAAAACCGCTCTTATGTAATTATGACCATTTTTTTACAGCAGGCGGCAAGACCTTATGTGTTACGTATTGAAAGTCAAGAAAATTGTCTGGTTGGTATGTCTGGGGAGGTCTGATCTTGTGTTATGACCTAGACTTTAGCAGCCTCACAAAATGTAAGCCAATGCGAGCACGTGTCATTTAAATATTCTCTGGTACTGAAGGAAAGAGGTAAACGCTTCCCATTTATCTTTCGCACTTGGCAGTTTTCTTCAATTTTAGAAGAAAGACCTTGGGCTTGCACATTTCCACAAAATATCATTTTACCAATTATAAGGGCTGTTTGCAGCACATTTTTCAAGCTGCATGCTTATGGCGCGTGATTTGGCTCATGTTACATCACGATTTGCGGTTAGAAATCTTGTGAATTCCTGGCTGCCTTCTTACAAATTTTACCATCTGCATTTTAGATAACAGATACGGGGACAGAGCATGAGCTTCGGCAATCGATTGAGCACTTTCGGGAGAACCTGCGCCATTCTATTAACCCGAAAAATCTTAACAGATATATAACAGCTTACATGCAGTAAGTTTTACGAATGGTGTGCCTGCTGTTATGAGTGCAGGTTCTACCCCCTACACACAAGTGATGTATGTTAATTGTTTTCACACAAAACAAATACTGAAAATGACATAATACTGAAATGGTTGCTAACAGCCAAAACGTCGTAATCATAGGCAGGAGATTTCAGAAGTTGACAATGGATAGCAGTTTGACTGCAGAATGAGCAAATACGTTTAGAAAAGTAACCAAAAATCTACAGACACAAGCTTTGTTAACGTCCGTTAACCCTGCCATGAATTCAGCCAAAGTTGGCGGCAGCAACGTATACCGCGCTAATGGAACATTTCTCCAAATCAAACGTCGTTCGGCTTGTGCGCTGAGACAGTGATCACAAAGTAAGGCAGGTGCTACAAGCCTGGCTGTTTACCACCTGTACCGTCAAGTGCCACATTCTCTCTATCTGGTTTTATGACGAAACTTATCGGGACGTGGACCAATCGGCGCAGCCAATTATGTCCGCGGACAACGAAAGTGGTGGCGGTGGCTCAGGTCACGGTTGGCAAGGACAGGCTAGACTTCAAGCAAACTGTGTTCTCTTATGAGAGCTGTATACATTCCTATCCAGTTGGTGCAGCTTTATAGGCAAAATTACTACCCAGACCTAAAAAAACAGCCAACGATGAAAATCCCTTTTGCCTTTAATGTGCATATTCACTGGCATTAATAATGATAGAAAATTCTGCCAGCAGCATGGACTGATTTCACCTTACTGGGATGGGGGAAGTGCTGGCATTAACAGGACACAACATGGGGATGCTCGTTCATATTTTGCATTTTTTGATGTAATCTATGGACAGGGAGGCAGACGTTCGCAATTTGACTTTATACGGACTAGTGCTTACGCATGCCAAATAGTGTTTTCTTTCAACATAAATCTTGCAAGGTGATATTTTAAGTTACGGTAGTACGTTACCCAATTCCAACATGATATCTGATATAGCAGTTTAAAATATATTTTACTTTTCCTAAGAAGTGTCCTGATTACCTGATAGCTTCTACCTCTCTTAAAAGTATTAAAAAATTCACCATGTGTCGATGGTTGTACGTTAACAGCACGTTATATATAGCAGTAGACATGACATAGACTGTCCTCTTTTTCTGACCACAAATTCAAAAAATTGTAGTCAGATGCGAATGTACTAAAGCTTCAAGTGCGAACTGATTTCCGCTTTCCAAGCCATTGGTATTAACCCTGGGGTCTAAGTGGCTGCAGTGGTGTTTTGAGCATAGCAGAAATGCCAGTTGTTTGAACCTTCCATTGTCTTAGATACGTCGTATTGTGGCACAGCTAATATGACTGTAATCTTTGGGTGTCATTGTCTAGCAGCGCTTTTCCAAAGAGCCCATACTGTTTATTTAATTAGTCAAAGGGCCCCTATAACTGTTGCTAGTTGTTGTTGCTTCTATAAAACCTCGACAGGAAATAGCAACGGGAACTGCCCATATTGGACACGCGGCTTCCAGGGAAGTTAGAGCTAGCGTTGCAGTTAAGGTTAGGACACGATGATATTTATCCTTCTTGATGCGTAAATGTTTCATGCCCGCTGAGTTAGTGGTGCTCACTTATAAAATTCGGGAGTTCAAGTTATTTGGCGATTTTTATTAAATATGTAATTTTTCCTCGTGTGGGGCCCCCTCATTGAAGGTTTCAATATGGTAAAAATTGTTTTTCTTAATTTTTAATACGTGCATTTGTGCGCACGTGAAGTTCCGTATTATTGTGTGCCTAGTTGGGTACCAGCAAACGGTATCTTAAGTGGACAGCAAACTGATGAAACCGACGCCGCTACCTCACAAACTGCGTTCAAATTTAGAAAGCGCAAGCCTGACTACTCGGTTGTTACGCAGCCCACTTTGATCGTGGTTTGACGTGTGGCATGTTAACTAACTTGTGCCAGGAGCAATTACTTGTGCTACATGGATTCGAAGGTTTATGTCTAGAGTCGGTACACACTCTGAAGGTTTTTGATCTTATCGGACAATGTTTCGTTAATAAGTATTGTGGCTTGTAAAAGTTTGATAGCCAAACGTTCGGCTAAAGCTGTGTTAAAGCGAAACCCATTTTGACATACCCCGAGCCCACAACGGCTTAGTCGTTGGACCCGATTACCAACTTCCTTCACAGCTAGCTGTGACCAACGACCACTTAGCTATCCCAACCGGTGGTTACGCCAGGAAAACCGGAAATTCTAAGTCATTTCTATTGAGGTATCGAATGTACTATAAAACTACAAACATTTAGTGTATGTCGCAATGTGTTCAAGACAGGCAAAAACTTTTTTTTTAAATTAGCCTCACCAGACAGGAATTCAAACCATGTTAAGGAAAAACAAATAAGTGTGCCCAGATCTCTCAATACTCCAGCGTAAGGCACTTCTTTAGATATAATGTAGAAAAATTTACTTATGTCGGAAGCTGGAGAACAAAGTATTGATTGATCTGTTTCCCAAACTAGAAATTAAATTGTTCTCAGAAACTCTTGTAAATTACCGCAGACAACAATCTAAGCTACTCTGTTTTTTTTACCTTACGCATTTATATATTTACCTTCTGAAACTGTGGCAAATAACAGTGACTATTGGACACAAGACTAATTTATATTAACATTCTACTTGAGTAAACGTTTATACCGGCAAATTTGTTTCCTAAGGAAATAAATATTTCTCTTTTTAGACGCAAAACACTTATTGACCGACTTGCTGAACTGAAGTAAGTTGGATCTTTTTAATAGTCATTATTACTGCCACTGGTTATAAGTGCAGGGTTTTTAAGTAGCACTCAAGCAAGATAAGGATTGGTGACTTAACCAGTGCAAATAATTATATATAAGGAATAGAATCTGTTAAGGGGGAATTGGTAGAGCACGAATTCACAGCACCGATCCTGGCAACACTGAAAATTTTGTAGACACCCGCGTACTGCACTGTACTGAAGAATTTTTTGATTGTATGTCCGGTCAGTGGTTTCATAACGTTATTAGGAGAATATATTGAACTTAATGGTTAGAGAAAATACCGTGAAGATGCACTAAGCATAGTACTTTTTAAGATTTTCAGTTTAGAAATATAAAAGCTCGTCACGACACGATACCTTGAGTCCTTGTGAATTTGGGGCTTTTACTTATTGTAAGCGGCCTAAAAACTCGTGCTAACTAAAAAGATCTGTACAACTTTGTATTTTGGTTCGTACTAATCTTTGAAGGCATTAACCACACGAAGCGCAACCCAGTGCATGTAGAGTTAGAAGCGGAAGTGGAATTATGCTTAAAAGGGTTTATGCTTATATTTACGAAGGCCGCGTGAATACGAATGTGTTTTGCGCTTATCGAAGAGAGGCATTTGGGTATAAAGTGCTACCTATGAGAAAACAGTTCACGTTTGCTAAAATGTTATACCTTCTCAGAACAGTTAGTGCACAAAGACAAAACATAACATTGGCCTCAGTTTTGTGTATTAAATATTAACCTTTTATTGTTTTAAAGATGTTCAGTCCTTCTCATAACCGGTGCCCTAGCACCGCAAAGAAAAGGTTGTGAAAAACTGTATGAATGTCTACGTAAGGCTCACAAGGACAACGAAAATTCAATGTCTACGCGTGAGCTCGTGGTAATAGAAAATGTCGCAAATGTTCTGGTCGAACGCGTAAGTATTACACGGCTCCACTAAATTTAGTATACTGTCGTGGTTCATTGTAGCGTTTGCTAAGCGTTTCTAATGATCAATCTTTTAAAAATAAGATTATTTTGGTAAAAAATATCTCTCTAGAACTAGACAAAAATGGGACTGAGATCTAGAGTTGAAGGTCAAGGTATCCAAGTGTCAATCAGTTTTTGTCTGTTAAATTCTGCAAAGTTGCCTTTGAAATGTAAAACGTAGTTATTTGCACATCAGAACTTTAAAAATGGCAGTTACTGAAATCGATTTTTATCAACATGATCGCATCTTCTAGGTTAATGTGTTATCTAATTTGGGCAACACTGGATGCTTAAAAAACTGTAGAAAAATTAAAAACTTACATGATACTTTTATCAAAAAAAATAAGCACAGCAGTCAAAGGTATCTCAAATGCTGTTTTGCAGTGAAACGCGAAGGCACAGTTTTTTTGGCTTGTAGGGTTCTGCTATTTATTTCAATATTACTTTCTTTCGGAAGCGACAAAAAAAACGTTTTTGTCAGCAATTAACATAAATTAAATGTTGTATCCAATTCCCTGAAGAAAGAAAAAGGTCATTTTTCTGCAGAGAATCGGTATATGGGAGTAAGATTACAGCCCTGTCTTGCTATCTTGTTATTGAGATTCTTTGTTAGAGCCTCAGGTCAACTAGAATATTTTTTTAATTCTGCGCATTCTTTCGCAAGCAAATTTAATGTCCGGTGAACCGGTGCGTGTCAGTTAGAACAACGTTCTACTTCTAGCCCAAGAGATTTTACTCAAAAATGGCCGGCGTCAAAATGTCATAAATTAAAATGCAACCATCAACTGTACAGAATTTGCTTCTAGGCGGCTGATTTAGAATGCAGAGTGGCAAGCTGTGCGTCGTTCCAGATTCTTCGGTTATGCACCGCCAGTCCAATCTTGCAGGCTATTGGGCAAGCATCCTGCTGCATTCGATTGGGAGACGTTTAGTGGCTGCAATATGAAAACCTGTTGGGTAAAAAATTATGTGGAAGTAAAAAACAGAACACTTTTTTTTTCTAAAACCAGTAAGAGTGGGGAGAGAACTGAGTGAAAATACATTGTTTTAAGCTACGCTGCCTAGCTTAAAATTTATTTATCGCACGGGTTATAGCGCCTGCCTTGTATTTTTTTCGTATCCGCTCACCATAAATAAACTATTAACGATAATATTGTTGTCCGTTGTCATGCATTTTTTGACATTAGCCTTTGTCGGTGGGTGTGAGGACTGCTTACTTTGCGCTTATTGCCCACACAGGCAGTCACAGAGTTACGTGTTATAGAAAATAAAGAAATACCAACAGATAAATGATCTCAGTGTAAATTTCGCATTAAGTTCTTTTTTTATAAAAAGTGGGGACCATATTGCAATAAGCAGTTGTGATGGTGTAGTTTCTTGTCTTAGTCCGGTTGGAATGTTAAAGTTCAACCGTTTATATTATCTGAAAGGGGAAATATAAAAATCAACTGACTGTTATAATTAATTTTAAATACAACAAATTTACACCTAAGTTGATGTTTTTTGCGTTGCGCTGAGTCAACAACAAAAACATTCCACTTAAGTGTCACGACGTTTCTGTGCGTTTCTATTATAAAATTTTCTCTACACATTACGAAGACTGATGTACTACCAGCAGCAGAAATATCTCGAAATGCCAGGGCGCAATTGAAATGTTAAAAACGCGGTACTTAAACAAAATGAGTGGATGGCCATTCTGTGCAATTATTAGTTTCCCTTGCAGCTTCGTTCGATGTCTAGCATTAAAAGCCAGTTGTAAAAACTTCGAAACACCAACTCAGAGACGGTTTGGAGGGCCGCTTTTCACTTTTCAAAAATAATTTCTGATCACAAAATGAATTTAATGGAAAATGCAAACTCAAGCATAACAATATCTATTTAAAAGATGCAAAAAGTTCCATCGGATAATTCCGAAGAGAATGTGGCACGTTAAATAAATTCTCCTCAGGTCATTACATTTATGTGGAAAAGGGGTAAAATGTAATCATGCAGGCAATTATCTCCATGATTACATTCAAATTTGTTATGGGAATAGGCCTACGGTCACATTACTTCTTGCATTTTCCGCACTTTCTCCCTCCCCCCTCTCCCCTGGTCCAGCATAAGCAAATCCTCGTTGTTGCGTAATCAGGCGCCTATTATCAGTCCCCTTCCGTATTCCCATAACTAATTTGCATTTGATAATACACATTACTACCCTCATATTTATATCTTAACCCTTCTCGTATGAATGTAATTACCTGATAAGAGTTTATGAAAGGCCTACGTATGGTCCGAAACTACTCTTCCGAAAATATATCCAAGATTTTTTAAATGTGTGCTGTTGCAGCTGCATTTATTTATTGACGCAAAATATTACAAGACATCCAACGTCTTACAAATATGGCATATCTGTATACGTAGTAAAGCAAGAAAGATATTTAAAACTTGGTGAACATTTTATTCCCAATAAGCCGTCACCTGCTTGTATTTATTTATCTTGCATGCCTCTGCTTTAAACTGAACACATGTATCATGAAGACCCAGGAGATGTATTAACCTACCTCATTTTGCAGTAGCATTTAATATATTAGTGAGGAATTTTCTTCCTTTCTTTGATTGACAGAATAAAATCGGTATAAGTTAGTTTTGTTATGATATTAAGTAATGGTTGATTATTTGAATAAGAAGGCATTAGGTCTGTATAATATATTCATATAAAAGGAATTTCTGCCTAATCTAAACTTTAACGTTTTCTAGCACCATCTATCCTAAAGAGATAAAGCAACGATAAGGGGTTGTGGTTGAGAGATATATTTATGCGCCTCCAATAGATGTTGGCTGATTCTTTTCCTCATATGTCAATCAAAGACTGATAGTACCTTTTATACCTTCTCGCACACAGATAAGTAGTTGACTCTTTGGCAGCAGCGAAATCAGTAATTTCATCAGATATTCAATTATACTTACCAAAATGTGTTCGGTTGTTCGCTGACATTTTGGACAGCTAGGCCATTTGTCCTTTTTCAAAGCATAAAGTGACTTTACCAATCAGCAATTAAAGTTGTGGCTGTGCGTGTTGGCCATGGACTGATCGTTTTTCTTCTAAGCGCGCTCCTTGACCCTGCGTGTAGATTTTGGCACAACTTGACGGCAGTAAGTTTTGTGCTTCGTCCCCATGGTAAAGGCTGCTGGTAATCCTGCTCTCTCTGCCGATGGTTTCCTCACGGACCGTCTTTGTTTGCAAACCCTAAATTATGTGTGACCCGGTCCCCTCTGTAACGTAAGCAATGGCGTAGGCGCGGGGAGGTCCGGATGCCTGTTGACAAGGTAGGCATCTGAGTACCATGCCTCAACCGTTAGTCTTTCCGATTTGAGGTTCCCCAGCCTACGCTGGTCGCTCCTTGAATGTCGAGGTTGCTGTCAGTCTCTCCGATATGTGTTGCAAGCTGCGAGTTTGGGTCAAGTCTCTGGGCCTCTGCTCTACGTTCGTGTAAGTAAGTCTGCAATTTGAGCCCCGTTTCTCCAACTTAATTGCAGTCTCCATCGTTGCGAAGTATTTTATAGACTACTGCGCAGGTTTCAGTAGGGGTTAGTATGTCTTTGACTCCATCAATCGGCGGCGTATCGACGCCTGATGTCGATGAGCTATGTCTACTCCGGCGGGTTATGACAGTCGAGACGCTGCTTTGGAGACTGCTCTTATGTAGGGAATGGCCCTCCATACTTTGAGTTTCCATTCTGTTGCCCGTCATTTCTTCACTCTGTGCTTGCTTTTAGAAAAAATAATTTAGGGTATCCATTAGCTCGAAAGAGGTCACGCAGGTATTATTGATTCCCGCTTTTGTCAGCTGGTGTGCAGCAATGTGTGTCAACTCTGAAAATTATCATAACGCAGCAACGTTTGGGAGACCAAACGCACAAATTGCAGCGCATATCAGAGAGACTGACCACAACTTCGGCATTCAATGAGTGACTATCGTAGGCCGGGGAATCTCAAAAGCGGACAAACTAGCCCTTAAGGCATGGTACTCGGATACCTACTCTGTCAACAGGTATCCGGACCTCTCCGTGCCTACCAACTCCTAGGCCATTACTTACGTGAAAGACGGGACCAGGTCAAACATAATTAAGGGTATGCAAACAAGGACGGCTTCTGACGAAACGATCGGAAGAGGGAGCAGGATTAACAGCAGCCTTTACCATGAAGACAAAGCACAACACTTACTGCCGTCAAGTTTTGCCAAAATGTACACGCAAAGCCAAGCAGCGAGCATAAAAAACCGATCAGTCCATGACCAACACGTACAGTCACATTTTTGAATTGCTGATCGGTAAAGTCAGTTCGTGCTTTTAAAAAGGATACCCTCCCAACTGTCAGCGAACAAATGAGCACATGCTGGATAGCATAATGTGTTCTCTGATTCTACTCCCGGAATTCTGACTTCTGCAAACTTGAGGAATTGCATATGTCACCGTTGTAATGACTCCGCAGTTTTGTAAAATAAAACTGCAGTTTCAACCAAACGCGCCATGAATCGCGAAAATGGAAGTTCCACTTTTTCCTTCAATGCGTATTATTAACAAGAGGTTTGGATTTTTCCCTACATGCCGATAAGACTTATTGGGTGAGAGGCTGAAGCATGTCTCTTTCATTTGCAGATGGCGTAGAACAAGAAAGTTGCATATGATTGAAAAGTCTGTTGAATTAGAGAGTCCCAGTGCACGCATTTGTGCTGCGTCTTAAAGGCGAGACAGAATTACTGCCCAAAGTTGGTCGGCGTCTGTGAGGAATCGCTGAGATGACAGTATCCAAGTTCTTCCTTTTTGCCTTTCTGGTTTTTACCATGACAAGAAGCAGTTTTGAGGGAAAATGTGAGGGCCTCCCGTTTCCTACTGAGCCGCGAGCTAAAAAGAAGGCTGCAAATGACTGTTAAGTTGATCGAAATAAGGAATCCAAACTGACACATGTGTGCGTAGATTGGTCAAAGTTCAACGGCGTTTGCGATACATCGCTTAGGAAGCATTGTTTGCAGTTCCCAAATTAGCTCGTTGACTTAAGACATTTTGTTACGCTTTTCGGCTCTTTGATTTCCTCCGCTTTATTCGCCGATATTCGGTCAATTCTCTGCAACGAAATATTTTGCGCAGCTGCAAAGTTTCATATTTTTTAAATTTTCCTTACCCTTTCGCCTGTATTTTTTTTATTATATCTCACGTTAGCATTTTCTGTTATTGTGTTGATTAAAGTTCGTATTCGAAACTGCACTAAAAAGAATAATAACCATTTCTTTCAAAGGCCAATGCTTGCGCGATGTATTTACCAGTATAACTTATTTCGCAGACTCCTTTTAACGAAAGCCCTGATCCTCGTTTATCACTGCATTTTAAATTGTTGAGGGAAAACTTCACAATCAACTGATAATATGAAAAAATAAATCGTCTCCTTATCTTATGTTTAAACTAACTCTCATTTGTGCTTTCCTTAAGCCCGACAAAGTTATCGAGAGCATGCAATACTTCATTCAAGGAATCGGTCTTTGTAAGTTGCAACGGCAGTTCCGTCTGGCGAACATTGCTAAACGTGTTTATCTTGATTATTTTCACAAGCACTATTGCCTATTTCCCTTTAAGAGTGAGCTAGTCTTCGAAGATTCTTGGGTGCATCAGTCATGCTAAACATTTCTACAGTTATGGTGCTTGTTCTGTTAATTTGTCGTGTATTTTGTTCTAAAACGTGCTCTGTAACCAGTCATTTGGCCAATTAAACTCAGGATAGTGCACAAAGTATTTAGTCGTTAGTGATTGACGGCTTCTAAGTTTTTGTTTTTGTATCCTCTGCTTAATTATACGCTAAATGGTCTGCCAGCGGTAGCCCATTGTAATTACCGCCACTTTTATTTGTTAATATTTGTACGCCAACGTTATTTTTGACTTCTGTGTTAGCATGACTTGTATGGTCTCCTAACCAGGCCACGACAACACATCTGTCTTCGTGGTAAGCTTTAGGATAAATGGGATTAGGTATCTGGTAAGGATTTGGCTTAAGGTAAGGTGTATGGTTGGGATTATTGCTGACATTAAGGTTAATGACGTTTCAGTTAAGTGCTGAAGTAAGGATTAGTGTTAACTGTAGGATTAAGTTCAAGGTAAGTTCAAGGTAAGAAGTGCCGTTTCCATTTGCGATAGATGTTAATGTAAGGTTTGGGACACGTAAACAGCTATTATGCACAGTACCACCTTTATCAGTTGGGCGGGGCGTTCCTATTCCAATGTCCTTATGGGTGGTAGAAGCGATTGAGTCGTCTTCTTCTCTATTACACGTCTGGACTTCGCATGTCCGCTTGGATTGGCAATGACTTATGTGGCCGCCTAAACGAGACATGCTTACAGTAACCGTCGGCGGCACGAGTGTTTTTGCGCCAAATTCATCGGCAAATGTATTGAGGTCTATTGGTAGGGCGAATTTAGAGTTAGTGTTAAGGTAAGTTATATCTGACTTTAGTGTTCAAGGTTACAGTTAATGTGAACTTTACAGGTAGTGTTTCGGTGGATAGGGGACATGACAGTATTCACCCTTGCAGGAAACATGCGCAGGATGGCATATATTATTTTTGTGGGACGTTCCTAATCTAATGTCCACATATAGGGTTGCAAATGTTATGTTTAGTGGCTTATGTTGGAAGAATCTCTTAATATGTCCTCAAAGTCAACTTATAAGCAACACAGTCTGTGCGTCTTCTTCTGAGATACAGTTAATTTCTTATATGGGTATGTTAATTTAAAGCTGGGGAATCGAATTAACCCAAGTGCGATTAAATTCACGGCGCACGGTGAGCCTCGTAGCTTAGTGGTAGAGCGCTGGCTGTGCAAAAGCCTTCCCTGCTGTGTGCATTCGATTACCACTAAGTCCGCGAATTTTTATCAACTGAGTTAATCGAATTAAATGTGTTTGTCAAACAGTGGTGCATAAAAGGTAACCGACATTAAAAGGCATTCCTGACTAAGTATTTATGTACAAAATTTTTCACTTCTACGTCAGTTTGCCAATCTTTATCTTATCTTTTCTTAAAGTGAGTCATGTGAAGATGCAAACGACCCCGCTTAGTCTGAATCGAAGAATGTCCATGGAGGATTATGATCGTCCACTGGGGAAAATCCAGCTCTCAGCTGGGTTTCGTTCGAGTCTTTTGACAATGGATGTGATAGAAGACAAGGAGTAGACAAAGATCTCAGTGACTTCTGCTGACAACCCCAACCTTCCTTCACTTGCTGTTGAAATATGTACCCTAGGTCCTGACACATGACATATCCTACATTTCCACTTAGTCAAACCCAAAAAGTCACCTTATTTGCTTCAATTAATTATTTTCCCGAACAAACTGTTTGTGAGGAACTGACTTACACCATTTTGTGCGATCTTCATACCCCCACCCTACATAAACACACAGAGCGTTAGTGATGGCAGAGCCATTGTAGGCCGCTCGTTTCAATTTGACGTGGCTCTCTGTCAATTCATAAGTTATTAATACTACTTGACTTGTAATTTTGTGTTATTCAAAGTGCCTGATAATCCAATTTGTGCAATAAAATTTGACAGTTCATCTTCGATTTTATTTATGTTCACCTCGGATATTTCGGTCAAACAGTAAAATTATTGAGACGACGATGAATCGATCGCTGGGACAATACTTTTATTCGCCTGACGTTTCGACATCCTTCGTGGATTCATCATCAGAGACATAAGCAGAAAATGGTAGCTGAAACTAGTCATACATGTACAGGAGTTTGCAGTATTTATAGGATGCAGTCATAACTGCAAACATGCATACAGTGGCAGCTCATTCAACGAGACCCCGCCACACATTCAATAAGGCTAAAATTCCCATAAGAGGTGACAATCGGGTGAGTCGATAATTACTTGAGTCATGACTTACGGTCCTCCAATTCATAAATAAGTGCAACGATTTGCCCAATCCTTATTCGGTGCTGGGACTCGATTTGGCCAAAGCAAGTCAACTCTTGGGGAACGGACAGTTCACTGCATCATCCTGCGCCAACATCGGAGGTTCAGATGGCCGAGCAGTCAGAGCTTGCATGCCGTCCAACAAACAATCCACGCGCAAGCAGGCAATTAACGTTAATTTTCATTGTATGTTTGCAGTAATGACTGCATCCTATAAATACTGCAAACTCCTGTGCGTATATTCCTGGTTTCTCCTACCGACTTCTGCTAATGTCTCTGATGATGAATCCGCGACGGATGCAAAACGTCAGGCGAATAAAAGTATTGTCCCAGCAATCGAGTCGCCTTCTTCTCAATTACTTCCTGGGGCTCGCGTGTTCGCTTGAATTGGCAGTAAAATTATTCCAATTCGTTTAATTTGCCGTAAGTGTTTCAACCAGATCAGGACATTACATAAAACCTAGATTGCTCAGTGTTCTCTAAAGCACTTCTGCATTAAACAGTTTATTCTATCATCATCTGTGCACACTTTTTTTCTTAGGAAATATGGGCAAGGGGCTTGGTAACCTTTTAAAACAGCAGATAAATCATGTTTATCTGAAGGAAAAGAAGATGATTTATTGTTCATAATCCCCTTCTGCGCTTACAAGTTCTGCATTTCAACTTGCTTATAGTGTTTCCTTTGTGTTAGGCTTACTGCGCCAATCCAGTAATGAGAATGATGAAAATAAGTTTGTATTACTAGAAGAGGAAAGACTAAATTTGGCATAAGTTGGGGTAATTAGATGTCTTTGACCAAGTTTCCTTTCAGAAGTGCCTCAGAAAACGCCTGTAGGTGAAACAATCTTTGTCAAACATTTGCAGGCAATAACGATGTTCGTGGCCATAGCTAGACAATCTGTGATGCAAAAAATGAACTTTAGATAAGGGAAAAATGCTCAATCTATCGTCAGGCAGCTCGATGGATCTTCAATGTAGTGGCTGAACGTTTGACGTAAATCCTAAGTTTCAAAACGGTCCACCTAACCTGTAGATGAACGTACAATCGATAGCCTGATGTCTGCCACTAAACTCAAGTGAGTCCTACATGACACATCTCTGTCTTTTCCCTTCGCGAAATCTCAAGGTATCTTATTTCCTTAACTATTTTGCCAGCTGAGAAAAAAAGTAAACTAGAAGCTTTGACTTTGAAGTGCGTGGGGGGGAGGGGCATTATGCCATCTTCATTGTGCAAGGTTCCGGAATAAATGAATTGAGTGAGCCAAAAACGTGCTTTTCCTATGATCGTTTAAACAAACAGCTATTTTATCATTTTTCAATATAGTTAGCCCTATCTGTTTCATCACTCTGCTAAAAATGGGCTTTGGTGAAGACGAGATGTTCTAAAATTCATCTTAACGAAGAGTGGCAGCGGTTATTTAGTTTTATGCTTCCAGCGTTTCTTTGACAGCAGATGTTATTTCTTCGTATTTAGCCTATTCCATCTTTTGGGGTAAAGAGTAAATCTTCGGTTTATCCTTGATAAGATTTCATTTCTGATATTACGCCTTCGCGTCTCTAACCGCATAATTAAACGGAGAATGACAGGATGCAGTATGGAAACATATGGTAGTGGTAGCCTCTTCTCAACATGCAGTTCGTAGTTTATTTTTGAAAATATTCCAAAATACAGGCCTTTTGAAAAGCTATTTTTAAAGAAAAGGAAGAAGAACAAGAACAAGAAGAAGCAGGTGAAGATTATGATGATGATGATGATGATGATGATGATGATGATGATGATGATGAT
>JAYGXS010000002.1:32465109-32558526 GCA_036362985.1 Ligula intestinalis | reverse complement strand
GATGATGATGATGATGATGATGATGATGATGATGATGATGATGATGAAATTGATCAGTTACGATGAAACTTGTTGGGTCTATTTTTTCTTGAAAACGAATCGCAGCCCCTCAAATATCTTGTAGTATAAATGGTTTGCCCATGCAGTAACTATATAACGGAGTAGTTTAACCTTAATTTATACGCTAATGGAAATAATTTAAAGGGTCAACTCTGGATATGTAGGGGTTAAAACGGTATTTGTACTCAGACTACTGCAATCACCAGGCCAAATGCTGCATCGTTGCAACAGGCAAACGGCAACTACCAGCGGGATATATTGGGTACAGACCTTCCATTTATTCTATCAGGTGTCAGTGACAAATGGAGAATTCCCCATTAGAGTTAATTGTGTCCATTCGGGCGCGCGAGAAAGAAATTGGGACAAAACGGTGGCAGCTACTTTTATGTGATTGTGGGGCAAGTTCGAGATGTGCCAAATAAGTGTAAGGGCTGCCTATTACAGGGCCCATGCATGCGTCAGCAGAGAGACGACCTTTTCAAGTTGCCCTGAGGCAGTTGTGACTATGTGGATGCGCGGCTGGAAGTTGGCCAAGAAACTACAGGTTAGCGAGTCAAACATAGCTGCCTGCGAAGTTGCTTGACGTTGAGGTCGTGAACAGCCGGACACCACTGTTGGCTGCCTGCTTCACAAGTTTAAGCTTAAATGATGGATACAGTCTTTCGTTTAAGCCGAAGAAACTATGAGCATTCCAGTTGAAAAAGCAGTTCAAAATGGATTACTTGCGATACTTATGTGACATTGAGGCATGGTAGAACTTGAGACATTACTATATAACGTCTCGTTAACCAATAATATGGCACATCCTGGTGGATAGAATAGAGCGGGTGGAAACCAAGGAAAGCCCTGGTTACCGATTGGGTGTCACTACACGAGGCAGTTGCGGTGAGATAAACTCTTGTCTTGGTAGATGATGCTTCCAGCGTGGCTAAAATGTTTCATTTTAAAATATTGACTTCACTATCGTGCATACATATCCGAGTAAATTAAAGGGTGACTAATCTCTGTTGAAAAACGTCATTTACCCATGCTTTCATTGTTTTGACATATTCTTTTGCTTTGGGGGTCCTGAGATAACACAGCGGAACTTTTCACATGCCCGTCACACCTATACTCGCTCCTGAGCGATCTAAGAAATACTTGATCAGGCCAAATAGGCTAAGGTTAGTACAGTTAGTCGGGCGTACGATACATTTGCACCTACCACTATACTCAACCGTAGCTTGAAGCTCTAAAAAGGTTTGCTGACGAAGCAAGGAACAATAAGTGCCAGAGTCTATTGCACATGACAATCTACTGCGCCCTACAATGAAATGGCAAATTTAGGAATAGAAGCAAGCTGTTTATCGCCTGTAGACCTGGCGCCAAAATGATTATGTCTTTTATCTACAGGCATAGACACCTACATTTGAATTAATTGCCGGAATTTATCATTATTACTTGGTATTTAGTATATTTAATCATTCTTCACTTTTTCTTCCTAGGATTACAAATGTTTTTCGAGTTCTCGTTTAGTTCTCACGCCATCGGGCTTTTAAAATTAACGTTACAAAAATTTCGGTTAAATGCGTTCGATGTCTAACCATTAATGGGCTGACTGAGGTCTAAATGTTTTTCTTCGAAAGTCCTTTCTGAGGTAAAAGTATTTTGCACTAAACAGAAATCGAACTTCACGTCTGAAGTAGCTAAACACTCGGACTGGACCATCTCACGCCAGCTTGCTTTAAACTGTTCGACATTCCACCAAGCAGCTTCTCTTTATTTTCTGTAGTTTCTGAACATTTTTAACATTAAGTATAAATGAATGCCATAGAAGTTCGCGTAGTCAATATACACCCGGCAGCAGTTACGCCGTAGGGTGCGATTAATTACATGCATTTATTGGCCTTTGGAATCGGTTAATCCCTGCAAAATAACGCTGCGTGCAAGAAGGATGCCTGCATGTGGGCGTTTTGGCCACAAAAATGATTTATTCACCAAGTGCCCATTTTAGAGGTGCTTTGGTGCTCCATCTGACGCGTGAAGCAGTACACCACAAAGCGTTCTGCGATATCGGTTGGACCAAGGAACTTGATGCATGAGAGGTAGTTCTTTTTCAAGGAAACAGTCGCTGTGGCATTAAAAATAAGCTCAGATTCAGCTGCCTGTTTAAGTCGTGGGCTGGATCGTCGGATAATTTTAATTTGGTTTCAGCAGTAGATCCCCTCCAACGCATAAGCTGCACTCCGTCCTTGATCCCAGACCCACCGTAACTAACAACTCACGCATATCCTACACCGGAAGTTTGTCTCCGTTAGTCCTTTGTTGTGAAGAGCTTCGTTTCCTTCTTTATTCGTTCTTTCGATGGCGGTCAGTGGAATACTTCCAATAATGCCCGAAAAAACACTAATTATGTTTCGCAGAACCATCTTTTTTTATTTCACTCTTTTAGAATACATAATGCTTTGCTCGGCCTTTATGCAGTTAGTGGCCGATCCCATGAAATATCAAAGAGAGTTAGGAAAGGTGTTTTTGATTAGCGAACACTACTCAAGTGTGGCTGAATTATTTATCCCAATGCGACATAATCCTTCAATGTTTCAAACACGCTGTGGTCCTGTTTTTTGAATGTCCCTTTTTAACACCTAAAAGACCGCAGTAAGCGAGGCGAGCCACACCGCAGTAAGTTAAGAAGTGGCTGCTTACCTGCGTGTATAAGAGTCTTATAGGCTGGTAGAAAACTCTATCTGGTAAAATGATTTTACTAGTCTTGAAGCTTGTCTTCGGACGCATCGCAGATGTACTCATGGACTTCAACTATATTTCCTATAATATCTGTCTTATAATGCGGTATGTAGGCATGGAATATTTTGTAGCATGGCCGCACTAATAAACAACCTTAAATACAGAGCAATGGATACGTGAATTATTAATGGAGCCTTCGGTTCAATTTTTGGGTTCAAGTGTGGTTTCGAATTTTTAATTTTCAGAAATTGTGACGCATTTTATTGGCTGATGGTGGCTGATGAGACAATAATGGCTATCTCAGACTATATCTGCTCCATCAATTCGCCATTACATTGATATCATTTGTACATGCATATAAATAACTGCAAACTTGACTGTCTCCATTTGTGATCAACCATAGTACATACTTGTTCACAAATAAGCCACTGACTGTCAAATGTTTTTAAATCGTCAAGGTTTGGATTTTACAACAGCAGAGCGCACGGCAAACATTGCATTTGAGTGATTGGTAGATATTATCTCTATACTTTTTCAAACTGTTAAATTACTAAACCCTTTCTGTGGTATGCAATTACGCAAACATTTACTGTGATAAATAAAATGAAGGTTTTAACTATCTTCTATCGATATCGGGTATCCTCGCGACCTTGAGGAGAAATTTAACACTGTCTACCTATCGTTGAGGTGCAATTGCCAGCGTCTGCAATTTCGTGCACTCTTTCGTCGATAGGAGCAACTATCTTTTTAGTAAAAACGGATGGCTGCGCAGCAGAAATCCGTAATTTTTACTGACAGGGCGGTGCCCCCGCTTCATGAGAAAATTTACATAACTTTTGAGATAAGCTACATTCTGACGACTGAAGCTCTGCTGTCCTTGAACGTTTATTAAGAAGAAAGCTAAACAGGTTACAAGGAATTCCACGGAGTACATCCTAGCGACGGTACTCCAACTAGACTGTATATTTTTATTTTCAGACGCTTCTGATATGCGTTAATATAGGATTACATCACACCAACCCCGATTTCCAGCTCAAAATTAATGCATTTTAATTTTCAGAGTTTTCTGAAATGTGTTAATCTAGGATAAAATCATACCAAACCCGATTTGGAGCTGGAAATCAAGGCGCTGAGAGCATGCTTAGAGTATGCAGCACTGTTGAATTCCGCCATTTCTACCAATAATTCATTGTTATCCGAATTTTAACTCCAAATCAGCACTCCATTCCGTCTTTTGCTCTTTAGAGTGTTTAGAATTTGGGCGTGGGCACAGGTTTTCCTGCATAACCCAAATTACGATCAAAAGAATGATGAGGTCGAAAAATTCTTAAGTCTACTTTTGAACGCTGGAAAGGTCAAATCATGCCGGACGTGCCTTTCTAAACATCAAAAATGCGCTGCCAAACCTTAGTTGGCCTCGATGCAAAAAAGTATTCTTTTTTAAAAAACATCGAAGTGAACTAATTTTCAAATGGACAGAGTGAGGTTAGAATGCAAGTCGGAATCGCCGAAAATGCATAACATTCTCGATAGCTACCAAAGGTTCATCTGAAGCGATCACGAATTTTGGATCACTGTGAATGTAACAAGGCGTTTGCTCATTCAATCCACATTTGTAAATCGAACTTCTAAACTATAGGTGTATACGAAGAGCAAAAAGATAAACTGAGCGATATTATTGTTGTCCCAAAATTGTCTTTCAAGCCTCTACACTCGATGCGCCTTCCATTGACATAATGCACATTCCTGAGTTAAATATTTTGCAATTGAGTCTTGCAGCCATCAAAAAGGCGATCCACGTGTATGGACATTAAGCCCTTAACTACATTGGCAGTGTGGGAATAATTTACAATGAATATTTATGCCATTCAGTAGGACCGACTGAGGTGTTTTTAGTGATCAAACGTCGCATGTAACGATCAACTTCTCGCAGCTGATAGCAACTGCGAATGAGCCAGTACTGGCCTACCCCAATCCGGTCTGGTTAATCGTTTCTCTACGGCTGACTCACACATGAACGTGGTGTGGACGTTGTAATGACTTCCGCGCTCTGAGACTTCCGATACAGCCTCACGCGGATGCGGACGCATGTTAGTCGACTGTCGATATCCTCCAACCCATTCTCCACTACTCCTGTATTGGCTGTGTTACTCCGTCCACCTGGAGTTCTCCTGTCTTTCTTCTCATATGAAACCGAGCCTGATCATTGCAGCAGCTGCAGGGGTTTCCTCCATTTAGTTGAGCCACTGTCATTACTGTTTTATCCTCTTCATGACTTGTTTAATAAGGCCAGTGTCGTAACCACTGATAGGATCTCGGAACCTTATTTAAGCCGACAAAGTGGGTGTCATCCAATACGTTAACTCAGTAGAGTTCTTAGAGTCTTTGACTTGTACACACCTGGAAATTGACCAGTTTTGCTAAAATGTGGCTTTTCTCGTCCGTTTTCGCTGACTGTCTCGAATGGCGGAGTAGTAGCGTCCATCGCAGTAGCGACAATGGCAAGATCGGAGATGATCGCAAATGTGCTGACAACCAATAAAATCAGTTGAGCCTACACTAGTTTAAACCAGGCCCGCTAGCTGCCGCGAAGTACGTAGTCTAGTATAGGCAGAATGGACTAACTTACAAAGACGAGAAAAATTGGAATGTCTTTTTCTGATTTATTAGTCATCATAAGCCAGGCATACCTAAGCCTGAGTTTCGCAACTTCTAAATGCCTTTTTTTGATTGCGGCCAAAAAAATAACGCACTCGTTATGATGTTTAAATTTTAATTTACATGCCAAGAATTCGGACATCGGAGGTTATAATATCTGGGATTGTATGTGCAGTCTTGTGTTGGCCAATAAGCCAGAAAAGGTGATTTCAATTTCCTCATCTTTGATTGTTATGCTATTTTTCTAATATTGAACCGTAGTTAAGCGGTGAATACTTTATTTCAAAGAATGCATACAGTCCTTAAAGGCTTTATGCAATTCAGGTCTCTTCAAAATTGGCCTTTTTTCAACAAATTTCGAAACAATCGCTAATAGCCATTACGGCTGCTATCGGGGCCCGAGAAATGAGGCACAAGGCATAGCGGGACAAGTGAGATCCATTAGCGTTCAGCGGACAATCATTGAGTGTCAGCACCTCCCAGCCTAAACCGGCAGGACAACGAGCTCGTACCTCGATTTTTAGAGCATGAAACTCTGGTCATAAGGATCGCGGGTTAGAGCTTTGGGTGGTGCACCGCTTGGGAATGAGGATGAGTGATGGATGACGGTTACTGAGCCAGAAATGGCCATCCCAGTCTCCCATGTCTTTGCCAGCTTAAAGGCTAGGAGCGTTTTAAGCAGCTGGTCTGCTGCTGCATGACGTGACTGTGAGGGGTTCGGCTCACCCGTTTGTCCCTCAGAACTTCCTGCCACCTTTCTGGTAGACACTTCAGTCTCAAATTTGTTTCTTTCTTAATTCCCTCGGAAAGGGATCGCAAAAATTGTCTAAATTTGTTTGATGCAAGCTTTTTAGGCACAAACCGAAATTTCATGTGAACGGTTAGAGCGAAGTCACAGCGGGATAACTGCGTAAAAGAGTCTGTCAGCAGTTAATGATTATTGCGTGGTTAGCCGCTGCGACTGATGAAATTCGGCGCAAATAATCATATTAACTTTTAGCGTGCACCTATGAGCACTAGCTTAAACTGACCTTTACTGTGATATCGATTAATTTCTAAAGTAATGTAAAGATATAAAAGTGAGCGATCATCTAAGCTTGTTCCAATAATGTCATTTGTGTCTCTCATGTACTGCTACTACTTAAATAAGATATCGAAAATCTAGCAACTATTTTTAAAACTTATAATCGACAGCAATAGTCTTCAATTGAGGAATAATTACGCTACTCATGTTAATTTTCTTAATTTTTCGTCCTCCCAAACATGATCGATTGGCCATTCCAAGGACCCTCACTATGTAATCTTCGTGAAGCAGTTAGGTTTTACAAACTTTAAATACAACTCGAAAACATTTCGCCAGAACTTATGTAACATATAGGAGATCTACACCTTTTGTTAACTCTTGGTTTATCGTAAACAAATCAAAAGCAAAAAGATGCTTGCTGAATCGGTCGCCAGGATAAACAAATGCAAAAGATTGGGCATCCAGGGCAAAATAAAGCATTTCCTGGTTGAGCAATGGATCATACAAAGGCAGAAGTTAGAACCATCATTCAATGCTTGCCTTTTTACATTACAACTGTATTCCACCCCCAAGAGGGAAAAGACTTGACATATGAAGCTACTTCCACTGATAAAGAAGCCTTCGAGTTGCTAAACGCGATTTCTTGCTCTTTTAGCTGCACTCGGGCGTATCTGCTGTCGCCTGCGGTTAGCGTTTTGTGGTCTGACATCGTTTCAGAAGATGAAGAAAACTCGGACGAATGTGAAAAATATAGGCAGAAGAGTAAAAAGACGGTTGCCACATAGATCTGTACGCGGGCGTTATTTTTTTTATTTTACGCAAACCGCAATTGGTGTATATTTGGCAAGTCAAGGCAAAGAATAGATGGAAAACCAAATGTTTCTAAAGAGAATAATAATTAACAGAGCTGATTTTCCGAAAAATTGTTGATTTACCTTTGAGGAACATCTTGTGACATTATAAAACTCGTGAAAATCATTTGATGTTGTTTGGCGAATGCTTTGTTTACCTCTTTCGTAAATGAATATATCAGGATAGTTAAAAGACCAATTAAAAAACAAAGACACCTAATTTGCCCCAGCCCATACAATAATTTTGCTGAGTAGGCGTGTGGAAATGTGATCAGGCAAGCATGGTGCGTTTGAAATAGAGATATTGGTTTGAAGGATGATAAACATCCGTTTTTTCTATAGGTGGACAGAAAAAGTATTAGCTGAAAGTCCAAACGCGTGTTTCGCACCTGCGTGTTATCGGTGCCACTGTTTCGGTACATCAGTGAGTTCCAAGCCTCTTCTGTTTGCTTACTGGTAAATATGTTAGTTTTTGAAACTTCGCTTTTTACTTCCCTTATACATTAACCAAGGGTCTATAGTTGCAGTCTAAAAATTGATCTGAATATTTGAGCCAAAGTTTATCAGTGACTTCTAGATTTTCATCTGATGGCAATAGCACTTGGGTAGTAAGGACTCCTGTGGGTAATGCTACCGTCCTTTAGCAGCTTATGAATATTGCAGGGTTATCACGCAATGGCTGATAGCCTTTGATACAAAAATTCATGTCAAATATCGGTCTGTATATATAAGACATCAATAATATTGACTTATTTCAATTTAGAGTTGAATTCCCGCGGAGGTTCAAGAATAACCAACTCACACGGAACGCTTGGAGACAATTTAATGGGTGAAGTCCTCGAAGCTGTATGAACTAGCTGTTAGGGCCCGGCTAAAGTGCGAGTACACCGTGCTCTGGGGAGTCGTTCTCCTGCCAAACGACTGCTCCGCCTAGAAAAAGTTCACGCCGTGCCGCTGAGTCTATCGCACGCCAGACAACCGGTCCGTTTACACAGAGTGTATTGGACGACGCCCAGAGCGCGGGTGGTGCAGGGCTCTAACGCACCAGCTACACGAGTCACAAGGCCAATGGAGTCACGTCTTACTTGGGACCACAATTTCATTGGTCCAATGTACAAGGTTTGTACAAAGACTTCTACTTTCTGCGCACTTCTTTATGCGTTCTTCGTTGGAGGCTCACATAAGGTGTAATGGAGACGGCTGTATCGCAGCTTTGGCCAAATTTACAACATAAGCAGCAAAATATCTGCACCTGTGATGCCAATGGAGTAACTACCCACGCACATTTAGTGGTTATCTTTTAGTGGCTCATGAACCTCGGCCCAAATATGCATGTCAGATGTCGGTCTTTGTCTGCATATATACGGATTTTCTGAGGAAAGAAGAAAGCTTAAATCAATTTTCCGGTGTCATGAGAAAATTGGTACAATTTTTTGCTCTAATTGTCTGAATTAATTGAGCATGGTCACCGTTTGAACGAAAAAATATTCATAGGCTGCTCGCACTGGTTCTGTGATCAGAGCCGTTTTGACTAGCCTGTCGGTCATCAAATCAATCAGTGGCGATTAGTGTGGCTTCCAGTATTTTGCTCCGTTTAGAGATATTATTATGAAGGCTTCCTTTTCGTGCACATGAAAAATCTTTTTTTTGAGTGTGTAGTTGTGGATGGTCATAAACATTCGGGTCCACACTATGCCGACTTCTATTTTTCGCACCTTACACGACCGTTGACGTGTTCGAAAAAGCTAAACCCTTTCCAAATGAGCAGGTAACGAATTTGCTGCACACATATGCGGTCAGAGAAGTCTAGTTTCTGCGTTAGACTGGTCAAGGCGAGTTTGTTGTAAATAATGATTATCAGTCAGCTGGTGAGTAAGTCGCACATGCTACGATGGAAGACATTCCTATGTAGATCTTTTATAGAGTCAGCATACAGTTGTAGCCTAATTCATCTTTATTTCATTTTGGAGTGCTGTAAAATTTCATTATTCAAAGAAAATTGAGCAAGATTATTCTATTTTACTCGGACAGGATCTGAATATCACCAGATGCTGCGCAAATGACATTACATGAAGGACGATTTGCGTTTTGTTGACCAGACAACGAATCAAGTTGCCGCTTTCTTCAACGATTAACCAGAATGTTTATCAATGAACAGTCTCCTCTACTCTCCGGATGTAGTCTGTATTTCTTCAGCAGAAAATCGATTTTCTCCGCATTCGCATTGTAAATTTTTGGTCTGTGCATGCATTTTGTTAACTTGCACCTCCAGAATTCTGCCCCAAACATTAACTTGTTGCTATAACTGGCTGAACGACGAAAAATAAATGAATATCCGCCAGTTCGGCTAATGAAGTTAAAAGTGTTTTATGTCATTCGTTGCCAAAAGAACCCGCATATGACTCAGAGGGAAATATACTCGAGGTTTCGTCTACTGATTTTCCTAGCTGTTTACTTTGAGTTTAAGCTCTTTTGTCTATCAGATAGAGAAAGAACAGCGAGCTAATAAACGCACCTTTTTTCTGTTATTGAAATTCGAAGAGTTTCTGAAAGATAAGTTCGAAACATCTTATCAGCGATACGGCTGTATTTGCCGATTATTATCAGGCAAAAATTTCATGTAGAAATTATTCAGAAACTCAGATGGTTTACATTGGTCATGCGTATTATTAAAGTCTCTTTTTAATTTATTCCCCGTCGTCAGCTTTTAAAATAATCGTAGCAATGACGATCCTTCTTACTTATCCACCTCTACCGCTTACGTGTGCGTGGTCTGAGTTCAGCCACCTGTGTTGACCTTATCTTTACCAGGAACTAATGTTTAAGGCAGCTTATACGACTAACCACTGACCTTAACTAGCCCATCCACAGTCGTCTTTTCTTATCGCTCTAGGGAAGGAATAAGGGTTGGAAGGATAAGTAAGATTCAGTGGCTGGTAAATCAACCTTGTGTATATAAACCACTATAAACATACTTATAAACAGGGTATCCCAAAAATGCATACACATTTTTAATAATTTTAAACTTGACACCTATGATAATTTTTTACCTAGCAATATGCATAAGTATCTTCAAATATCACTTTATTGATTTTCTTCTGCATTACGACTATATTTCAAATAATTTAGAAAGCGGGAAGCCACCGAAAATGAATGCACCCACATACCAAGGGAAACTGTTTCATGGTGTGTGCAAATCCATTGCCTCGCCTTGTCAGCTGTGTCTGGATCAAATTGACGTAGGATTAAGGGCATGCAGTTAAAAACCAATTAACGGAAACTTATAAATATTTTTTACATTTTTGAAGTAATAAAATTACATTAAACATTCTTCTTATAATTATTTAAAATATATACATTTTGAGATACCCTGTATAATTGTTTAAACTGTTTAAGCCTAAGTTATTTTGTTCAGAATTCGGGTCTTCACATTCATTTCGCTTTCCATGAGGTTATATTCGGAATTCCAGCCTTTTATACACTTATCCATATGCCGTTTCTCTACTTCAGCGAGTTCTGACAAGTAACGCGATCAAAATCAATGCAACCACAGGTCTTACCATAATTCCCGAACCATTTTTGAAGACACTCCTACGACTCATCCTTTTGTAAATAGCAGGGTCATTCACCTCTTTATCTTTCGCCCATTTTGCTATCATCTAGCAAGTTTCAGACCTTATTCAATGGTTCGCATATTCCTCCTTTTCATTGAATTTCAGGTTACGATTAGTAAGAAATGTGTGCTGTTATAACAAACTGTGATTTATTCAACTCATAGAGTTATAGGCAAATCTGCGCTTCTGCAGCATGAGTTCGTCGAATTCTGCAGTTTTTGTCTTCATTTTGCAAAAACTCCCACCAGACAATTCAGAAAGCTAGTTGGCATGCATTTGGACACTTTGGAGTTATTTTTGTCAGCCGGTACATATAAATGTGAACGGCATAAAAGGTAAAACAAGCGGTCTATACGGTTCGTCTTTTCATTGAACTGAGTCTAGGAAATAGAATGGGAATAAGGTACCGCTGGTTAAATGGTGGTGAGGGTTTAGTAAAGCTGCTCCATGGGGAGACGGGGGGGTAGAAGACAGGGAGAATGATCGCAAAAGACTGTCATTAGGCGACCGTTAGCGCGCAGCCTGCAGATTGTTCTCTGTCGCACACACGATCAGCCTCTTCAACCTGATAGCGGTCACGTATTTAGTTGCTAGCAGACGCTGACCTTAGGGACTCGGGATAATTTGTTGCGATCTTATGAAATCACATAAAAGGCTTTGTAGAGTGCCCACAAGAATCCCAGTATCAGAAATATGTGAGAAAATAGCATCGTTTTTGTTTTTAACGCCACCATTTCCCAGCCATAGCATGGGGTGCTGCTATAGGGAATAAGAAGACTCTATTCTTGGGACAGTGCTTTTCGCTTGCCGCTTCAAAATCCGTCGCGGTTTCATCATATAAGACATAATCAGTAGCAATAGCCATATTCTTGTGGACATGTGACACATTGTGCGAGCACGATAACCCACTCAAAGGGGGCAAGTAATTGAATATATGCCCAGAGAGATTATCTGAGCTGGTAACCTATTCTTATCGTCTCAGTGCATAACCGGGTTGATTTACGACAATACTCAAAATCTCTCTGCTGGAAGTGTTCGAAGTCGCCTAGTTTTATAGCTTATTCAAATCGTATAAGACGCATTTTGTGCATTTCTTGTCTGGCCAAGTTCACAAACTCAGGTTTGGTCTGTTGGTAACAATGACGTCGTAATATCAATGTAAATTTGTAGAGCGCAGATTGTGAAGTTATAGTTCTGAACGCCAAGTGACCATTTGTGGTACATTTAAGTTGCTGATTTAAAATCTTAGCTGCCTGTCTAAACCCTGTACGGGATTTTGCCAATGTAACAGTAGAAATTTAGCGGGGCCATAAAAATTACAGCTTTCACTTCACTTACTTCTGCTTAGATGCGTTATCTTGTGAAAGACATGCTAGGATACGCTCTTGTGTTTTAAGTTGGTTGATCCTTGTAATAATGTAAACATACACAAGACACAGGAAAATAACTGATGAGGTTGATTATTATAAGCTTATGTTCTCCGCAGGCTAAGAACATAAAAGAATTGATAGACTTGCTATTCTGTCTTAAAGTAACTCCATTGTGCAAATCATTTTCCAGTCCCAGTATTACGACTTAACCGTCGAAGAATTGATTGGTATACCATACAATTGTAGCGAATTTAAAAATAAGTTTTAATGGTATTAGTAGGTCTTCCGACAAATGCAAAAATAAATAACATTGATAGTTTTTAATATCGAAAACCTTTGTTACGTGTTCTAATCAAACACGCACTGTTAAATATACTGCGAGTTTTCAAGCAACGTGGACTTGACTGCAAGTTAAAGGCAAAAAATTAAGGTTAACAAAAGCAAGAATCTCGCAATCAGAATTAAAGATAATGTTAACGTTCACCAGAATGATGTTTTGTGTTTGCTGACGTCTCGGGCAGCTGGGCCGGCTCTCCGTTGTCAAACAGTAAACTCTCGTACTCAATCAGCAATTTAAAGTTGCGGCTGTAAGCGCGGCCGTGGGTTGATTGATTTTTTTCCTCGTTCGCTACCTTGACCCAGGAAAGACTGAAGCTTGAAGCGTGGTATTCAGATGTCAACTCCGTGGACAGGCCTCTAAACCTTCCTGCGGCTTAACAACTCTTACGCTTTTACTTGATGAAAGAACAGAACAAGGTCAAACTGAAATAACAAATTTCAAGCGAACACGACTCCTCGACGAACACACTGGAACAGGAAGCAGGATTATCAGCATCCTCTACCGTGGAGACAAGACGCTATTATAATTGCCGTCAACGTATGCCAAAATCCAAATGCAGGCAGCGCACGAGGAAAGACTTAATTAGTCCACGGCCGATGCGTACAACCAAAATTTCACTTTGCTGATCAATAATGGCAGCTTACGCTTTTATAAGGCAGAGACGGCCCAACTCTCCGAACAGTCAGCGAGCGCACAGAATCATCCCGGCAAACACTTACATGAAAGCTGTATATTTGATTTTTTCTGCTTGCAAGCGAACTTTTTTTGTAGCTTATATAACTTGACAAGACAGACAAATAAAACCTAGCCCAGAAACGTAAGGAGGCGTGATCGCGTCCATAAAAAGGGTCATATATGCTTCCCGTGTCTAAACCATAATCCTGGCATGGGGTCTAGGCAAAATCTCACTCACAAATCTAACCGATACTCCTAACCCTGACTTCAAATAGGGTTTATGCAAATCTCACGTGAACATGAACTCTTCAACCTAAATAATATATTTTTGTACTAATAGGAAGATTTGGAATGGTGCAAATATTTAATCTTATGAGACCCACTAGGTAAATAGTTAAAATTGTGTTGCATAGCGTTGCGCGTGCTCTCATATGTCTTTTAAACGTTTTTTGATAATAAGATGATTTTCTCACAACTATTCCAGTTTTCCCGTTTTGAATGATTATGTCTACTTTTAGACTTTTTTTTACGAAAACAAATGGTTAGTTTCATTCTGCGAAGAACTCCTTTCCTTAAAGTTAAACGTCTGTCTTGCATTTCGCGTGACAAGCAACCTGACATCTCAGCGTTATAGGGGGTCAATGAGCCATAGCAAGAGGATTTCGATTCCAAGAGTAGGTTTCTCAGTGCTTCTCGGGTACCGGGTGACCTACCCCTTATTCTGAAATTTAAACTTTATTAAACCATCCTTCCTTTCGGTCATAACGGAACATTACTGTTGTAGAGCATGTATCTATTCAGGCTTCAACTACCGCAGTACACGCATGCTGCATGCACCAAGCGAAGGATCACGCCATGCCAACCACAGTGTTCAGTCTTTTCACCAATCTGAAAACTTGAATGGGTAATAAGTCGTCGCATAGAAGTGAAAACTGGAGAGCCTTTTGCCAGGATAATTTTGTCCATCCGTCAACACACTAAATACATAAATTTGCTACTGCCACGATGTGCAAGATGGTATGGCGCTCAGTTTTGCCAACTTATGAGATAACCCCATTTTATGCTAGAATGAGGATTAAACTGTATTGTCTGTCTCCTGAAGGGACCGTTATATACCATATATTGGGTGCAAGGGATACATTTTCGTGCGTTATACGGGTAAGGCAGTAGCCTTAGGTCAAGCCAGTCGTCGAAACTAGCCACATCCTCGGGCCATTTCGAACGGACTACTGTGGTTGGGAAGACGGGTTGCTGTTGGCCTAATTCGGTCCCAATTCCAAAAGGTTCTGGGGCACTGTCAGCGATGGTATATAGAGTTGACCTGAGCTTATAACTGGCGCAATAACCTCGTCCTTCCTTGAAAATTGAGGATTTTTGCGAGAATTCCGAAGTATGTGGGAGATTTTTACGGCAAACGTCCGAGAATTTCTTAGTGGAACTGGATAGTTCAATGTGTAGTATACAAAAGGAAACTGCTTGATAGTTTAAACGTTGAGCTAACATTCATGTTTGGTCGGCCTAACGCTATTTTTTAATTGGAGTAGGCAACTCTTGGAAGACTGAGGCCAGCTAGACGTAAAGCCAGCAATAAGTTTAAATGAACTTATTCCCTAATAAATAGTTCATCTCATAGCTTATTTCTTTTCGCTCCTGGGGGACAAAAATTCGTGCACCGGACGCTCATGATTATAAACTAAACAAAAGCGACTCTTCCAGAGTTGTAAGTATTTTTTGCTATTGCGTCTCTTTAAGGGACCTAAGTTATTGTAAAATGATAGGTTTAAACATCTTCTTCCATGTTATCTTAAAAGTTCAATTGGGGCACGCCTCGTGATATACAGTCTTGCAAGTCCTGCAAACAGCTTTCGTGGCGAAATTTAACTTGGTAATTTATCGTTTATCTGCACAGGTTATTTCGATCAACTGAATGGATTTAATAATAAGAACGGCTCTGGTTTGGAAAACTGCCCTGAGGAAAATTGGCACACATTTTGACTAAATCAGGAGCAATTTTATTTTGAAGAAATTTCCATTGCCATAAGGTATGACAGAACCGAGCTTTTTACTTATTTATGTTGTGCTGTAGAAGAAAACATAATGAGTAAAAAGCTGTGGAATAATAATCCCTTCAAGAACTGGAAAATTTTGCGTGAAGTTGATCAAATGGAAGTGAAACCAAGTTTAAGAAATCACATTAATTTTCAGAAACAAGCAAGAATTTAAGTTTTAAAAATTATTTTTAGCTATTCTGTGAAATTGTTTTGCGCAAAATGAAGTAAAAAAAAGTTTTGTCGCTTTTTGTTAAAACCTCACCGCTGACCTTGCAAACAGCCAAACTTTGCCATACATGTTTCGCAAAGGGAATTAAAGAAGGTCTTCTTGTGTGTAAGTCATGCAGAAATTTACTCTTTTATAAACAATAGGTTCCGCTCAAGCGTTATTGAGAAACGGAACGGACAGAATGGTAATAAGTATTCCAAAAATGGTCATATACTTGGCCTGTTTTTTTGCATTCGCAAGCTTATAACAGATCGTGGAATTAATCCCCTTGACCGAAAAATAATACGTTATGAAGAGAAAAGTATGTTCTTGCATCTTCAGTCAGATTGAATCGTTTATCTTCAGGCAAACCAAAAAAATTTTCAAATGTCTCCAATTTCTATGTGACATAACGTTAATGTACACAGGAGTTCGTTAGCTTAATATCCAATAAAAGCACTTTTTTAAAGAGGTAACCTATATTGGAAAGATTTTTTATTAATTTCAGGAATAATAATATGCGTGGTATCTAGCTGAAATTTTGTATGCTCGACAATGCGCTTTGCTGTTTTGAAGCATTTCCACATATGACCTACATGGCCATCTTCAGAAGACCTTATATCCAAAAACTCTTTTTTTTGTGTAAGTGCTGTTTGGTTTCATCTTATTTTAAAGGGCTTGACGTAAACATAGGACAGAAGCACAATTTTTAAACTTTTCAATGAAGACATTGGAAACGGGCGAAATGATGAGAGACTATATTCCACGATATTCAAAAAAGCAGTCTATAAATGGTAATATGTAAAATATATTTTGACATAAAAAAGTTCTTTGTATATAAAGAAAGTGTTTGCTTTAGGTTTGTGCTAAACGTAATATTTAAATTTGTTGTTCTAATTTATAGCTATGTTTTACGTCTCTAGAACCTAGGTTTTATCGAGAAAATTTTACTTTTCTTAACGAACACTTCGTACTTCTTATAGTTAATTTAAGCATTAGTATGCCTAATGCTGCTAAGTATTATAAAAAGCTTTGTTAAATGCGTTTTGGCTGGTACGGGAGAAATAAGCAAACACTTGCAAACTTAGATAGGTTTCTTTCAGGATTCGCAATAGCGTACTAAACATTGCTTTTAGTTCATGATTTTCCACATTCATTTATTTTACTTCAAAACGGGTAAATTATACGCAAAACTTCAACAAAGAGAACGTTTAATACATTTTGCTGACAGATATATTTTAAAATATTTAAATAGAACAAAGAACTTCTGTTAGTGTTTGCCACTCTTTCAGTGGAAAACGTTCACCAACGCAATCCGGAGTTATGCTGCTAAATCATTCAACGTGAAACCAAGGCCAATGCAAATTCACTATGTACATACTAGTCGGTTCTGCGAAAAATGTATGTCTTAGCCTGAAATTTATGTTGTGACCCTGCAAAAAAACATGCAATTTATATTCCTCTTATGGTAAGTAACAATGAAATTGCAATATGTCAACTATTTGTGACAAAATTTCTGAAGGTTCTGGCGCGCATACAGCATTTTTTGCTTCTTAACTGCTTGAGGATATTTCCATGCAAATCGTGCATTTAATGGTTTTTACCCATGTTAAATTTTTTGGGCTTACTCACGCTCAATAAAACACATTTTGCTCATTGCATTGGAAATGAGCTGTCCAAAATTTGGTGTAAAACAGCTATTGGATAAATCTTGTAAATATGTTTTGTTTCAGTTTATATTTGAATGTACGTTGTTAAGGTTGTGTCTATATTTTGATTGGTATTGGAATTAAGATTTGGGCGGTAGATGGCTAAAAACAGAACAATCCGCGATTTTTTTATCGGCAGTACTTACCTCGCCATCAACACAGCATCTGCGAGGGTAGGGTTGCTTTCGCATTTGAATTCTAGGACACATTTGGAATCGTCGCCATATAAGTTGGGACAGATTGCCTGAGACTGTCCTCCCGCGACGGAGTCTTTTTGATAGCTGTTGGCAGGACGCAACACAGTGGATCAACTTGTTAAGTCTCTGACTGAACGGTTAGATAGCCAATTAATCCTCATTTAGAGTAGACACCCTAATTCACTTTGGCTTTGATATTGTTGGGTACTACTGGATGGGTGATTGCAATTTTTGTCTTTTTCTCATATATCAAGTTAAGCAATATTTGAGAACTTCTAAGTTCATTCTGGGAGTTAACCTGGTTTCTGACATTGTATGTGAGAGACGATTAATTAAAAAACAAAATGGCTGAACTTATATTACGAACAACCTTAAGAAGTGGACGAATGGAAACAGTATCTTATGAACTCAGCCGTGGACATTTTAAATACGAATTTTTCACCAGCGCTTTTTGGTTTCACTGGTACTTATTCATTACTTCCGTTAACGTTCAACATTAGGGAAACAATGATTGTCATACAAATGTCCGATTGAGATCAACGCGTAAGTGCGCTCCCAAGCGTTGTGGCAATGTTTCATTGTCGATCCGTTGTTTTCTGTTTCGTAAATTTTACTATCCTATATCTGACAGCGAATTGGAAAGTTGTTTGGAAAATGAACTTATCAAACTTTCAGAAAAATTCTTCTATCTGCCGCAGTCAAATAATGCTGAAAGACTTGGATAAAAGGATCATGCCAAACCAAAAACTGTTTGTTTTAAAACCTGCCCGTGGTACTAATGGTTAAATAGTTAACATCTCCTACTACAAAATTTTGATGTTTTTTAATACTTAATATGTAGTAAAAAAATCAAGGTCAAAAATTTCGCTTGCTATCCAAAATAGAGTAATGGATGCGATTTAAATGATTTATTTATTCTTCAGTTATTTTGGGAGTGACCGGTTGTTACGTTTGTTTTAGGGGGTTTGAGTCTACAAGCTCAAATTTTCTGTGGAGGGAATATCATAAATGTCGCTATAACCTTTATGGGATAGCAAATTGTACTCATAAAATTTGGCAATGGATATTGGCTGTACAGTATAATTCATAAGGGGTTTTTAATAAATGTCCAGTTATCATGAGATTTGAATGGATATTGAAAAGACTTAAAGCGTTTCACAAACATAATAGTTTAATGCCAATATGCAGCATGTCATCTGGTAGAAACGATGAATAAGATGTGATGTTCTATTAGATGATTTTAATGCATATTGGTTTTGCTTATTTTTCCCAGAAAGTGAGGACCTCAAAAACGTGTATGTGAACTTCGCAATAGGCTATCATATTTTAAGTAGTAGGATGTCTTTAGGGAGCCGTAAAGACGTTCTTTTAGAAGCCAACATCCTTTTGTGTGTCTCAAATATTTTTGCAATTATCTACCAAACATCTTACTTCCGCTTAAGTAATCATTCCTTTTCTTAACTTTATTAAAAATGTTTTCACCATTGCATGATATTGGCTACTGCCTGTAAGTTAGACTGAATGAGGTAAAAAGTCTAATCAAGACTTCGCCGATTAAAATGCCCAATCGTTTTAAGCACTTTGCCTTACTATGGTGCCGATTTAAACGTAATTTTTAACACTAGCAACACAAACCTATTTGCAAATGCTGCATTTGGTAAGGGGTACAACTTTTAATATTGAAATAATGAAATTAAAACAGAAAAGTAAAAAATTTTAAAAATTTTAACACCGACCCATCATCAAAGTCTGCTAACCAACTGTAAATGTATACAGCACAAAATATTAATAAAATGTGCATGAAAAGGAGAGTTGAGGTAAAAGAAAAGAAGGGCTTGACTTGGAAATATGCCAAATAATTCAGAAATTCGAGGCAATCACTATGGAAAAACACAATCAAATTAGATTTGAATGTCAAATAGACAGTCGTCGCCAATATAGGCGAATATGCTAGTCCCTGGAAGCAGTTCAGATGAAGGAAATGCAACCACTGAAACAAGACTTTTATTGTCCTCACGTTTCGGATTCTGTCAAAAATTTTAATCATAAGTAATGGTTTAGTAGTCTGAGTCATGTGCAGCCAACGTTCTACCATCTAGCTATAAGGCTCACCGTGCGCCGTGAATTAAATCACACCTGGGTCGAGTTGCTTGTCCAGATTTATTTTACTTATTGAATCCACCAACACGGACGCAATAAACTGACTACTAGGTAAAATTTTCTTAGTAGTTATCTAGGATCCACTGGAACAACCAAGATTAGCCGAGCAGCCCATCCGGCGGATCCTAGATTATTACTCAGAAAATCCTGCCTGGTAGGCAGTTTACTGCGTCCTTATTGGTGGATTCCATTCGTGCAGTAAAGTAGGACAAGCAAATCGACACAAGTGTCAATACAATTACGGCGCACGGTGACCCTCGTAGCTCAGTGATGTAGTGTTGGCTGCGCGAAAGCCTTCTTTATACTGCCACCGAGTCCGCGAAGTTTTCACAATTAGGCCAATCGAATTATCAAAATCTACCAAACCCCTAATAAAAATATATAGTCACAGTGGTTGGATAGGACAAAGTGCATTCCGAAATACGTATTCGCTGTGAAACTATAGTAACTTAAGACGGATGAACCATTCCTGGTTAATTTGTGGAATACGAAAGCGTCCGAAAAGAGGATTTGAAGCAGATACTGCAACTAAAACGTACGCCTGCGAGAAAAACGTTCCTTTCCATGTGACATGTTTTACTTTTCACTCCATGCACGTTTAATGCTGTCCACTGCAAAGCAGGAAGCGTGTACTGCAAAAATTTTATATTTTCTAAAAATAGGAGTGGTTCCAATCACACATGCTATACATCAAAGCATTTAGAATATTTTTGAAGAGACTGATCACAAAAACCAAAATGGGGTCAAGAATACAGGGTTCGGCTGGTAGAGAAATCCGTGAGATACCAGGTCTGTTGGCTGCCACACCACGAAAGTCTTAAATATTTTGTTCCTAAATAAAACTACCGACCCAAAATTTGTAATTTTTGTTGATGAAGGGAAAGAATTTCCGGAATAATATTACTCGCTATCAATAGACAAATAATTTGAGCTAAATGATCATAAAATATTAAAATCAAAATCTTCAAACATTCTATCAACCTGGGTCACTGAGACGTACTGCATGCTTTAAAATATCGGTACGTGAATAGCCATAAGGAAATTGAACAAAAGAAGACAAAACTTTACTATGAAGTTGTGCGTTTTCATTTCATAGACTTCCTTATGTGATTCAGTAAGTTCCTTCTGGTAGTTTGCTAACTAAAAGACTATTTTAGATCGGGAATCCTGTGCAAAATCTTGTGAGACAATTTTATGAGAAAGTATACGGTTGTTTACAATTCTAAAGGAAATGAAAGCGTGATTTGAGCTAAATGGTTAGTTCTACTTATAAGGCTGATAAAGCCCCTAAGATTTATAAGAACGCAGTCTATTAAAGCCTCAACAAGGGTTTGGACAGTAAGCATAGGATCACGCAATCAAATCACCGCGTAGAAGAGTTTTTTTCCCCGCACGGTAATGAAATGATTTCCATCAAACGTAAGTCAAAAAATAAATTATGCATTGTTGCTAGCTGTAAACTGAAAACTATTGTAGCAGGCCAATTCTTTTATTTATATTTTATAGCCAGATTGCTTCACAGGATTGACCTTTATAAGGTCATCAACATTAAAAAAATTAAAAATCATTGTTTTAACCGATCCTTCCTTGGGAAAATCGGAATTCTCCCTTTAGTAAATGCTGTTTAACCAGCAGAAGGATTAAACCATGTTAAATGTTGAAGCTAAATAAGTAGTTATGTCTCTTTAAAAAAGAATCCTTCTGCTCCGTCATAGATTTTGCTGTGATAAGAATGTAATCCGTTTGGAGTAGAACTTTGGATGTGCGGCAATGTTTTCTCGGTTGACCCGTTGTCACTGCGCTCCTCTTCTAATTTTTACTTCGAATTGTGTGCTCATGGCAGCAGTTCGGAGTACTGGGAGCCAATATTTTGATCTACTCCTTTACGGATATTCTCAAAAGGCACTTGTTTTCCGAACGGCTTCGTTTTTGAAGGCCGTCCTGCGCAAGCCTTCACTCCTTTATGTGCACATCTTCTTTTCTAATGATTCCTTGTCTCCGACTGCCTGATATACAACAAAGATCTCGTCAAAAGTCCATTTTCTGCAATTATTAATTCTTTCCTGTAGCCAACAGCATTTAATTCCTCCTCATTATTGAATTAAATGTGAATTTCTGTCAATATGCCGCTTTTTTATATCAAGTATTCCCGAACTTTTCCAAAGTCCAAGTATTCTGTTGCACCTGAGTTGATATGTGATAGGCTTCTTGAATTACCTTTTTATAATCCCTGGGCTACCAGTGCAGCGCTCTCTGAATTGCGCTAGTAACTGTTTACAAAAATGAGCCGAAATTTCATTTGTGTTATGTTACAGGTTTTAGTGAGCGACGCAGACTTGCCTTGACGATAGGTTTAGTGCATAAGTGTAGGTGTTTAAGGTTGCTTTTGCTTTTGATTTTAACAAGAAGACAATGCGCCAAACTCGATGGTTTTATGCTACCTGCTGCCCTGTGGTTTTTATGTGGTCTTCTTGATTCTGGCCTGATACCGTGCCCAGGGGGCGACAGAATAGAAATGCAAGTCTGCTACCACTTAAAACTCGTCCACGCGTAGCTCACCGTGCCTGTACCACTAGGCTATGGAGCGCACAGTGGACTTTTTCGGAATCGATGGTCGCGCTGTCGTTAGTTGTAGGACACATAAATATTTACACTTCCTAGCACCATAAGCAGAGTCAGGTTTGTTAATTGGCTAGGACGTATCTATTCCCATGTTCTGTTTATGAGTCCGTTTAAGTAATCCTTGCCCTTTTATTAAAGTCAGATAGGAAGGAGTTGTATGCCATAATTGCATGGCGCAATTCAAGAAATTCTGTTAATAAATAACGTCACCCAACTGAAATCTGCTCTTTGGTCTCAAAACTGCTCCACCAGAGAGGGGAAAGCCGTTATCTGTGAAATAGCTGTTATTTAAAAAACGTAACCACCCGCCAACGACGTCCTTTTTTACTTTTTTGCAACCCAGTGGGGTGCTGGTAGACAAAAGCATATTTTTAAATTTTACAGACACCTCTGCAAATTGTTCGCCGTTGTCAGCGTAGGAGACCGACTGTGAATGTATGGGCCTTACTTCTGCCCGAGAGAATATGTTGGCTACGCGATATCCGCACTCACACCGTAGTAGCTAATGAAAATTTATTCAAAAATCAACGCCATAATAGAGTTTATGCATTTAGCGCTTCCGATATATGCAATTTCATGGCATTGCATTTCCTATGATATGTGCGCCATGGAGATAAACGATAGGGTTACATCTTTTCGTTGGAATGCCTTCCTAAATGACCTGACGCCATTGGTGGAAGGAGACTTGCTAATATCCACGTGACAGGCGACCCTCCAGGGAGTTATTCTTCCGTACCATGCGCCTACACTCTTAGTCAAAACATTTTTGTTTACATCGTTCAGCAGCAAAACAGGATTCCGTCCTTTGCGCAGCAAATAGATGTAATGGACGGATAATTTGCTTCCTCTCAAATGTTTCGAAAAGCATGGTGGGAAGTTTGTGTGTGATTTGCGCTTACTGCTGCAGACAACTGTTAGTTTGGCAATTATTTTGGGAAATGCGAACAGAGCGTAGGATTTTGGAATAGGCGGCTTGTTCTGCAAATAAACTGATTGGGTTGCACACGCTAGACACCCATTCCTGATCGGTGAAAGACATTTTCAAGGCATATTCCGTTCTCTCGTTAGTCTAGCAGATATTAATAAATCCCCTTGAGTTTATGTCCTTTCATAGTTATTGTGTCTGTAAGCAAATATTATCCTTGGAATAACTGTTGAAGGTAAATTATAAATAACAGCGACTATTTAACGAACCCACGTTGTTGGAAAGTGTATCAATAGCAAATTTCGCCAAATAGCAATTGAATTATTTCAGGACTAATGTGCTAGAAAGTATGGCAACCAAAAATTTCGTTGGATTTTAGCAAACGTACATATACAAATGGTATATACTTGATTCAACTTATATTGCAAATATTATTCTAAGCAGATCATGCAGGCCATATGAATCTCCATCAGCAAACGTTGTTATTATGCCTTCATTTATGAATACTTCTGTCTTTCTTGTTCAGACACGTCCACTGAGTGACTTTTATTACCTGAGTGAATAAAAATATGTAGAAAAATGGTTACTCCGTAATTTTTTGCCTGATAAACATCGTTTTTATACTGTTTTTAGACGTTTGGTTGACGTTTTCATACTGAAAGTCCTGATGGGAGTATCAACCCTATTTGGAAATACTCGCATTCAAAAAAATATTCAATTTACTTGCCTACCTTCACAGGTGAACATTTTTAGTGACAAGTACTCATCCGCTTTGTTTGAATGTGGCCTCTTTTAAAAATGTGCACCGTTTAAACGGCTCTGGCTGTTCTTATTTGGTGGCGACATTTAAAAATTTTCTGGACCATTAACCTGCGCATTTATTACGAAGCAGGATATAACTTTTGAATGAACTGTTGCATTCAGGGACGAATCGAATCAGCTACGGATGCCTTTAATGACCACCTGACCGGGACGTTAAATAGAAACACCCTGCTTTATTAAAATATCTGGCAGTGTGTTGAAATTCAGGAAGGATAAATATTCCCTTGTCTTATTTCTTACACTAACCCAAGCAAAAAACTTATATTAAACCTTAATTTACACCCCACCCCTACCCTAAGCCTAAACTCTACAGTAAGCAGGATACCCAAGCTTGAACCTTAATATAATTTTGACATAAACTGCAAATCCCATCTTTAATGCAAGTGAAAATGTGCAGTTTGCAGACAACATAACAACACTTTTGCCTGTGCGCTATTAAAGGGTATTAGTGCATACGTCAGGATATAGCTGTTACTTTCACGTGACCGAAGGAATCACTCTAGGTGAAATTTAATGGTCCATTGCGAGAACTGCACCCACACAACGCGTGAATTAGGGCAATGTCCCGGCTCATTCAGTCATTAGAACTCCCAGTGGTCAAGTGTATTCCATGTCACTATTTCTGAACTTCAAAGAGGCACTTAGCGGATTTTGTGAACAAACGAACTATTTGAATTTTATTAAATTATATTAGAAAATTATTTTTCTACTTGCTGACAGTGAGAATTATTCACTCCATTTATTAGAATCGTTTTCTGTCACCTTTTGAGGCTAAAATGGGCAGTCAAAGGTCAACTAGGTGGAGCAAAATGGAAAACTGAAGAGGCAGAAACATTATCGTATTTATAAATGCTAAAGATGAACGTAATATCTTGAAAAGGATAGCAGACAAAACAAAATTGTTGCAGTAAATGCAAAGGGAGTATTGACCGAAACCTCAACCAAATAAACTTCCTCATTCAGTCACATTCGAAACGCGACTTGTCTCATAGCTTTCAATTTTATCGGAAACGGAAGAAGAAAGTGCAGCCGTCTGAAAAAATATGTTATTGGTTTGCAGTTTTGGATTCTCGCCCAAATGATTACCAGACTCAGTAACATATGGGTTTTTTCAGATGCTGGGTCCGATTAAGGAGTTTAAACGTCCGGCAAATAATTTTTTCATCCCACCAATCTCATTTTTGCGTAAACATGATTGGAAATGCAGTTTCTTAGTTAAGGGTCAATAGGAGAAAAGGCATTCGCCGGGGGGAGGTTTGATGTGTGTATTAACATTGAGGGTAGTGGTTTTGTCTATCCATCCTCAGAGCAAGGGAAATTCAGACCTTCAGTTTACCCTATAAACCGCTCTTGGCCCTGTGTGTAGCCTTCTAGTACCGGTTGCGGCGCTACGTCTGCCGCGTAACTCAATGTCACTTCTGTCGTCGCCGCAGACACAGCCGCCACCCCACTGAGCCTCTATGGGGCCGCCTCGGCCATCGTCTAAATGTGGCTTGTTTTACCGCCGCAGCCTTTGGCCACGGAGGTGGTTGGCAGCCCCGATGCCTCCGCGCTGTGCGCTTATCCCGACAAGGAGGTTCGTAAAACCAGCTAGGGTGCCAGCAAATTCATGTGCCGGTTGACTGAGCAGTCGGTAGACAGTCGAGGATTCTTTCATCTGTCGGTGAACGCTCCCTCTGCTTTTGATCGTCTTTCCTTCCGAAGCCCTTCCTGGAACTCGCATATTCGCATCTATTTCCAGTTATCAGCAACGATCAGCGGCAATGAGTTTTTTTTAATTATGAACGTTTCTGTTCAACTGCTCTATACCTAACATGCCTATGCTTGGTATACTTTGGTTAAGACGGCTGCGGCTATGAACAGCACTCGGAGTTAGCTACTATGGCCTAGCTATGAATTGTAATTTCCGGCGTAAAATGTCAGCACCCAGGTTGTCATTTCGACGACAATAATCAACTGCAGTTTTTTAACAGAATTCCCGCGGTAATATGGTTTTATGTGCAATTATAGGACTGTGGCGGTTGAATGTTGGACAGTAAGCGAGTCTGACGGTCAGAGAACTTTGCCGCTTACCATGTCAATCAATTTCTGTGTACAAATTTTCCTTGCCTTTTTGTTTCCCCAGCTGCGCTATTAAAATAGTTGGTTAATCTGACGGCAAAAATGACTTATTAGACTTGAAATTGACTTTGAAACATATGTATTAGCATGTTGCGTTTGTAAACACTTAGACAATTGATTGACAGGTGCTCTGTAGTTGCATGATGGATTCGGCTGAAGTTTTAAGTACGCAGGGGAATCAGCTGACTTTGATTGTGTAAATTAAATAAGAAAATGCACGTTTGTCCGTGAGTAGGGAACAAGGTTTTTATAGTGTTTGGAACAGAACAACATGCTTGCTTCTACCTCCGGTACGGGCGCAAGTAGGCAGGGTTGCAATGTTAGCCTCTTTACGTTCAGCCATTTCAGTGACTATGCTGAATGCAAAAAAGCTAATTGAAGAGGCCCCATTCTCCAATTTTTTAAGTGTCTGTCATGCTTTCGCGATCATGCGCCAGAACTAAAAAAAATATTATTTGCATTTTACTCTAATCAACTGATCTTTGTACCACTTACGGAAAAATTAAAAATTAAACTGAAGAGGCCTGCTTTAGGTTCTATGCTTTTTCTCGACAGCTACGGTTGTTATCTTCGTCTAGCGTAGTCTTGAGATTTCTGCAGGCAAATAAACAAAATATTCTTACAGGTATTTCACAGCGGCTGCTGTTCTAGTATGCGAATGTTAGGAACTAAAGTACTTGCCATTTCTCATAAAATTTAAGGATTTTTACAAGGAAATCCGGGTAACGCAAACGCAGCTAACGCAGCGTTTCCTAAGTTTTACAGCAATTTAGTAATGATCGTTATCCAAATTAAGGCATATTGCGGTTAATCGGGTATAATTACGATTTTCATCAATACTCGCTTTTTTAGAAAAACTAAAAATTGAGAAAATTTAAAATCAAGGGTACTAGGCAAACTTAAATTTAACCTGTAAAGAAAGCCCGTTCATTAAAAAGTGACTGACTAAAATAATAGTAGTTGAATTTCGTTTGCAAATAGTCCCTTTGTAAAATGTTTAGTTGGGCATGATTCCGTATTATGCGTAATTTTAAATGCGGCTACTTCCAAACAGAAAAAATCCCCAGTATACATATATAAAATGCTGGTTATTTCTCTGATTTTTAAATTTCCTGATTTACGATTGAATAAGGCAATCAGATTTTACACTTGATTGGAAGATCACTGAAGTACGATGTTTCGTAAGCTCACCTCCGAAGATGCCGGTCAGTGACTTATGAACTTAATGGGCGTCTGCAGCACAAGTAATTTATCAATATGCCTAAGGTAATGTAGAGGCATTCTATAACAAGATACCTCATGAAATAGTGCTTTAATTAGATATTTCGGCGTCGACTTCCTGACTTCTTTAACTTTTTGGAAGATAAAGTCAAGATAAAAAGGGCAAAACAGATTATTTTAAACTAAATTCCCTCTTCAATTCCCCAAAACAATGTCAATTTTCGAACTTGCGTTTCACGAAATTCATGACGGTTAAACAAAAAGACAAAAGATAAAGTTACAGCGTATAAATTTAAAATGTGGGCTCTTGGCCCTACTTACGTGTTGTTTAAACTTATCAATAACCAAGTTTGTTAAAACTAAATACAACACTTTTTCACACTTTCGGTTTTGACGCGTGACAGCAACTATCTTGCTACTCACTCTCCACCGCTCAACTCTCTCCTCACCTGCCGCTGTTTATTTTGCCCTTCAAGGACACCTCTCTGGTGATCACTCTCGGGCTCCAGGAGAATCCAGCGACAATTTGCAAACGAGTTTTCTCCCCATTTTTGCAACTCACAGCCCAACGAACTTGGAACCAGTCCTCGCAGAGTTATCCTTTGGCAAGTCGACTACTTGACTACTGCCGGCTAGGATCGAGAAGGATCTAAGTGAGTTGTATCATTTCTAATCTTCACCGTCAATCTCTTTACTGGATTTTACGACTTTTCCACTAGAATAGTCTAGTAAATCTCTTATTAGCAGTTAGTCTACCCTCGAAAATTTTCCATTGCGTATTTGCTAAGACGTTTTGTATATTTGAAGTGATAAATTCCCTACAAAAACCTCTTTGGCTTCCATAAAGGCCTGTTCGTAGAAAAATGCGAATAAGCAAGACGTTTTGATCCTCAGCGTTGTATAGCATACAAAATTCCTTGGATATCAATTAACGATGGGTTTCGTCTAATTCTGCTCCTATCTCCCCTTAGTATGCTGCTCTGAACTGAGCGTTTGTTTTTAAACAGCTTTTTGCGTCTCAAATAAATTCAATGCATAAAATAAACAGCCTCAAATGTGTGTTTAGCCATCCTCTCAAAGTTCGATTATCACACTTCATGAGTTAGGTAATCTACTGTAGATATCCAAAATGCCACATCCGAAAACGGATAGTAAGCCTCCTCACGTCCCAAGGGAATTAGCGGAGGAAAGTTTAACAGTGGGTTGGAGGACTGTTCAATGACATAGCGTTTTATTCAAATCACATCTTTTCTAGGTAAATATGTGACCTAATCCCCCCAGTCTGTTGTAACCTCTGCCGTCCAAATCCTCTAGTGCGACAGTCCCGCCCTTACTTTTCTTTTAGCCTGATGACGAACATGTGATACTTGTTCGAGGGTTCACGAGTACAGCTCGATTTTCCGAAGATTTTTTTTAAATATATGACTGTTTTACAAGAGATGGCGCTCTTCTATCAGCTCTAGTGTTTGCTTTTTTTATTTAAACTGCATTCAAATGCAATGTCGAAGACAATGCATGCATACCGCACATGAATGAGATAGTAAAAATGTCTGGAGTGGTCTTCGAGAAACCTCGAGGATTTCTCGATGTAACGGTTTCGCGTTTTCAAAATCTTAATGTTCCGAATATATTGTTGCATTTTAATAGGCCATCAAAGCTCTTGTCCAAAAAGAGGCATATCCAAACGACCTCAAACGTTTTTAAATGCAGTCACAAAGCTACTGCTTATTCTGCTCACGCTGTCTTCCATCCTACATAAGCCCCAAAATATGGCTTAAGAGGCCACAAGTCATTTTCTGAATCTATCTTTTTAAAAGGGTTGAGCAGAGTATTGGGTTGCCCGTGTTAGAGTGTTGACGATTTTATTTCTGCTTATATGTCCATCCACCACGCCAATCTCGCTCACTAACACATACTGATGAAGTCCGCAGTAGCGAGTGGATGGCCAAACCACACAATTATTGATTTTCTTCCTGTTCAAAATTTCATCTGTTTTGTGCACACACCAGAACAAGCCATCTCATCGGTTTCTGTTTTTCCCATCTCTAACGATGGAATCCTACAGGAGCCTGAAATCTCAGACTAATAAAATATGATTCCAGTGTTCGATAATCCTTCTTCTCAAAATAATATTGAGTACTTTTCTATGCAATTTTGGTCGTCCTAGTGGTCTGCAGGTAGGGGTAGTAAAAGAACATACCACGACGTTCAGCGGACAAAAATAGACTGGATTTTCGTAAGCAAATAGGCAGCCAGGGATTAGCGTGGGTTTAGGCTACCAAAAGTTGGCTAGGAAAGGCCTTGTAAATAAAGTGCCTTTAAGACTCCCACTGAGTACATTGATCACGGCTTTGCCTGCTAAGTGGATGTCCTTTCAGATAAGCCTCGTGCACTGCCTCTAACTTACGATCCCGATTTGAAAAACAAATTTAAAATGAAATCTGCGCCAACAGCCGAAATTCGCACTACCACGTGCAGACCTGATGACTTTCTTTTATTTTGGCTTTTGCTCAAAAATACATTCGTAAGGTTGGCTGAGGTAGCAGCTTCCCTTGACTGGGTGGCGAACCTGACAAAATCTCCATGCACCTGCTGCCCTTTTAACTGGGGTAGCTGTTAGCGTGTGCACTACAGTCGATATGCTACCTCATTCATAGTTAACTGAAATTCTAAAATGTGTTCACTGGAAAAGGTAAGTTATTTCGACTTTAAATAAATTTTATTGAACGAAGTATGAAATTGATCAGCGCTCAGTACCTCCGCCACCCTTTTTCTTGAAGCAGCGTTTGGTATGTAGTACAGTGGAAATTCTATAACGTGAAATGTTCAAAGAAATGCTTTAATGCGTTTTTTATTGCGCAGCCATTATTGTGCTGCACACTCTCAAAATATTTTATGCTCTTCAGGATGTCGGGTTTTAAGAAAACTTGTGTTCGGCTTCACTTTCTTTAAATGCAGAAAACGGATCATCGGGTTTCAAACTTTTCTAATTTTAAGATATTTTAAGACGGAAATAAACATCCATAGAGGATTGCGTCAGTACACTTATTAATCTGGCTTGAACGATAAACTGTACGGTGTATGTTCACTGCAAAAGCCAAAGAACGATATATAAAGTAGTCTCAATAGCGTAAATATGTGTAAGACTTTCATTTCACGAAGATAAGGCAGCGCGTCACTCGAAAACCCGAATGCATGTAAAAGAGCAGATTGGATTCAAAATTATTCCAGAATTTACAAATTCTTTAAAGCTAAAGTTATATTTTCTTTAGATATGAAAGTTAAAGAATACGAGCCTTAGGATTGACAGTCATATTGGCAAACAGCTGTTTTCGGTCGCTCACTTCAGACCTGTACCTTGACATGGAAAATAGGTGAGTAAAGATGACATTTCTGTACGGTACTTATATCGTTCTTGAGTTGGGGGGAGGGGGTAATGATTCATCTCCTCGTTTTCTCCTCTCCTGCGTGCCAGACGCAGCATGCGGAGGACGTTGGGTTGCCACACTTGTGGAGCGGGCGAGGGCGTTATCACGGTCGACGTCAGACGCGAGGCGTGCTCCCTGTGACTGTGTAGCGTGTTGGTGCCTGGTAAATGACCTGAAAGGCCTAACTCCCCTCAACTTGGTGATTTGTATCGATTAAGTGTGCGAGGTTTGAGCTTGAGATCGATCGATTTTCACCTTTACCTAGCCAGGTTGGTTTTTTTTCGCGTACACTTTTCTCTAAACGTCTCGTTATTTGGCCAATATATCCCGCTCCACAGCATCAGGTGAAGGAATAGATGCACATAGAAGTGGCATGTAATGGTAGTCTGTCTTTACCCCCATCCGCAGAATGGCAGAGTTTGGGAAGAATACGCGCAAGTTAGCCACCGGGGAAGCACTTGTGACTGCTGGCCTTACACGTCGTCTTATCAGCTCGTTTGCTGCGTCTCCTTGGAATTGCAGTCTTATGGAAAAGTCTTTTTTTCTGCCATTGTAACGGCAAGGTTTGTGACACACCCCCTAATGTTCCGAAGGGTGAGCCTTTCTAGATAACCATTTTCATGGCGTATATTCTGTAGCTGCTTTGCTTCAAAAGCACAAAAAGGAATATGTCTGCGCTTATTTTTTGCAAAAAGGGTAATGAAGGTCACTGGTAGAATTGCACAATATGTGAGTATTCATTTTTTACAGATTTGACTTTTTAATGTGGTTGGAACGAAATGCTCACAAACAAACACCTTACTATGACTAAAGGGTCTTTGAATTACGTTCTATGAGAATTAAACTTACAACTTTAAGTATGCAGTATTTTCTAATCGAAACCGCCTTTGAGAATTTCGGTTAACGTTTTATGACAGTGCATCTAGTGTGGGTATCCTTGTCAGAAATATTATGGATGATTTCGTCACTAGGAGTCTGGCCAATGTTCACCACTAGTTTAAAATGTTTTAAACCTTTTCAACAACTAGAGTGCAACACTTCATTTTAAAAGTCTCGGCAATACCGCATAATCCTTCCTGAAAAGAAATCACTGATACCCCATGGAAATTAGGGAATAACAAAAAAACTCGGAGGAGACTGTGTTGTAGGTCGGACATCGGTCATATTCTAACCACATCATACTTGCCTAGTTCAGTCCCCCTGGAGAGGAAAAATGGTAAACATCAGCAGTTGTTTATCCCATAAGTTAGACTTGAGTGCGGTGGACGCTGGACACTTGACAAAAATTTGCACTAGCCAGGCCTAATTGAGTTTGGAAGCCGAGCACGTGAGAGCCCAAACAAGCAGCAACGGTAAACATATCTACATACGGATATGTGCGCACATGTGGCCTTACTAATGAACAAATCACCTGCAGTACCTATGCATATATTTTTGTCTTCAGATTGACGCCAGTTAGCAAGCAACGGTCTGAATTGAAATGAAATTATACGATGAAGTACCAAGTCTAAGCGTTGCAAAGACAGTCACACGCGGCCTCCGTGAGGCGATTTACTATTCATGCAATGTTAGGCTATTACGAGTTGAGTTCATTTATATATTCTTTGTGGCGATATTCAAGAAGGTAAACAAGATACTTCCGAGTACACCTGCTTCTACCATTTTGATTTTTTTTTATTTCTTTATCGTTCTGAAGATTCAGCAGTATTATAATTGGGTAGTCTATATATTTACAGGTTCAGTTCATGGAACAGTACGAAATTTAAAAACATCCCAAAACTGGCAGTGTTACAAAGTCGATGTGGTGACATAAGTAATAATTTAAAACTATGTCGTGGCTTTGGCATTCTTCTTGCTTGGTGTTTTGAAAGAGATAATCTGGACAGTTGCTTTAAATTATTCATTCGCACAGTTATTCTTCGCAAAGCTTTAATGTAAATTATGTGAGTTATTTGACTCGAAAAGATGTTCTGCTGGCATTCAATGCAGTGCTTAAACGGTAAATATATTTAAATGATGTAACCGGATAAATTTCTGTATTTTTTATATACGCTTCAGTTTTGGTTAATCACTTAAGGCGTAAAGATGTAATGTAAATGGCTTTTTTGAATCTGGCAAAATAAATTAAGGGAGGAAAGTCGTACAACTTCGAGAAAGAGTTCTATGTTTCTAACATGTACCGTGAAATCAGGACGGAGCAGACTTTAAGTTGCTAGTGCATTTCTTGTGGAAACTATTACTTTTACAAATGGTTTATCAATATTCCTAAGCATTTTAACGTTTATAGAGATCATTGCAAGTATTTAATAAATTGATATTAACACCTGTGTTTCTGAATTTTAACATTTTGATTAAACGATAATGAATAAATTGTATTGCAGTTTTTAGTAAATTTTTTCGGTGTTAAGAAATTAAACAAATGGATCCACTACAATCCGTCAAATTGCGCTAATGGGCAATGATCTACGAGAAAAAAAATCAACAAAAATTCTTCTTACGCACAAATTTCAAACAAAATGGAGCAGACCTTGATTTATTTTCAAACTGATTGCGAGATTAGTTACTAAAGCAGTGTAGTTTATAGGTAAGCTACTTTCCGAATTTTACAAGTTGTAATTTCTGGAAAGACTGATGTCTTAGAAAGATATAATAAGGTTTAAGTAGTCTAGGATCGTAAATTTTGTGGGCTCCGTAAAAGCATCCCAATTGTTTTGCAAACAGAGTACTTGTGTTGAGTGGTTTGACAGATGGCAGTGAGGTGAATTCAATAGTGCCAAGCCAAATGACACAGCGAAAAATATCGTTTACTTAGTAAATACATTAATGATTTAGGTTTGCCGAAAGTTGATAACAGATTACTTCCCAGGCGTTTCAATAATACACATATTTAGCTCTATAACTTTATCACCGTGCAAAGTTTCCAAGCCCTCAAACCTTAGATAATGTAAATGATGAAAAATGATACATTTTCAATGTCGAACACGGTATATGTAGCTTTTTGTCTTGATAAAAGCCCAAAATTTTCACTCTCAAATGTCGCAGATGTAAAAGACTTGACTTAATGAAATCTAAGCGTTGGGGGTGAAAGAAGTCAAGGTCAATTGTGTCTGGGATTTTTGAGGAATTTTGCCAACAGACGCCTGTGCAGAATGAGAAATTGAGACTTAAACCTGTGCTTAATAAGCATTGATACCCATTAAAGCATTCAAGAAGTCAAGATAGGCGAACGAACGTTTTTGATTAATTCATCATCAGGCATGTACAAGAATATAAAGGGGTAGAGTTAGTAAAAGTTTAAGCAACCAATCAACGGTATTCAAGGGGGGGAGGGGAACTGTTAAGAGCGATCGAAGGGAGGTGGGGCGTGTCCCTCCAAGTAGGTCATATCAACAATAGTCTCGTCACTTTGCGGCATCGTGACATCAATTGTCATTGTCTGCTCAGGATCTCACGGTATTCTGGAAGGGGTGTGGACGGAAGTTGAGCTTGTTCTCGGCCACGGGAGCCTTAGGCCTACTACAAAGGCTTTCTGCGCACACAAGACCGGGTTTGAAAGTCGTATTGCCACGGCTTCTGCCGTCGCAAGTATCCGTTGATGCAGGACTTTGGAGTCTTTCGCTGCTACTTTATACAGGACTCGAAATGCTTCGTTTACGTCTACCCGGTGACCGCTGTCAGCCAGGTGCGCCGAAATCGCACTAGATATTGACTTGACCTTGCCTGTGTTTAGCCAGGCAGAATGGTTTTACCGCATGCGTTTGGATAGCCGCCTAGTTGTTCGACCAATATAACTTGCCCCGCAGGAGCATTTAAAGTTGTAGATACACATTGATGAGGTCTGGAACGGGAGTCTATCCTTACCTTTCAAGGCGTAGAAGTGGAGTGCTTGAAAATACTCTGCTTAACTTAGCTGGTGGATAAGTACGCGCAATTGCAGCGTTCAAGCAAGCTATAGAAGTTCGCTTGCTGGATCACCTTGAAATGACAATGTAAGAAATAAGGTTTTCTTCTCAGCCGTCGGTACCTCCGATTTCGGTGGATCTTCTTCCATAAACTTAATGATGAACTTCTCAAAAAATCCGTTTTCTTGTAGGGTGTTTTTAATGAGAACGAGTTCTTTCTCCAGTGGCTTTGGGGAACAGATTCTCCTGGCTTGGTTTGCGAGGCAACGAACTAGGCCCCGTTTTTGACTTAGTGGTACAAAGTTGTAGAAATAAGTGTATTGCTTGGTCCAGGTTTTCTTGCGAAATACACCTTTACTTATTGTTCCATCCAATCTTCTACTAAGATGAAGGTTAACGCTGGGTGCACGTGATTCACTTTAGCTAAGAAAGTGTCCAACTCAATGCTTACAGTTGCTATTACAAATATATCATCCACATATCTAGCATAAGCATAAACATCCTTTATAATAGGGAAAAGATCGTTGCACTCCAGTTTGCCCATCATGGCATCAGCTAAAAGAGGTCCTAGTGGTGATCTCATCGCTACACCATCGATTTGGTGGTAAAATTGTGCATATAAGCTGAATAACACGTTTAACGTACAGCAAAAGAGTAGTTCTTTTAGGTTTTCGATCGGCATGCCGATAGGAAATTCCTGTTTAACAATATTTTCACGCAAATATTCTATAGTTTCTGAGAGGGGAATGTTGGCTTAATCAAAAACGTTCGTTCGCGTATCTTGACTTCAAAATAAGCATTGTCAAACACTGCACGTTAAAAGACTCGTCTATCTTTGTGCCTGAACACGATTCATATCATACAGTCAGATGCTATCTGATGAAAACACAACCAATTTTTTAAAATTAAACTGAATAAGAACCGTTAATAAAAAAACAAAATGATCCAAATCCTCTGCAACGAAGTGTAAGCTCTTAAGATGATAATCTTGATATAAAATATGTGATTGTCTTTATATGGAAAATGTACGACTGCGAATTTAGATGTAATTTCAGCTGATTCGGGGATAAAGAAGGCGAACGATAGGCATTAAGGCATTTTAACACATAATTCGAAGAGATATATTTAAATTTATACGAACCCCAAAAAATCTTTGAAACATGCATATGGCATACGTAATCATATTTTATTCGGCATAGTTTTTCCAAGTGGCTGATTATAAGTTCCTTTTCAAAAGTCAACATTCCAGGTCGACAGTGAAACATCTTGAATTCATATTAACATGAAATTCAGACTGAGTGAAGTGTTTGTCAGCGCCTTCTAAGGAGGACAGTTATTTTTATGTCGAAATGAGCAATAAAAAACAGGCCTTATCCAAAGTATTCTTTTTCCTAAGTAACTTATGACAAAGACTAATGCTTAAGGATATTTCTACAGCGAAATTTCAAAATAAATTGAACCATTTGTGCATTTCATTTATGTTCCTTTTAATTTTCTGAGCGTACTGGGCATGTTGCTCTCCCCTTAATTTTTTTAAGTTTTTGACGAGTGTTTTATAAATTAATGCTGCGATGTGTAACACTGCCTAGACAACATTGATCGTTTTTCTAATTTTCGCGACATCTCAGAAATCTGTCATGAGTCCTCTATTCAACTAATTTTGCTATGCTTCGTTATAATTCCACCGTAAGGTGTATTGCCAAAATCAGGCAGTTTGTTTCTTGTAGCTAGGGGCTAAGTGAATGACGTCTCCTGCCTTACAAACAAGTTTAAAACTCTTCTATTGTAGTTGCATATTGGTTGACCTAGGTGCCTTGAGCGATGTCGCCAATTCATATTTAAAGCAAGTCCAGTGAAAGATATTCAATATCTAAAGAATAAAGGAACAAATTACAGTAGACTATAGCCACTGGTACTGGCATACTCAAGATGGCTCTTGGTAAAATTCCGCTGGGACTTGGAGTCCTGATTAAATCACTTTACAAGTGCCACTCTGGAATTTAGCCCAAGGCGACCTGCCATACTTTGCCATAACTATTTTCATTTCCGACCGATCCTGGGTTCTCCCTCATTAAATGCTTTTTCTATCGGTCTTCATTCGTTACTTGAGCTCGTCTTCAGTCTGCAATCTTGTGGTTTTCTGATCATGCTCGGGCCAGGATGAGAGCAGTCGAATATTATCCTCCAGGCTTTTTCCCAAATATTTCGCAAAAAAAAAACAATTTAAATTCACCTAGTTTTTCGACGAAGCTGATTGGCGTTTCTAAAACTGGCCAACAGATGTTATTTAACAAATTTATTGACAAGCAGACAAAAAATGCAAGTGGAATTTTCTATGCTTACTAAACGGACAAAGTCAATATAGAAGAAAAAAATATCTTGTGTCTGCAACGATGCTTTATACCTATGGAGTGAGGAAGAAATTCAATTGCAGGCACCAGTTCCCGTGAATCGCCGTTTGAAATTCAAAAGTTCTGCTTTAAATAATTTTTCGTAGTCAAGCCTAATTATTTTCATCAAAATATAAAGTCAAAGTGACCGTAGGCAGCGAAATGACAACTGTACAGTAGTCGCTAAAATCCTGCTACATGCCGACACATGCGAAATATTGATACTCTTTTGCTTATTGGCATTGACTCGTTTTGAGGTACTGATTATCCTGTAGTCTATTTTGAACTCATTCCAGTCATGATAGGAGGGCATTTTGACAAGCTTCGTTTAGACCACTAGTAAAACGTATCTTTAGTGAAAACTGGTTATATAGGTACAATGTCTTTTTATCATTTATTTTGACAGCCTTAAAAAATTCAAATCTTTTTGATGGACAACTAACACGAAAAAATTATTTCTCGTACCTTTTTGATAGCATATTACGCCTTCTTAGAATTTCATGCTCAAAGAAAGGGTGGATTTTGGTTAAAAAAGATTTTTACAATTGTGAGGTGTTTATTCATAATACGTCGTTTCCGTCCATTTATTGATGCTGCCAATGCTGCACAAAATATGCTCCCCATCTATTTCAGTATTTAATGAAAACTATGTGACTTCTTCCTTAAACTGTAGGTGAAAACGTACTTTCCCTTAAATAGGATGTACACAGTGCACAGTCTGGAAACCTTAAATTCGAGTGTAAGAGTCACTAGGTTAGGAAATTATTCCGCAATTGAGCAACTTTTTTAAAACGAACGCTACCCTGTTGGGCATGGTTTCCATAAAATATAGTTGAATTTATAAAGGCAGTCAAAATAAATGATAAAAAAGCGTACTAATTAATTAGACAGTTTTTATAATGCGTTTTGCTAGTGGTCGAAACGAAGCTTGTTAAAATGCCCGCATGTTATCATGACTGAGGTGACTTCAGAATAGACTTCATGAGAATCAGTATCGCAACCAGAGTAAATGCCGAATACTGAAAGAGTATCAATCTTTCGCATATGTTGACAGGTTACGTGATCTTTGGTGACTACTATTTATGCACTATGCAATGTCAAGAAGACTGCAAGTGTCTTTGTGAAGGGAAATTGCGAGAGTTTTTCCCGTCACAACTGTTACTAAGCGGCTATGTGAATTCGACGAGCCAGGATAAGACTGTAAGACAAAGCAATGGTAGCACACTGACCGAGAAATCGCCTCCTCAAAAACGACTATTGGCATTATGATATCTAAGAAAAACTAAGGCATTTCGTTTTGGCGTAGTGATATATTCTCGAAATATTTTCTTTTTTTCGAGATTAAGGGTATAAGCACGGCACTGAACTGAAATTCGAGCTTTCTGTGCTTATGTCCCTTTACTGCCCATAAAAAAACTTTATAAGTTCCAACACCCTCCCTCCTATTTTGGGCTATAATATATATTGCTGGCAGTAAACTATGGTCAAGCAGAGCAGAACCTGGACAAAAAAGTTTAGATCTTGACTGTCAGAGGGGTCAGGTTAAAGTGAAAAACAAATTTATGTCCAATATTATCTCCGTTACTAACATAAGTCATTGAGTGTTGAAAAACTACACGGAGCCTCTGACAGAGCGGACTAATCCCAGCCTGAAAGCAGGAGTTTCTGCTTCAAAATCAGTGCATTTTTTGTCCAAATGTTCTTGTCTAGATATCCGATCTGGCATAAACCGCAACAGCCGCATGCCCCGATGGTGCAATAATAATTTTTTGGCCACTTCCTCTTTCCCCGCCTATTTTACCTGACCGTAAGTGAAAACAGAAGAGATCATAAGCTATTGACACCCTTAGCCCGTTTCATTTTATCGGACTGTATGCCTATATTTCTTTAACTTCTCCTGATGTTGGCTCTCAATCTATTTACATCCAACATTAAGTAGACCTGAAAAGTTTGAAGCATGCGAAGACTGCAGCATTTAATGGGACCGCAGCCCAAGAGCACGCACGAATTTTATTAGTTCCATTAAATTCTGCAGTCATCGCATGCTTCACATTTTCACCAATAAAAAGATGCTTTAAAAGACAAACAAAGAACTAAGAAAATGTGCCGCACACTTATTGGGATTCATAAATTATGTGGTTCAACTACAAAGAACTCCCAAATATGTCTTCCTTACGACCGTGGAAAATCTTAGTCTGCCTTTTCTAGCAATTCCAAGCTTGCCGCCTGGCTGTTTGATTAGACTATGCAAGTGATACTTTTCAGGGGGTTCTTATATGCAAGTTGTAACATCTGTGCGCAGGATTGGATGGATTTTAAATAAAAAATTTGGTACCAGTTTATGAATAAAAATTCGGTTGCACTTTCATTGCCTGGCATTTTGAGCAGAATCTGTAAAATATCCTGTTTCCCGTTTGATAAGCAGCGAAATGCGCAAATAATTACTTGCATCCTGTTACCGATTTGCCTTTTGCCGTTCGCCCGTGGAAATGGGAACCCTTCTTTCGGTCAAGAGTAAACTGTTTCGAACCAGTCGTCTCTTCCGACTTTTCCCATTCCCAGCCGTTACCGTTCCTTTTAACCAATTTTAAAAAGATCAATGTAGCGGATGGTCAGTCACGCTTTAAATGCCAAGAGCTCACACAAAAATATAGCAGAGGTTCTGTGCTTTCTCCAAACGAAGACTGGAGAAAAACGTGTTTTGTTATCCCGTCAAAATGGAAACTGACGGTGTGAGCAATGTCCAAAATTTCCTTCTGCATTTTGGTTTTCTCCGACTAGTGAGGCGTTGCCTCACGTGCCAACGAAGAACAAGAAAGTCCCTGAAAAAATGTAGTTGCCACCTTAGCCGCAGATGGTGCTGTGGGTAAATTTAATGCTTACTTTAAAAGGAAATGCTCTTATTGTTCACACAACCTTTTCGTTATCTTGGCAAGATAATTTGGCTGGAACAGGAACAAAAAATGAAAATAACTTAACTTGCACGGATATTTCTTATAGTTTTAGACGCTAACAGTCAACGTATATGACTAAGATTTCGAGGAATTTAAAGTATTTAACTAAAACCACACCGTAACAACTTGATGGAAAGCCATTGCTGGAAAAGACAAGGGGACTGGAAATGACATTTCTGGTTCATTAACGATATCAGTTAGCCATACCAAACTCAAAGTAGTGCATCACCCGAGACTCGCACCTGCGACCTTTTGATTGGAAGTCCAATGCTTCAACCGTTGAGTCATCACTGACTTGCCGGTTTTGATGAGGAATATTGACGTTTGTTGATGAATGCTCATCGATCGCAAACAAAACTCCCTTTTTCCGCTTTGTCTTGATGGATATTCATGGGAGTGCTTTGTGAGGCATTTAGGGAGATTGGCTTACTTTTCCTAGTTATGTATATTCCAAGATAATCACAATCTAAATGCGCTTCAGCATATCCATTAAGTATGTAATGAGATGGCTTTAGACTTTTATCTTAGTCAACATTATTAATCTCTGTAATATTCGCTTAAATTACTTCATTATCATGCCTTAGCTTTTCCTATTCATTTAAAGTCTAGTTTTGTTAATGCATTACAAACCATACAATGACAAAGAAAAACCTTGTTCATACAGCTGGCTTAACCTCGGATTTTCTGTAACCGGACCGTTCGAGTTTGTTTTTCTCCCACCAAATGTTGTAGTGGTAAGTGCGCGTACGATGCTCCTAGCAATTCATTGCCAACAGAAACAATGCGACTACTGGTCAACTTGTTTTCATTGATCAGTCATGGTGACCGTCAGAAAATGTTTTGACTTCAGACTGCCACGGCAAAGCGTTACAATTAATCTGACTCGTGTGATTAGGGTTCAACGAGTAACGCCCTTTTTACGCTACCTTTAAACTCCAACTTGCATTCTAAGGGACTTCAGTCCGCATTGGTGTTTCGGTCAAGATTAGTCGTAAATAAAAGCTCACCGACGGCTGGCGGAACTCATTCATCCTGCTCCGCTATGGGACTCACTGTCGAAGCAGCTGGTGTTATATACACATGATAACTGCAGTCAAAGACAAAGGACAATGAATTCGTGACTTTTGGTTCATTAACTATCCTCTGCCAGTCATATCCAACAGCAAGAGTTGCACCAACCGAGGCTCGTACACGCTACCTGTTGATCAGAAGTCCAATGCTATTGAATGCTATTGAATTGCAGGCTCGTCATTATTCTCTGTGCCCATATTGTCTATCTGTCAGGGTAAGTATTAAGGTTTTGACACGGTAAAACGTGAGACATGTAATAATGGTGAAAACACCACCTGGTGTATGGATGCACTTTTAATCCTGTATTATCTATATTGCATCTGAGTAGACTTCGACCTGTGTTAGTATTATTTTTGGGGAAGATTAATATAGGGGTTAGAAGGGTTATGTTAGAGCCTGTGTTCAACTTAGAATATGAGAATAGGAATTACTTGGGAGGTTGAAATTTATGGATGGACATGTACACCTAATTGCCTTCCTCCTTAAAAGCAAGGAATGTTAAAAGAAAATCCCATTGTTTCGCATAAGCTGAAAGGCAGGCATCCCAAGAAATGTAATTTCAAGGCTGTGACACATAGTGTTATTCCCAATTAACGCCCACTACAGATGACTTTATAACTTTATCAGCACTTTGAAATGCTAACTGTTCTTTGCACATTACTCTCAAGTCTGAAGATGACCTGGGGATCCAGCGTCAAACATTTAATAAATAAACTTACTTTTTTCCCAAAGGACGTTTCTTCCTTGAAAAATTTCACATTGTGTTCCCCAAAGCCTTACAGCAGAAAAGTACCTGTTATTCTTTAAAAAATGCATATTCCGTTTTAGCAAGTTATATTACGTTCTTTAGAATAATCATCTTTTGAAAAAAAACCAAAAATTCCAAACGAGTAAAAATTTGCGATCATTAAGTAATCGTCAGTTCTAAATGTAGAGAAAGCCTGTTCATGCGAACAAACTGATCGAATACAACAACAGATATATAAGTTTATTGGAAAATTATCATTATGCTAAAATTTGGATACATATGCTTCCATATTGCGCGCCATTTAAAGTACGACTGTTACCAAACAACCCAATATCCTGGCAAATATTCGAAAATGATTTCACAAATATTTCCAGTGTATTATTTTTTTCATATTCCTCCGGATATGTTTGACTAAGACAACGAGATTGGTGTCTGATTCTGCTGACTGGGACGTGAGATAAGAAAGATATTTCGTAAGCTCACACGTAGACATATCGGTCAATGACTTATACATTTTAATCAAATTTTTCGGTGCAATGATATACGTGCCATTTTATATACATTTAGAGACATTTTGTTCTGTCAACTTTCTTGATAATTATTTTCCGTGTTTATTTGTGATCAAGTTTAGAGGTTCTTGAAATTAAGGTTAATACTTTATGACTTTCACTGTTTTTAGTCGCATTTTCATGGGTACCGATTCTGTTCTGCATGTATACCAAAACCTTCAACACAAAATATTTATAAAAAGAATACTCCTAAATCGAAAGTTTTTCCAAGCATTTTTTAATGCAGCTGCATGCTTGGATCATAGCTTAAGAAGAACCCGAACATGTCAACGTATTGTTAAGAACAAAATTCAAAAATGAGTAAGCCTAAGATCAGTTAAAATGCTTCACAACAAGCTAGTTCTTTAAAAAGTGTTTTGCTCATATATTTCAACGTCAGATAACTGCATACTCTACGTCTTTTAAGGTTGAGTCAAGAGAGAACTGGGAAAGTTTAAGTGCGTCATTTTAACTTCCTGAGCTTACCAATACACCTTTCACATCCAATGAAAGAAATCCGTTTCTGTGTATGCTGGAGCAGTTTTGAGTATATCTGATTATCTTAGTTAGCAAATATTCCCATGGTTAATATTAGAAGTCAGTTTTTGGCAAACAATTGCTTTCAGCAACTCTTCATCAGACCAAACATTTGCAAGGGAAATTGACGCTGTACATAACAATAAAAGTTTGAATAGGTAAAAAAATCAATAACTATCTAACACAAGCGCTAATTGGTGTCCGTATTCCTGTTCGCGTCAGATAAATGTGAACGACAATTGGCCTTGCCCCTGTGTCAATCGATTGCACCGATCAATTTTCGTGGCTGTTCGAATTGCTCGCGTCTTCTTAAGCTGTGTCAAGTCGTTTTTGTGACTCGTGAGCGTTTCCACCCTCTTTGCTATCGGCTGCCGGCTGTCGGCCCTGCTTATCTTTTTCCGCTCGACCTATTGCTCCGTTCTGAACCGATGTTAGCCTTTTGTGGGATGAAGGTCCATGGCTCTGTTTAGTGTGCCAGTAAAGGACCAACTTTCTAGCAGCAATCTGGCCATCTTGTCATTGGCTCAGCCTATTTCCCTTGCTTTTTCAAAAGCAAATGTGTGTTTCTTCTGCTTTACGTCTTCATAGGCTAAAGACAGTTTATCCTCGCGGTTGATTGCGAGCTGATGCTCATGCAACCTTGTGCCAAGGCATCTGCCCATTTCACTGATATACCTTGCAATGCAGTCTTGGCATGGTATGCTCTAGACCACAGCTGATTGTTTTGTCAAAGGAAGCGGGTCTTTGGGCCTCATGAGCTGCTGTCTGATGGTTGACTCCGGCCTATGAGCCACACCGATCCCGAATGGTTTCAGGATTCTAACAGCCACCTCTGATACATTCTTCACAAAAGGGATTGTGAGCCAGAACTTAGGGTCCTCTCCTTTCGACCGCTCATGGTTAGGCTTCTTAAGACACTTGCGTACAAAGGACTTCGGATAACCGTTGGCGTGAAATAGGGCATGCAAGTACTTAATCTCCTGCTTTTTCCCACTTTTGTAACTGCAGTGTCTGAACGCGTTGGAAGAGGGTTCTAACATGACTGCACTTGTGACCAACGGGGTGGTTGCTTCTGAAGTGGAGAATGCGCATGATATTGGTTGCCTTGCGGTAGACCGCTGTCCTTATCTTTCCGTCTTCAAGCGTTGTTTCTTGTGCATCCAACATCTGGAAGTGGAGGCAGACGATGTAATGGTATGATGTGATCTCATTGTTCACATCTATCCCACCCACTCTAGCAATCGAGACTATTGATGGTCTTCCAAAAAAAATACGACCAAACCGACCAAAAGCTTAAGCGAGTGCACATCATCGAGATCCTAGAACTGTGTCTTAAAAACGTTCCTCAGTTTTAATGGCCAAAGCTAACGAAGAAAAGAAGGAGACACAGATGGGCTCGCCTCTGTCTGGTTTTTGCCGAAGCTGTTAAGCAGAGGATGAAGCAGCTGGTCTTCAGCTTATCTCCCTCGAAATTCTGGGCCAGATACGTTGATGGCACTTTCGTTATCACCCAAAGAAGCAAAGTGCAAGCATTCAAGACACTCATGAGCTCCATCTTTCCTGACGTACAGTTTACCATGGAAGAGGAGGTTAACAATCAATTTCCCTTCCCCGATGCACAAGAAACAATGCTTGAAGACGGAAAGATAAGAACAGTGGTCTACCGCAAGGCAACCAATATCATGCGCATTCTCCACTTCAGAAGCAACCACCCCGTTGGTCACAAATGCAGTCATGTTAGAACCCTCTTCCAACGCGTTCAGACACTGCAGTTACAAAAGTGGGAAAAAGCAGGAGATTAAGTACTTGCATGCCCTATTTCACGCCAACGGTTATCCGAAGTCCTTTGTACGCAAGTGTCTTAAGAAGCCTAACCATGAGCGGTCGAAAGGAGAGGACCCTAAGTTCTGGCTCACAATCCCTTTTGTGAAGAATGTATCAGAGGTGGCTGTTAGAATCCTGAAACCATTCGGGATCGGTGTGGCTCATAGGCCGGAGTCAACCATCAGACAGCAGCTCATGAGGCCCAAAGACCCGCTTCCTTTGACAAAACAATCAGCTGTGGTCTAGAGCATACCATGCCAAGACTGCATTGCAAGGTATATCAGTGAAATGGGCAGATGCCTTGGCACAAGGTTGCATGAGCATCAGCTCGCAATCAACCGCGAGGATAAACTGTCTTTAGCCTATGAAGACGTAAAGCAGAAGAAACACACATTTGCTTTTGAAAAAGCAAGGGAAATAGGCTGAGCCAATGACAAGATGGCCAGATTGCTGCTAGAAAGTTGGTCCTTTACTGGCACACTAAACAGAGCCATGGACCTTCATCCCACAAAAGGCTAACATCGGTTCAGAACGGAGCAATAGGTCGAGCGGAAAAAGATAAGCAGGGCCGACAGCCGGCAGCCGATAGCAAAGAGGGTGGAAACGCTCACGAGTCACAAAAACGACTTGACACAGCTCAAGAAGACGCGAGCAATTCGAACAGCCACGAAAATTGATCGGTGCAATCGATTGACACAGGGGCAAGGCCAATTGTCGTTCACATTTATCTGACGCGAACAGGAATACGGACACCACGCTCTGACGATTGACGCGAGCAAGCTTTTGAAACGTCAGCCAGTATACACTCTGGTCCCAGAAGTCGTCTCCTCTTCTTCCTCTTCCGGGGATGATGTAAGAAATATTGTTTCTGGACCCCGAATTTTATCGCATACTTATCTAGGTTCTTGTTTGTGATCCTTCTTTTTGGTTTGGTTAAGCAAACAACAGCCTCAGGAGTTTATCACTTATTTTCATGGCACAGGTTTGCAAGCAGAGTTTTGCAGCTGAATCCGTCTTTGTTTTTTCGAAAATAATGCACTTTTCCATATTTGCATTTCACTGACTTTCAGTAATACAAAACAAAATTCGCTGTTTTTTGAAAAGATATTCTTACAATATCTCTGGCTTATATTAATGACTTTTTAAATTACAACGCGCGTGAACAAGACATTTGAGTCCGCATTTTGGATATCAGGAGCCATTGGATTTATTCCGCACTGGCTTACTCTTTTCTGTAATATGTTTTTTTTCTAGTAAGAAGGAATCTGTGCCTAATAGTAATTCAATTAACACATAAGACGTCCTCATATTTGTGTTGAACCACTCACTCAAATGTTTACCTTCGCATTCCAGAAGTTAGGCAATATAATGTACGCTCACTTTTGTAAGCATGTGCACCAATGACATTATTCACAAATATATTTGCCGTGCAAGAAGGGAATTTTGCAGGAATAGATTGAATGAACACTTAAAATTGATTATCTTTACTTCGGTCATCACGTTCCAATGTAAATCATATCCGAGTGGATATAATCCTGGCTCTTACCTGGTCTACAAAGGCCCGCAGACTCAATAACAGTTTGGGCGCCGGACTAAGTGGTACTGACGACAAAGTGGCCGGCCATTGCCAGTGCAAGGTTTTTGAACATCATTGTCGCGTGACTTTGTAGTACCTTTGGAAAAAGATTCAAAATATGACGCCCAATTTCTCAAAGAAACGCTAAAAGCAGACTGCAGCTCGAGTGCTGGCCTGTTTCACCATTCAGTAGCAAATTGTTGCCCAAAAGCCCTATGATTCAATGTAAAAATGGGAAGTCGTCTAGGACACAAGCGAATTCGGACGTCTTTTAAATTTGGAACAGAACTTTAGATATGCTTTTGCAGAGTGCGTCTAGCGAAGTGAACTCTAAGGTCGGTTTCCTAATACTTTTAATTGCCAGCTTCATAGTGAACATACTAACTGACCAAACGATTAGCTTTATTTTGCGTGTTTAATTTAATCTGATGAAGAAAGAAGAATACCCAAAACAGGGTTTTTTTAATCTGGTGTATTTTTGAGACTTTGAACTGTTGCGATCATGGAATGAATTAAAGATACAAAGTAGTGTCCAAACTGAAAACCTGGATAGCTGCCCTGTTTGTAACGGGTAGATGGGGGTTGTATACATATGCAGTAACACTAAGGCTAGAAGCTATTCAGTATGGATGGTTCTGCATATATTTTGACGCCAAACTTATACTACCGATAACTCATTCAGCTTTTAGCTAAGTGGCACCACTCAGACTGTGCTAAGTGTTTAGCTCAGCATTATTGCAAGGCAGAAAAATATCCATCACTTTTTCCTGAGATCATTCTGCAATTTCGAAAGGCCTAATATGTTTCAAGCGTCATCAAATCTAAAAAAGGTGGCCAAATCTATAACAGAGCACTTTACATGAAAAAAAAAAACAAACGAGATCTGCAGTCTCCTAAACTTTTAACGTTTCATTCGCGTTTATGAAAGTAAGGCCATCTTCTGCCCGTGCTTATGGAACAGCTAACTAGTCTGCCCTATAAACTGTCATCTGTAACACAGGCTGTCCTAATGAAAGCTCCCCCAGATCACCTTAGGGCACTCAGATAACCTGCTCATTTTTTGGCCCCTCTTGGTGAATTTTTCGGAGATGAAAGCGGCTTATTGCGCAGCAGTCGACCACATATCGCAGTTTTCAATGTCATATATCATTCTGAGTGGAAGAGAGTGAAATACGTCATCCAGTTTGCACAAAACTGGTAGTATTTATTAGCATTTCTTTGTTGGCTTCTGAAAGGGAGGTATTAAATAACAAGTTAAAATCGATTAACTCCTTCATGAATGTCAATCTAACTAAACAGGCTGTTTGATTTTAAGTAACACTATATCTTAAGCTCGCAGTTTATGCCTAATATTTTCGAAGGTAAATACAGTAGGTTTTGGAATTCGTGCAACATGCCGTCTTTTGTGAGCGATTTAATACTCACGCGCTAATCAGTATTGAATAAGGTTGCAATACTCATTATCGTGTAGCCCATTCTCGAGTTATGTTAGTCACCATATTATGCTGGCTATTTAAGGAGCTTTGCTTCTGACCTCAAACTAAAAGTATGTTATGTAAAAATTGGCCATTTAAGTACTGTGCATCTTTATCATTGGACTGTCATTACAAGTTCAGATATATTTTATGCAAAGTACAGACGAAAAAAATCTTTTTGCACTCGTTTGGTTGCGAATTACGCTACTCCTTATTAAAAAATGGTATCTTTCGGTTTTAGAAAAATTTATAATTATAATATTTTTACGATTTTTAGATGTTCATTCTTAATGCATCTTATTCGTCACTTTATCAATGCTGCTTATAATGCAAACAGCATGATCCACGTCTATTGCAACACTTTATGAGAACTATTTGAATCCTTTCTCAAACCGAAAGCGAACACGTACTTTTCATTAAGCAGGATGTAAACAGCGCGCAGTTTCTCAACCTCCAATTTGGGTGCAGTAGTCGGTAAGTTTCAAAATTACTCGGCAATTTGGAGACTTTTTCAAAACCGAAAGCTATACTTTTCTTAAGTTAACATTTTAAAGAAGGCGTAATTTTCTACCCAAGGAGTACAAGAAAGATTCTTTCTGTGTGTACTTTCCATCACATATATCATGATGTGTTAAGGCAGTTAAAATCAATTTTAAAATGCATACTTTTTATGTAGCCATTTTTACAGTACATACTTCTTGTATATGGTCAGAAAAAAAGCTCCTTAAATAGCCAGCATTATATAATGACTGGAATGACTCGTGAAAAAGGTTACACGATAATCAGTATCACAACCTTACTCAATGTTGATTAACGAGTGAGTATCAATCTTTCGCAATTGTCTGCATGTTGCAAAAATTCTGAGCCATAGTGTATAAATAAAGTCTAATATCATAAACCCTTATTATCAGGTTGTTGATTCTGTGAAACTTACTCTGATTTATTTGCGTGTTTCCTCTTGTACTTTTGAGTACTACTCAGAGATTACTGATCAGACTTCTCTTTGTTAGGAAACGCAGGATATCGAGCTTGCATCTGAACACGCAGTAGCTGCAGTGGACCAACAAACAAAACAGCTCAGACAAACAAGGAAGTGTTTTTTTAGGCTGCACACCAGACGTGTGTGTAGCAGGCACAGATGGGCTCTTTAACGTTGTCAGCCACGGCATGCTATCCAGTCTGCGTTCTTCTTGGTCCCGGCTTCACACTGGAATCATGTGTAAAAGGGAAAGGGAGGAGGGCGGTCGATGCTGCGTAGCTCTACAATCACTAAAAACTAGGTCGCGCGCGCAAAATCACCGTCCCAGGACCGTCAGATGGCGGATATTGCCATTCGTGACTGCCGTATGCGAAAGTAACTGACCAAAGCTTCAAGGCAAAATTAACCATCTGGATTATGTCTCGCGATCTGGTCAAGCCAATTTACATCACCAGCATGCAACTTCATTCCCCACGTCACTCGATATTAAACCAGTGAAGACCTTTTGATGCCTGCTTATATTGATAGTGGAAAACATGTAAGGAATTTATTAAAGCAAATAGACAGAAATGATTCCATGTGTTTCATTTTTTTATTTTTTTTCCGTCTGTGATCTGTCACGTTTCATGCACATGCCAATTGTACCTGAAAACGGTATTCATTTTTTTTAACTTTAAGTTGAAACGAACTGTCCATTTCAGCACTATATGCAAAGAGACCACGCGTGTGGACATTTGTTTGAACGCCTTTCGCTATAATTTTGTGCAATCAGTTCTTTCCTCGCTTATATGCACTTCGATTCTATAGAACTCGTTTAACATTCCTTGACATACATGACAGAGCTTCTATATGTCTCTTAGAGTGTCCGTTTACTCGAGTTTCTGTAACCGGACTAATACGATGTCATCCAAATTAGGACGATTATTTTATAATTGTCAGCAAGATGTTGCTTTATTACAGACATTGAGTACCAAAATTCACACCCCAGGTAGGATATAAGAGAAGGTAAAATCCAGTTTCTGACTATCGCTCTTTCAACTGAAATAGCTTAAGTTAATTGTGACGTATAATCTCCCTGCATAAATCTTCATAGTTTTGTCTCCTGATGGCTATCTTTAGCTAAGAAACATAAGTTCAAAAAATTTTACCAATTGCACTAATATTCCATTAAACCTGTTATATTGCTTCTTAGAGATTTACATGCAAGCTTTAAAATGCATTAGCTGCATTGTTGTGAACTTAAGGAATCTTTTAGGTTATGCAATTCCATCGGCTACAAGATTTGTGCGCTTATTTGCTGCGTTTGACAATTTTTTTATCCGCCGAGCTCTGCCGATTACCTATGAAATTTACCTGCTTAAACTAGGCCCTTTTACTGGCAACTTAATGACACTTGCGGGGTATGACGTCCAAAACTTACCTGGATATGCTTTTAAATATTCTTCTGTCATTTATTATAGCATATAATTAAGCTTAAGGAAAATCAATGTCTGCAAATGAATTACTTTAGCTCATTACAACAGGCTGCCTATAATGGGTCCAAATTTCTTTTTGGCGATCGATTAATATTTAATTTGTCTGATTGAAGATGACCAATTGGGACAAGATACAGAACTATCACAGGCCCGATCCATTAATTTTTATCATAGGACTTTGCGCTATTATCGAATGTTTAACAGCTCCGATGAAGCCGTTTTACAGACAGGTCGAAAACAAACACGAGTAGGTGGTTATTACAGCATGGTAACAAACTTATAATTGTGGCGACCTGTGCGTTTAATCAGGTTTCATCGTCACCGGCAGTTAAATGACGTCTTTACTTTCTCACTTCTGGGTCCACGTCTAGTTGATCGTAATTGAAAACAGAAAATTCTGTCACCAGTTTATATTGACTACGGGACTCAAGAAGACCTGGCCACTTAACCTCAAACCTTGAATCAGGAATGCGCTGCAATGAACCCAAAAAATAACTCTAAACTGTGTTAAAAATTTTACCGACTACGACACAGAAAACTATGCTGTTCGTTTTTGACGTCCATGCTATTATTGACTAGCTAATCTTCAATCCCGAGGTGCTCCGGAAATCCCTGACACAACTACATGAAATATTCCATGACGTAAACTATGATGTCGGTGATTACTATTTGGAGTTTTTCAGCTCCTCGTGTTAGGCTATGAAGATTTTTAATTTTTTTCTCTCCCGCATTATCTACATTAGATAACGACGACAAAATTTTCAATAGATTCACACTCGCAGTAGCATCCTTCTTTTTATATGATATTGATAAAAAGAAGCACATAATTTTTTCGCAGAGGTGTGGGTTATACTGAAGCATCTGAAGTTATCTGTTTACTTTTTCGTGAATTTTGTGAAAAAACGGTTCAATCTTCTTTTTATGAAGAGGTTGATATGTAAGCGTTTCATGCATACAGCCATACGAATTTCCTCAGATGAAATATACAATCATTTTCTGTATGGCGTTCGCAGAGTGTCCATGTTTTTTAAGGAATTTTTTTACTTTTACCGTCCTCTGCAGTTGCTTCTATCAATGAATTAATTTTCTCACAAACGTACGCTAAAAACGTTTCCTTGCTTGCCTTGAACAGCATTCCTAGTAAAAAATGTTTTACAGGCTTATTTTTTAGAGTATTGCTTCAAATTACCCTATTTAAAACTCCGAGTGCTACCAACGTAACTATTTCTACTGGGTCTTTTAATCCTACTCCATGGCAAAAGCGAATACCTACAAAATCGCAAACTTCTCTAGTTCCGTCTTTTTCTTATAAGTTGACTTTTCTCAGGCAAAGCTAGCGTGATCTCTCATCTCTCCTCCTCTGTTTTAGGATATAATGACGTGCAACTTTCACTGAAACTCGACATTTCGTGCCATATGCTTAACCACACAGATAGCGCAATGACTAGCAAAATGTCCAGACAACGTTTTGCTGATATTCTATCCGTGCCTGAAACTCCTCTGCAACTATTGGAGCACATCTGTGCACCTTTCCTCTCACGTCTCTCTCTTTCTCTCTAGCGTTTTTGGTCTTTTTTTGGTAGCTACTACAGTTTTAAATGTCAGTTGCGTTCTTAGTGATTCATTGCAATTGAAAGCTAAACATTTAGTGTCAGTGCTTCCTTTGCCATTCTCATCAAATAGGTCCTTTTGGCCTTCGTAAGATTCATCTCCTTCTGTTGCTAGAGAGAACAAGATGCACCTTCTATATATACATATATATATATATATATCGTCAGTTTTTTGTGCAAAAACTGCCAGACTTGAACTACCTAGATGCTTTTCTTTCCACCTAGACATGCATTACATTCCCACCGTCCGTTTATCTCCACGCCGCTACTTCTAAAGAAGACGGGGGGTGGTTGAACAGCCTGGAAGTTTCTTACTTCAAACAAGTCCGTGGCAGAAATTATCTGTCTCTTGTCAATGCGCACCCTTGGTAACGACTAAATGTTACAAAGGTGATTTGAAACTGCTTGAACGACCAATATCGAAAAAAATGACAAACTGGTTATTAAAAACAAGCAGACAATTAAATTTGTAATCTATGCAAGAAGGACTAGAGGGAAATCAAAAGGGAGTGTATTTTAGACGAAGTAGCTAAAAATCGTTGGGACAGGAACAGCAGGCCCCGCGATCGCATCTACTTCTTCTCGGTTATTTCCTTTGGCTCTCATTTTCGCTTGCATTTGTAATGTAATTTGTCTGTGATGGCTAACAAGCAATTTTAAATTAATGGGACGTGAATTATTCTGAACGATTCAACTTATTCATCTACCACTTTTTGTTTACTCTCGGGAATATTTTTCCGAGATGACAGCATGTTTTTAAATTGCACTTCTGGCAACTGTAGGTCGTCTAAACATAACTAACCAAGTTTATCGAGAGAGGTTAATCGTATGTCTGACTTTTTGGGTATTTGGTTCATCTATTAATCTTCAGACACTTGTGAACCATCTCACATCTTCTCACTTACGACCTGAGAATCGCAATTTCACTACTTTTACAACAAATATCTACTTATTTCGTTAAAGTAGACGTGGTTTTGCTCAGCATTTCATACAAGAGGTTGCCCTCTGCGATTTCCTTAATCACGAAGATTTTTGCAGTTAATTTACCTTTGGCTCTATTTTTTTAAATTAAAGATCTGCTATAAAAAAAATTTTTCAATAAGTTATCTTCTGAAACAGCGCTTACAATTAGGTATTCTTCTGACAGAGCTCTGCGTGCTTCCTCTACAGGGTGTCCCAAAGAAAAATATACACATTTTACCTATTTATAAAATTCGTGTTTATCATAATGTTTAGTAAAAAATAAATGTAAAAGTATTAACAAGTATCATTTTTTACTGATTTTTTTTCAAACTGACGTCCATTTTTATCAGGACACTGCTGTCAACACGAAGCAATGGAATTGCACATGCAGTGAAACAATTTCCTTGTAATTCGGGTGCATTCATGTTCAGTGGCTTCTCTCAATTCAACCACTCTTGAAATAGTCAAAATGCAGTGAAAAGAACAATAAAATGACACTTTAAAATGTTTTACGTTTTTTAAATAATAAAATTATAATAAACACCAAGCTAACAACCACTTAAAACGTGTAAACACTTCTTGCGCCACTCTGTATTTCCAAGGTAAAGTCAGAATAAAAAAAATGAGATGATTGATCGGATTTTGTCAATTCTCTGAAACCCACGTGGACGAAATCAATTTTCCAGTGCTGCAGTTTCCGTTTGGCAAAACCCGCCTGTTTTCAGCATTCTTTTCTCATTGTAAAGTACGCGCTGGTGCGTAATCTTAGTCCACCATCTTTTAAAACACCGGCTTCGCGCCTCAAAACACCGTAATCTATCTTTTCCTCCCTGCCACCTCACATATGCATCGAATTGATAGTACAGAGACTGGGGAACCTGTGCCTGAGGCTCTGGCATGCAGTCGCCACAATCATCTTCACTGTTTACGCTGTCCACGCATATTCATGCATCGAATGGACCTATTAGGCCACATGCGCCTCCACAAAAATCTGCAGTAGAATGCCGCGACTACAGCACACTGCTATACCACTCCTCACTACACTGCACGTGGTCATGCCAACATCATCTGCAGTGTGTCCTCAAAAGCCTCTACCACTGTAAGGTAAGTCAGATCTTCCGTTCGCTTCGCGTAAGAATTTGACGGTTAACTAGAAATCATAGCCCGTTGCACTACCTACTGACCTTTTATCCGATAACGCCATCAGCCCAGTGGTTGATCAGTGGACAAGGAACCAGGTGGCGATGTCTGACGCGGCGTGCTTCTGATGACGCGCCACACCATGTGGCGTGTGCAGAAAAATTGATCATCTGAAGTCAGTTTATTAGGCAAAGCATATTTTTATGCAATCCTTCGTCAGGCCCTTAATTTGCAGAACAATGAACTTTTGAACGTGTATGAAAGTCAATAATTGGCCTAGGTAGACACCTATTGGCCACTGCAAACTTTTTTCCGTCTGCGCAAGTGGTTGGCATGTTAGGTGATCCACTACCACTCGTGACTGGGGGCGATATGCTATTGTCACCTGGTGTCGGCGTCGGCCATGGGAGGACAGAGCTTGTGTGAGAGTTTTCTGACAGCAGAAAACTCGATTCATAAGCATAAAGCCACTGCCTCGCTGTTGCCAGCCCCCGTTGGCGTAGGCTTTTGGAGAAGTTGGTTGGTGTCCAGTAGATAACCTGAAAGGCTTCACTAGTATCGACTCGTTCCAGGCCGGTTTGTGTTCACGTTCTCTCTTTTCTAGGCGTTTCATTGTTTGGCCAATGTATTCTGCTCCACAGGAGCAGGTGAAGGAGTAGCTCCACGCTTCTTGAAAACGTATACCCAGAAAGGTATATCTTCAAGAATATTGGCAAACGCACCAAGAAGCCTGCTAACTTTACCTCAGAAAAGAAGGACCTATTGATAAGACTGGCTTTCTTAGGTGATGCAACAAACGAAAAGGTAAGACGACATTTTAAGACTGCCATTACAAACGCTTTCACTGTGGCGATTTTACGCGTGCTCTTCACGAAATCTCTCCTCGTACGATTGAGAAGTAAAGATCGTGCGTTTACCAATATTCTTGAAGCTATATTTTTCTGGTTATCCGTTTTCTAGAAGCGTGGAGATACTCCTTCCCCTGCTCCTGTGGAGCAGAATACATTGGCCAAACAATGAAACGCCTAGAAAAGAGAGAACGTGAACACAAACCGGCCTGGAACGAGTCGATACTAGTGAAGCCTGTCAGGTTATCTACTGGACACCAACCAACTTCTCCAAAAGCCTACGCCAACGGGTGCTGGCAACAGCGAGGCAGTGGCTTTATGCTTATGAATCGAGTTTTCTGCTGTCAGAAAACTTTCACACAAGCTCTGTCCCTCCCATGGCCGACGCCAACACCAGGTGACAATAGCATATTGCCCCCAGTCACGAGTGGTAGTGGATCACCTAACACGCCAACCACTTGCGCAGACTAAAAAAAGTTTGCAGTGGCCAATAGGTGCCCAACTAGGACAATTTTTGACTTTTGTTCAAATGTTCAGTGTTTTGCAAAGTTAAGGGCTTGCCGAAGAAATGCCGAAAATATTTTTTTGCCTAATAAACTGACTTTTCAAATTAACTATGGGAATATTTACCGAACTTAAACTGATAATCAATAAATAATGAATAAATAGATAAATAGTATTTTTAAGCCCAAGGGGCCCTTTCATTGATAATCGATAATGGGGACCGTTGCAAGGTCGCTGCACGGCATAGCGCGACACGTATTCTAATGAGAATCAGGCTAAGGGCGGTAGATAGCGGGAGACCCGGAACAAGAACGGTCGTGCCCCGGTAGATACAGAAAATGTTTTAGCGCTGGCTTCAGCCAGCACTGTAAGTAAATGTGAAAATATAGGTCCCTGTAATTTTCATATTTGACTTTAAATATGCCTACTACGACAGCGAATATCCTCTAGGCTGATTGCCCACAAAAAACGCAAGACGCTCTTGGAACCAATAAGCGAGGCACTACGTACACTAAAAGCCGACAAAAACATTTTCGTACTTCCAGCCGACAAAGGACAGTCAACAGTCATTCTTAACAAGGAGGACTACATCGACAAAGTTGAAACTCTTTTGGACGATAGAACTGCCTACATGTCTCGGGAAGATGACGCAATGGAGACGCTTATAAGCAGCATCAATGAGAATCTGACAAGTCTTTGGAAGTCAAAGGCAATAACACAGTTCTCCTGGCAAAAGTTAAAGCCAAGGATGCAGCGCTCCCAAGATTATAGGGCCTCCCAAAGGTCCGCAATCAAGGAATACCCCTATGACTGATCGTTTTCCTCAGATACACCCCAACATTTGGCCTATGCACGTGGTTATTTAAACGTCTCAAATTTCTAAAGCAGGGCTCTGCAACAACCGTCAGCTCAGCTGAACAATTCAGACAAAAGTTGCAAGGTATTCCAGTAACACATGACGAAGTGATGCTATCTTTCGCTGTGACCTCAATTTTCACCTCGATACCGCAACATCTTGCGGTTGATACCATCCAAACCCTGTTAGAAAATAAGTGCAACAAGACGGAGAAGGCATCTAATTGGACTCCTGAAGAACTGCTTGAGCACATTTTTCACCTTCATTCGAACGGTGTATGAACAAGTAAAAGGTATACCAATGGGGTCGCCGTTGTCTAGCCTGATTTTCGAGGCAGAACTACAATGACTGGAAGCACTAGCTTGCAAACACTACTACCACGATTATGGGCCCGGTAATTTGATGGCACGTTTGTCATCATTAGTCGAGACAGGATTACGGATTTCACAGAAAACCTGAACTCGATTTTACCCGACATCCAGTTCACGATGAAGAAAGAAAAAGACTGTCAGTTGCCGTTCCTAGACGTGCTGGTTGCAGAAAAGACATTTTACAGAAAGGCGAGACCTACAACTCGCATCCTAAGTCACCTCACCAATCATCCCGTCTCGCACAAACGCAGCTGCGTACGAACGCCAGATCACCGCGTAGAAACCCACTGCAGCGAACCAGCCGACAAAAAGGCCGAGATCCAGTATCTACGGAAACTTTTCACAATGAATGGATATCCTGGCGCATTCGTCGAAAAATGCAGGCGAGGAGCCAAACGAAGAAAGGCAACGGAACAGCCGGAACCGAAATGCTGGCTAGTAATACTTTATCTTGCTGGTGTATCTGAAGAATTTGCTGGACTGGTTAGCGAATTTGGGATTGGCGTTGCTCACAGACAGGAAGCAACAATCTGCAAGCAGCTTATGCGACCTAAGGACCCAGGATCTGTTAACCAAATATAAAGTGTCATTTGCCGCATTGACTGTCTTTGTGGTGAAGCCAATTATGTTGGTGAAACCGGCAAACGGGTTCTCACGAGAATGCGCCAGCATGAACTCGCCGTGCGATGGAAGGACAAGCTTCCCCTGGTAGCCGCCCAGGCATCCACGCTAGGGCACGGCTTCGACACTGAACGTGTGCGAATGCTGGGTTAGTCAGACGACAGAAATTCATGCATGTTGCAGGAAGCATGGCATTCACGCGCGGACTCAATTAACAGGGATATCGACCTTCCTGATGCCTACCTCGCGTTGCGCAAGCGGATCGAGGGCAGAGGTCCCTCCTGGCAGAACTGAGTTTAATAAGCAGTGAGCTGTACATTTGTTCATTCTTTGACAATGAGCTCGCGGGAGGGTCCGAAACGTCGGACAAATAAACCACTGGTCCCAGAGAACGTTTTATTTTCTTCTACTCTGTTACCTGTGCCTCACATATTCTCGACCATTCAGGCTTTAAGTATTTAACTTAATATGCTAGCTCGGTAAGCTAAGTCGCTAAATTTGCTCCTAAGCTCTTCCGCATGCAGCTCCTCTGCTACATGTGCAGTGCAGATGGCTTCGATGGCGCACTTACCAGACCACATCACCAGCCCATGGCGTGTTGTGTGTTTAGTGTCTGATCAGTGGACTGAAAGTTAGACAGCTACGACTCCTAATTCATGGCTGGAATGAGTGCAGGCAAAGGCTACAAAAACAAATGATAATGCGGGTTCCAGAAAGTAATCGAGGAAACGTAGATACGATCGCTGTGACGCAAACTTTAGTCGCCTGTCATTTCGGACTCTCTCTCTCTCTCTCGCGAAACTACCATCAAAGACAGTAGCAAAAACTGTACACGGTGATTACACAGGCCGTGATGCTGCTGCACATGATACGCGGTCACACATTCAATTTCTAGAGGGGTTAAATTCTTGCGAGCAGTCACAATAGTGCGAGTCGCAAGTTGCTTGAGTCATGGGTTATGGGATCCCAATCTATAAACAGACCTAATAACCAGCTAAACCTATATCCCATACTGAGGCTCGGTTTGTCCGAAGCAATTGGAGACCGCACATATCAACAAATCTTCCAATGACAGTGCCGGTGAGTTAGATGGCCGAGCGCTTATCACGCTAAAATCCAGCACGAGTGATGAAATTTCATCAGCTGACGACACGAACACCGGCCATGAAATACTTGTTCTAGCAATTGCATCTTCCACTTTTCAAAGGCTTTAAAGGTGCAAAAACCCCTTGTTCATCTGCCTTAGGAAGCTAATAGGACTGAACTTGATTTTTTTCCTCGCAATTACAGGCAACCACATAGTGACCTCATCCAAACCTATCGGACTGTCAGAGACGGTGTATGTGCCCTAAAGGTTGATGACTTTGTAGCGACCTCTTATTCTTAGCCATGCTTTTCCCGGACGCAAGACACGACAGTCAAAGCCTCCACTCAAGGTCGGGACTTGTCTGGCTTCACTAGCCAATCACTTCTGACTGTGAGACCAGTGCACAAGCTGCGGAAGAGTTGTTTACGCTCAGTCACTCCCCCACCGGACGACCTACTGTTCGGTTGCAGACCTCCAGACCCGATGATCGAAATACCGGAATGCGATTCTGGACTCCGGTCCACTCATGGCTGGACTGCACTTGCCTGGGAGTCACTTGCATGTTACTTACATTCTACGCCTGTTATCTCTTAGTTAATTATCCCTATCACTATGGCCTTCCACGCCTTATCCTACTCAACTAGCTTATACAATTTGGGATACGTTATTCCGCCTATCATCCAGCTGGACCACATCGTATCCCACATTGTTGACCCCGAGGTACATAATACTCTACACTGTCTACTCCGACGTTCGCAATATCCTACACTGTAGAATCCAACGCTTGTCTATCTCATAATGGTGACGATTTTCTTCATCGTGCTTTCAATTGCATTTACCTGCTAACAATTTCCACCCTCCCATCTTACACTGATGATCCGCGACAGGAGACCAATTTTAATTTTCTGACGTGGCTGCCTTCACTTAATTATCCTCAGCCCTCCCTTGACTCCAGATGCAGCTTCCTGTGTTATTTTTTGTGACCACTATATGGAGAATGCAGTTATCGACAACCTGTCATGAAGTGAATTGGAGACCCTTAACCATTTCCACCCCATCATCCGTGAGTATTTTCTTTTTACTAATACATTCAACATGCAATTGTGTACCCATCACTGCATTTACAAAGTTAAGACATTTAGCTCTTTCTCAATTCTGTGTCTGAACGACAATGCGTCTACTCCATTGACAAATTTTTCTGACTCAGTTCTCACTGGGATAACTTGTGTTTCAAACACTCACTTTCTCCTACCAACGTTCCGGCTTACTGGTATACGTTGCAGGACGTCCTTTCCTCATACCTACGTGCCGACTTACTGTTATATGGAGACGGAATTATTCAAGGACATTCTTTACTCCCACCAACGCGCTGACTTACTGGCTTTTGTTGGCGATACACACTCTCCTCCTACCAACTTGCCGACTAACTGGCACCCAGTAAGCAATCATTCTAACACAATTTTATCCTTCCAACTGGCCGAATTACTGGCATACATAGTACACATTACACAATCAATAAACATTTTTTCGTTACGCAGTAACCCTTTGCTATACATTTATCGATCCACAACTGTGCTAAATTTTTATTTATACTCCATTTTCTAAATTGTTCCTAGTTGGTACGAATTTTTGAGACCGTTACCAATTTTTACTCTAACCTTAACATACCCACACTTTCGTCTCATTAACATTTTTGAACTCCGTTCTCCTGGGAGGGGGAGTATTGTTTCGACCCCTTATTCTTAGTCATGCTTTCTCCGGACGCAAGACACGACATTCAAAGCCTCCACTCAAGGTCGGGACTGCTGGCCGCCAACACGGATAGGTTGAAAGCGTCCAAGTAGGAAACGTCAAATGCACTTCAGGAGATTTTCTCTTACACCTATTCGGCTGAGTTTGTGTAGGAGTTTATGATATGGAACACTTTGCCAATACAAGCGAACATCCGTGTCCCAGGAAGCAATTGAGAAGAAGAAGAAGAAGAAGAAGAAGAAGAAGAAAAGAAGAAGAAGACTCGATCGCTGGGACAATATGTTTATTCGCCTGACGTTTCGATATCCGTCGCGGATTCGTCATCAGAGACATGAGTAGCATGTCTCTGATGACGAATCTGCGTCGGATATCGAAACGTCAGGCGAATAAACAGCGATAGAGTCTTCTTTTCGATATGGAACACTGTCGAATGCATTCTTAAAGTCAATGTAGACTATACGAGGCGGATTTCCTTTATCAGTTGCCCGAGTCTTACGTTCCAAACAGTAAGTATCAAATTTTACAATATAGTTTGGGTAATCGGTAATGCTTATTAGTGCTCAGAAGCGGAAAGACAGAAGGTGCTTTAATAATTATTCTTTCGCGATGGTTTGTCTCAGGCAGCATTTTATTTACCTGTCGGTAGTTATTAATGCTGGCATAAGAAATGCAAGGAAACAGCCCATTTCAAATGTAAATAAATGCAATAAATAAATTTTATATTAAAGGTCTAGAGAGCCCCGTTATAAAATAAATACAATGTGGACAGTTGCTGCTCTGTGGGAGTAACCATATAAACAGCAAACCTTAGTAGTACAGTAGGCAGACTATTTTATATCTGTCAATTATTCGTCTTTTTAAAATAGTCAACAATTTTGGGAAATATGGTGAACTTCAGAGAGCTCCCACTTTCAAGAAAACTGTGAGAGAAATAACTGCTTCCCTTATAAAAGGTAGATGCGTAGTTGAAGAGAACGAGTGCGAGTTTCCAATGTTCCTTGTCGTGGGAAAGACTATATAACCGCCAGGGCTACCAATCACAACCGTATGGCCGTCCGAAGTGGCTACAGAATCAACAAACAGGGAGGCGAGACATGAAGAGCTTGTCAGATACGAAACCGTCTATCCAAGAAACCTTGATAGAATTATCCTTATTGTTACGAACCAGTAAATAAGAACAAAGTCAGAAGTGTAGTTTGGCGAGTACACGTATACTTTCGATAAACTCTCCTCAGGCCAACACGTTTTTATGGAAAATGTAGCATTTAAACCAGCAATCCATAATGTTTGTCTGTTCTTACAAACGAGAGCCAACCAGAGCTTGGACGAGTGCACGCCGCTAAGTGATTGCGGGCCACGCCAGATGTGGAGCTTGCACGAAGTCCTTTTGCGCACACAATACTGGTTGCATCAACCTGATAGCGGTGGCATCTGCTGTTGCTAGCAGGCGCTGGCTCAGGGGCTTTGGATAATTTGGTGGGACTTTGTAGATCACTCGCAAAGCTTCGCTGGGGTCCACCTGATGTCCGGAGACAACCACGTGCGCCAGAATAGAGCTATTTATGCTCCTGACTTCGCCTTTTCTCAGACATGCTGGGAGGGGTTCCTTTATTCTTTCGGATAGACGTTGGCTCGTGCGACCAATATTACCCTACTCCACAGGAGCAATTAAAGGATTATATGCACGTGGACGTGGTCTGAGGTGGTAACTTATCCTTACCTTTCCCATGTAAGATAGGGTTGTTTGAGAAATATACGCAAACTTTGGCTGCTGGGAAGGTTCTTGAAACGGCTTGGTCAGGGCATCTTTTTTGCAGTTCACTTGCCACGTCCCCTCGAAAGGGGAGTTTGAGGAAAAGTGTTTTATTTCCAACTGTAAATGCGGTGGTTAATATTTGCTTCGCAGCCATATTCCTTGTCAGTCAGTATCAGTCAGTATATTTGGAGTAAATAACCGAAGCCCTTAAAAACTCCATTGAAATGGTACAGGAATGCATAAGTTTTTGTGAAATATGCAAACATTGTTATAGATCGCTTTTGTTGTGCATAAGTGCACAGAAATAACTTGGAGAAATGAACTGTTGAAGCGATGAGGCGTTTGCGGAATAGCAGCGTACAAATGTTCACTGAATGTCCAGTCCTTGTGATCTTCTAGTGTTAATAAATACGCTATTGAAATCAAACGAGTAGTGTGATTGTTTGTAATGTTATGTCAAATAGGTGTAAGTTGTTAACATATGGTTATCCAAACGCCTCTTGAAGACGTCAACCGTGGGTGCATGCACAATAGACGCGGGCAAGGAGTTCCACTGTTGAATGACCCTTTGAGAGAAGAAGGATTAACGTTGGTTTGTTCGGCTTAGTTCCTTCTTCAACTGGCAGTCATGTCTTCGGAGGTTCCTTCTTGGGGCCATTTGAAAGAGATCCTCCCATTTGACATCCAGATCAGTTCCCCTTAGTAACTGAAAAGTTGCTATAAGGTCCCCTCTGTCTTGTCTATAATGGAGGGGAAAGAGGTTTCAAGCAGTCAGCCGCTGTTCATAGGTGGACTGCTTAAGTTCAGGGACCACCTTGGCGGAACGTCTTTGAGCACCTTCGAGAATCCGCATGTCTTTCTGAAGCCAGGGACGCCAAGCCTGTATCGCATATATCAGATGCGGCCACACGAACGTTCCATATACTTTTCCGAAGACATCAGTATTCAGGTTAACAAACGTCCTTCGTATGGCGCCCATGACCGACATTGCTCTAGCTGCGGCATTGGAACTCTGTGCGGTGACACTTAGATCGTCTTTAATAAGAATACCTAGGTATATTTGCGCACTTACTGTTTCCAGTGGTTGGCCTCCCAAGATATAATGTCACGAGAGTGAAGTTCTGCGTCGTTTTAGTGATAGTATGTGCATTACTTCACATTTTTTGGGGTTGAAGTTCATACACCAACTGTCGCTCCAACAGTGCAGTCGGTCTATATCCTCTTGTAATATTTGGAAGTCCCTTTCGTCTTTTATCTCCTTCCACAGTTTGAGATCATCAGCAAAGAGTACTATGTCAGATTTAATTTCTCGCATGATGTCATTTGCGTAGATGATGAAAAGTAGCAGCCCAAGAACTGACCCTTGTGGAACTCCACTTTTGACAGATGCCCACTCTGAACAGTAGCCACCTACAGTAACTTTTTGACTACGGTCTCCAATAAAGTCTTTAATCCAGTTCAGGAGATTCCCTGTTATCCCTAAGTCGGTCAGTTTATGGATGATTCGCTGATGTGAAACTCGATCAAATGCCTTGGTGAAGTCAAAATAACTAACATCTACTGAGTGTTTTTCATCCATGGATTTTGTCCAGTGTTCTAGCGTTGTGATAAGATTTGTAAGACAGGAACTCTTCTCATAGAAACTATACTGGACTGATCTGATTTGGCAGCGAAATGAATCGAGCAATAAAATCGATTTTTTGATTATCCTTTCCATCAGCTTACAGCAGACACACGTCAAACTAACCGGTCGGTAGTTGGTGGGATAGAGACGTGATCCCCCCTTATGGATGGGTACGACATTTGCCAACTTCCATGTTTCAGGTAGTTTACCAGCTTCGATCGATTTTCGAAAAATTATACTGAGTTGTTCTGCTAATTCTTCAGATAGTTCACGTAGAAGTACCCCTGGGATCTCATCTGGTCCAGGTGACTTGGCCAGATCCAACTTTTTTAACTCCGTCAAAACTGTCTGCGGTGTAAATAATACAGTGTTTATAATCGAGTTGTTGACGGCTTGTGACATAGGGCGTGGCTGGAGAGGTGGCTCCATGTTATAGACACCTTGGAAGAATTCTGAAAAAAGTTCAGCTTTTTGAGGACCACTACTCACAGTTTCGTTGTTGTTGTCTTTCAAAATTGCAAGATGGTCACGGTTCTTTGTAGAACTTCTGATGTAGGAGTAGAAGGCTTTGGGTTTTTGCGGCGCCTCTTCCAGGAGTCGTAGTTCATACGAGACTCGTGTTGCTCTGATGATTTTCTTGCAGAAATTGCGTTGTTCTCTATACTCCTGGAGCTTGTTTTGCTCCTTCGTCTGTTGAAATATCTTCCACAGTTTTTTTTTCTTACGGATCTCCCTTTTTACCGCTTTTGTTAGCCATTTTGTCTGTTGCCCGTCGAACATTTCTTGCGTGGACAGTACAATTCCATCAAGTTTTTCATTCTTGATTTAAAGATATTCCAACATTCATTTATACCCCCTCGGAATAATTTCGTCCATCTTGTAGGCTTAATCGTCAACTTTATTGCCTCAAAATTTCCCCACCAGACATTTCTAAATGGCTTGGAGCTTCTTTCGGGGACAGCTACCAGCGTTGATTCCCACATCAATGTCATGTGATCAGAGGAACCTAGGGCTGGGCCTGCATTTATTTTACCAACACTTTCCTCGTTTTTGGCAAAAATTAGATCCAGACAACTAGATCTCTGACCTTCATGCATTTGAGTCGTAGTTCGTACATGCTGAAACAGGAATTCGTCAAGTTTCATGTCTAATAGCAATTGATCGAATCCTTGTCTAGGGCCCTTACTGTTCATCAGATCCCAGTAAATCGACGGGGCATTGAAATCGCCTACAATAATGCTGTCTTGTTTCCGATACTCCTCACGAAGTCGGGTGAGTAACAGCTGATCTTTTTCCGCAAGTTGATTTGGAGGCCTGTATACAGCGGTAAAAGTCACATTTTTAGCTTTGGGTACCAATAAGTGACATTGCAGCATCTCCAGGTCATTGTCATTCGCACATTCGTCTGTGAGGATAAAGTCAACTCTACTACTTATATACAGGGCAACACCACCACCTCTTCTTATTTTTCGGTCACGTCTTAGCAACTGATAACCATCTATTCAAATTTCAGAGTCTTGTATAGCTTCGGTTAGCCACGTTTCAGTTAGTGCAATTACATCAGGACGTAGCTCGGCCACAAGTATTTTGAGTTCGTCAAGTTTATGAAATAGGATTTGCACATTTCCATAATAAAACCTGATTTTGTGGAGGTTTTCACGTTGGGTTAATTGCCCGGCCGTGTGACTTTTGTTAGGATGACGGGCGTCCTCCACAAAAAGGGCCTTTGACGTTGGACAATCACCCCATTGCGTATTTCTATGCCCTGCTCTCCTTGTTCTTTCAAGATGGCTAAGTCCGCCTTTAAGGCCCTCCATTTCATCCTCTCCTTTACCGTGTACTCCTGTTGAAAAAAACTGTCTTCTGGTCGGGGATTTCTCCTGCCGTTCGCTCGAGCAGGAGATCTCTCTGAAGCTTACTCTTAAAAATTAGTTTTAATGGCCTGGGTTTCCTCCCTTAAGAATTGGAGTTGTCCATACTATTTATTCGGAAATGCTTTAGTATCAAAAATTAATCCTCCTCACTAATTACATCCTTTAGGCACTCCGTTAACGCCTTGGTGTCCTCGTCTATTCTACTCTTTGGACTACCATTAGTTGACTCAGGGAGCTCATGTAGAATAATGCACTGTGTACTATCCACCTCAACTGCGTTTCGAGGAATTTGTTGGATATTCCGGCTGATTCCAGCAGGGGCCTCGGTGCTACGGCCATGAGGATTTGCGAGGCCAGACAGTTCATTTATATGAGCGGTTGCTGTGCTGGGTACATTCGGCACTTTTGGTCCGAAAAATGAGCCCATAATTAGCGGGGATTTAAATTCGGAAAGTTCCTCATGGGTTGATCGGGCCCAGAATATCAGTCCCGCAGACAGTAAAAGATGTTTCGGTAGGATTTTGATCACGGTGGTCCTCGTTGACGACAACTTGACCATTGATGTTACTTGAGTGAGTAAAATGTTCATACGCTCTAATGTTGACTCGTAGTCAGGGTTACCATGTTCTTCTGCATGACCAAAAAGGTTTGGAAAATTTCCGTGTATGTTAAGCTTTCTTTGATGTAATTTGAGTCTAATGAACTCGGAGGACTTCTAGCCCTTTTAGCGGGGGGTGATTTCGTCGCATCATGCTTGCGATTTCTGCCCTCGAAATTATGGCTAGGGCTTTTAATCCAAATTAAATCGGAGTCAAATGTATGCCTCGGTGGTGTAATGGTAACGAACGATGCCAGTAAATTAGAGGTTTCGGGTTCAAATCCCTCTGGCGCCGATACCTTTACAAGCTGATCTATACGTTTATTTTTGTCTGCCATAATAGATCACAGAGAGGGTCAACGATATTAAAGCTCTATGTAATATTAATAAAGCGTTCAACTGTATGAAAAGATTATTGAAACGACTCAGCCGTTTGTAGAGAGCTGGAATCCGGGAGAATTGTTGACAGGAGGAGATGTCACGGAGATGTTGCTCGTTTTGACTTGTGTCCTGCCATGTCTTCTGAGGCTGGAGTTATTGCGAAAGCGAATCCAATTGCTAACAACGAAAGTCTGCCAGAGTGCTAGGTGGACTGAAATCCCGAAAATAATATTTCCCACGGAGGACGAGAAATTCAAACCGCAATTTGTAATAGATCTCTCAGGATACCCAGTCTCGCGAAGAAGTTCCTGCATTTTGTTGAGCTCCTCCTCGATACTGTCTGCTGAGTTAATCTTTGTAGCCATTGGAACTAAGCAGCGGACTAGATTTTGCTTCTGTTGAAGAGGTATAAAACTTTTAAAATTCGTGTACTGTCTGGACCAGGTTTTCTTTCCATAAACGCACGTTTGGACGCTACCGTCAGGTCGAAGACTCAGGAGGACGTCCAAGAAGGGAAGAGAACCTGCCGTTTTCACCTCCAACCTGAACTTAATGGATGAATGTGCTTGAGTGGCAATGTTTAAGAGTGTGTCTACATCGGTTTCGGTTTTAGCGATGGCGAAGATATCATCTATGTAGTGACCATAGTGTTTTAACCGGTGGATCTGGTCACTTAATTGAAATTTATCCAGCTTGCCCATGAATATGTCAGCTAGAAGTGGTCTGAGAGACGAGCTCATGGCAACGCCGTCTATTAGTCTGTAGAATTGACTGTCAAAAAGGAACTTCACATTAAGGGTGCATCTTAGTAATAGTTCCTTCATGGTATTTATTGGTATTCATATTTTCAGCTGATTTGTCAATAGGTATTCGCAAACGTTAATCGGTAGGAGCCTGGAGGGAGCGCGATAAGCGCGCCCCTCGGTCTTATGGGCTCCGGATTTTAGGGGAGTGGAAGGGTGGGGCATGCCAGGAAACAAATAAGATCGCAATAATCCCACAAAATCAAAATGTTGCGAGGGTAAGTTGGGGCATGTAATCAAAGCTCGGGCATGGACACTGAGGTACGCTTTAATATCATCGCTAACTTCCCACCGGACCAACGGTGAGTGCGTGTATGTCGGGGGAGTTTGCTCTAACCTCGGGCGAGGTTATTGAGGTATATTTCTTAGTAGTAGCACTAACCCCAACTAGAATAAAGGCGAACGAGTGAAGAAGGTTGAAGAGTGTGAAAATTCACACTACTTTAAATTTTTAAGTGGGCGATTATTCCCGTGGTTAATTTGAAAAGCCATTTTTGCTAAGTATACCGATTTAAACGGCTATTGTATGCGGTTGGCTTCCGAGGACCACTCTGCAGTCCAATGCCATCATCCAATCCCTACTGAATCGACCGTTGTTGTGCACAAACCTGGAAGGATTTAGGTAATTCAACCTACTTGAAGCTTCTAAGTTGGTGCTAATAATACATAAGGAGTTTCTGCCATCCCAATAGATACTCTTACCATGTGATCAACTGTCTCGGTAACCGAGACGTCTGTAAATAGTGATGAGACGTCTAGGGGGAGCATCCTCATGCCGTTAGGTCCAAGTTCTTGACTTCGACGATAAATTTGAATGTGTCTCGATAGCTACGTGGTACCAGCTGACGCTCTAAATGTTCTTGTTTCTCGCTATCGCATGATATAGTGAGTTGCACATGTCCAAAATCCGACGAAATGGCAAGCCGTTATTATGGGTCCCTTTTTAGACCGTACAAGCGGGGATATGAGTGCCTACTGGTTGGAGGCTTTTGAGGTCATTGTCGCCTATGAAACCTCACTTGTGGAGTCTTCTTAAGCAGTCAGTCAGATGTGTCTCTATTTGGTCCGTGCAATCTATTTTCTTTGTTTACTTTCTTGAATTATGTCTGATCTGAAAGGATGGTTTGCATCTTTCTTACGTAGTCCGATCTGTTCATTATAACGACATCCGTTCCTTTATTAGGTCTAGTTACTAGGATATCCTTGTCCTGTCGCAGTTGTTTTAACTTTAACTGTCAACAATCCTCGGTTTGATGGGCATTTCTTTATATACTTGTAATTACAGTTCACCAGTGTAGATTTAAAGTGCTGGACACTTTCTGCGGAGCTGAGGTATAATTCATAAGTTTTTTTACAAAGATTTTCGAACTGGATTTCTAATTCTAACTGGTCAATCTTTTGAGTAGCCATGCAGAATTTAGGACCCAAGAATAATGCTTCAAGTGCTGTTTTATCAAGCGTGATAGAAGAATAGTTGCGTATATACCGAGCTGGATCTTTGAGCCGCCTTGATTGTGGTTTTCTTAAGTGCATTCTGCGGAGGAGTGACCATTTATTTAGGTCCCCACGTTTTGCTTCTATGGTCTGCGTATAGGTGATAAATTCGTGTCTTTCTTCGTCTTTCAGCGTGTCCAGAACGGCATTGCGTTGCCACACGTGACGCTTTAGTTCCTCCAAATTTACATGAGCGCCTTCTAGTGACCCTTCCCATATAAATGTGTTGGCCTGAAGAGAGTTTATCGACCGTATACGCGTACTCGCCAAACTAGACTTTTGAATTATCTGATGGGAATGTTCGCAACCCTAAAACAATTGAAATAAAAAATCGTTTGCAGATAAAAGCACGTGCTTGTTCAAACTCTTATTTAAAAGTTTTCAAGTTAATGCAAGGCATATTTAACTAAGTAAAACAAAAAGGGAGTTCAGTTTCACGGCAATACTCCCTATCCTAGGTGAACATAGTTCAAAATAAATGTTAATAGGAGATTAAGGCGAAAGTGTTAAGCATATGATACGAGTTGTTATGGTCGGTAAAATTGGCATGACGTCCGCTGCGTGTAAGGAGAGGGGAATGTGGGATGGGGGGAAGGCACAGGTCTTGCAGCTGTATACGAGTCGTGTTTAAAGCAATTGGCAATGGGCGGGGTAGAGGTTGATCGGTTGGAACGGTTGAAAGAGGCTCGGTATAGGCCGCCTTCAGATGATCGACTGAGACCACGTCGTTGAGGCCGCCCCAGGCAATAGTAAAATGCTTGTCCGTGCTAAATAGTACCCTATATGGTCCGTCGCAGGGTTGTTGTAGTGGCCGAAGAACACTATTTGGCGGACAACTACAAAGGCACATGTTACTAAGTTAGGGCCTATAAATGCCTTTTCAACGCGTTAAGGTGTGGGATACGATGTAGTCCAGTCAGATAAAAGGCGATCTAACATATCCCAGCATGTATAAGCTAGTTGAATAGGATAAGGCGTGAAAGGCCATAGTGTCAGGGAGAATTTACTAAGGTGGAACAAGCGTAGAATGTAAGTAATATGCAAGTGACTTCCAGGCAAGTGCATTCCAGCCATGAGTGGACCGGAGCCCAGAGGCGCAGTCCGGCATTTAGATCAACGTGTCCGAAAGTGACTGAGCGTACACAACTCCCCCGCATCTTGAGCACTGGTCTCACATTTTAAGTGATTGTCTAGTGAGGCCAGACAAGCCTCGACCTTGCGTTCAGGATTTGTCAGTCCTGTCTTCCATCCGCGTGGTGTTTACGCCAGACATGGCTTGTGTCCTCGGCGTCCGAGGAAAGCATGACTAAGAATAAGGGGTTGGAACAATACTTCCCCTCCCAGGAGAACGGAGTTCAAAAATGTTAATGGGAGGCAAATGTGGGTATGTTAAGGGTAGATTAAAAATTGGTTACGGTCTCAAAAATTCGTACCAACTAGGATCAACGTAGAAAATGGAGTATAAATAATAATGTAGCACACTTGTGGATAGATAAATGTATAGCAAAGGGTTACTACGTAACGAAAAAATTTTTATCGATTGTGTAATGTGTACTATGTATGCCGGTTAGTCGGCCAGTTGGAAAAAAAATTGTGTTAGAATGATTGCTTAATGGGTGCCAGTTAGTTGGCAAATCGGTAGGAGGAGAGTGTGTATCGCCAACAAAAGCCAGTAAGTCGCCAAATGTGCATCTATATGATATGTCCTCCACGAGTTTTGTTGCCCTGCTCTGAAGACTTGCTAATATCCCATGAGATTTTTTCATTCGTGGGCGCCACATCTCAATTTAGCCAGTATGATTACTAGAACTGGCAGTTCGAGCATAGGCACAGCATTTCTACCAGTAGTATCCCAGCCCTAGCAGTGTAAACTTAGGAGAAAACCAGGCTTAGCACTGATATGCTTTGAGCGTTTCTCATTTTTCTTTTCCTTGACTAAAGAAAGATCAATCTACTAATTCGCTGTCTATGCAACTAAGTATCACCGAGATCTTCGAATAAGCATCCAAGATTTGTCTTGCGCATGACCAGCACAGGGAATCTTGTGCCCTGAGCAAGTCAAATACTGCGACATCGGTTGCACAAATGTTTCATCGTAGAGAGTCTGCAAAACGAGGAATTGAAATAACCCATTTCACAAGAACGAGTTGACGCTGATATTGACTTGGATTTGGACATGTCTGTCGACATGCCTGAAACCTGCATATCGGACCATGTGTCAAGCCCACGGGCTATACCATCGTCACTCGGCTTAAGCGACACTAGCAATTATCGGGATTTGCATCCTAGCACCACATCGTTGCTCGACTCTGCACAAGAAAGCGATGGCCAAGAGTTTGACAAGATCATAACTCAAAAGAGGCATAAGCCTAAGAAAGCCAAATGGTTCACTGAGAACACTGTGTTCTTGTGCTAACCCTCTCCGTCTGGAACTAATGTTTTTAAACGATATGAAACAGTTCTCCTGCTGATTAGTCAACTCAGCTTACAACTGTACATTTATTCCGTTTGTATCATACCTTTGAAGGCAGGTTTTTTCCCTTGAAACAAACTCTCTATCTCACCCAGTATTGACAAAAATAAACCTGAAACAAAACCAATACTGGATGCAACATAGGGAGTTTGTTTTAGGTTTTTTCTGGTCTTCGAGGTGTTGGAAGGCGCCCAAGAGGTGCATTACCAACTCTTTACAATTGCCTGTAAACTGGCATAATAAACATATTATTATTATTAAAATAAAACGTTTTTACTCGATGATTCTGACAAGGGTGAATTGTTGAATGCATGCAAAGCATTGAACGACAAAATCCAAACTGGTCCCGTCGTTTCATACTCAGACAATACTCTCGGGAACATTGATTTCTCCATAAAATGAATTCGTAAGCATATAATTCGTCTAAAAAACTCGCACTCTTTGGGAACTAGTGGTAATCCCAACTCACTTATCAAAAGAGTGTTGACCTTTCCCAAATAACTCAGCCATACATTTTCAAACTATCTCTCAAGTGGTTTCTTTCCTGACACTTGAATTACATCCATTTTTCTTCCAGTCTTTAAGTCAGGATCTTGTTCAAATATAAATAACGACCGCGGAGTTCATAAAACCCCGGCACTAGCCAAACTTCTGGAAAAGATCATTTGTAATCAAATTCTCAATTTTTGCCTCGAAAACAAGCTTTTAAGCCACTCGCAGCATGGTTTTCTACCCGGGCGATGATGCAAGATGTGTCACATAGCTTTTCTTAACCACGTCACTTTCCTCCGTAATGAGCGGCAATCCGTAGTTGTAATCAACTTTGATCTGCTATTTTTGCCAGCTCGTCGCTGGACTCCGCAGTCCACAAGGCCGCATCTCCGGCGTTTCGGTGATGATCACGTGACCTCTGCCGTTCTTTCATCTTGTCGACCCTGTTGTCCGCGATGGCCTCCTCCAGTCTCACCTCCCTGATGATTGATCATGAAGCCAGTCGGGTGGTGTTACAGTGGTGAACGACAGCCTCTGCTGCTGTATGATTTCTCCAGCGACAAGAAGCGTTTTCAACCCTTTCACGTTCTCATCAACAGTCCTGTCTCATTTCACTAAAATCAGTCCTATCAACCAACCTCTTCAATTTTATAGAGGCAGTCTTTTTTCCTACGTTTTGTTTTCTTTTTAAGCGGGGGTCCGCTGAACTCTGCCCACGTTTTAATGGTAGAAGTTTTATTCACTGCTTCCTCCTTAGTTCAACATGCGTTTTCAGAGAGTGCTGACTACTATTTTAAAATGACGATATGTTGGTGGGCATTAATTTTATCTGCTAACACTACTAAACGCTCCCTCTGCTTATGTGGTTGTTCACGAAGGGCAGCATTTATCAACTTTGTATTTATTGTTCCACAGCACTAAGTTTGCGATGACAAGGCCCTTCACGCCTTAAATGTACAATTTATTTATTTATTTGTTCTACTGTGAATAGAAAAAATCCAGGTCCACACTCCTATGTGAGATCAAAGGAACATGCTCCCAGACCTGACACCAATCAGTGTCACTTTTGAAAAAAAAATATTATCAGTACTACTATTACTTAGATACACCGCTAGAAGAAGCAGTATAAACAGTAGTTGCGGTGGTAAAAATAGGAAGCCCAGGCACCTCGAATATCTCTGGGCACCTACTACGGGTGAAAGAGGGAAAAAAGTGATAAAGTACCAGTGCTAAAGGCTACTGTAGCACCAAGTGACATGCCAGAACCTGCGATATTAATTAATAACGCCCCGTTATTAAATAGATTACACAGCCCGGTGGATAGAGTTTAAAGGGGAGAAACCAAGGAAAACCCTTATGTGCTAGTACTGTCGCAGTTTGTGATGTCGACAAACAGAAGGTTCCCCCAAATCACAAGTCAAGCTAGACGGTGTTGGAGGACCGAAGATTTTCTGCCAGAAAATAGAGTACACAGGCGAAGTTATGCACGCCGAGCCGGTACGCCAAATTGTGTTCGGAGCAGTGGACCCGATAGAGCTGGGCAATGCACTCAGGAAGGTGGAGATACGCGCATCTATTGGCTGAAGCACTGAGCCGCACTGAGTGCACTGAGCTGCGATAATCGGGGGAGCATAGGAGAAGAAGGACATGTAGGGACCTCTCGTAGCTGTTGGCAGACACAGTGCGTAGGCGTTGAGCCAGCGCGCTTACACAGCAAATTTGCGCAGCTTTGGCAACGAAGCCAGCGTGAGTCAGCGTGACAGGCTCCCACAGTACCCGCCTGCAAGACCGAAGGCGGCGGAAACGACGCCGAAGGCAAGATTGGTGCCTTAAAAATGTGGGTGAAAAAAACGGTAAGGGAAATGAACATGTCGTCCACTGCAGGTTATATATATGCATGGGGATGTGGAATAGGAGTTGGTGGGAGCAGTGGCAGAAGTGTCAGAGTTGGAAGCAGTAGCAGAAGTATTAGAGTTGGAGGCAGGAACAGGTTGGGGTTGTGGACAGGAGAGAATAGGTAAAATGCGGGACGATGGAATACAGGATTGAGGAGGAGGGGACACAAAGGGCAGAAAACCAGAGGGGTCATCCGACGAAGTGTCCGGGACAGCTGCCTTGAGCCGGTCAATGGTTACGACCTCCTCGCGAGTACCTTATTGGAAACTGTATGTGGTCGTCCTACATTAGATGACACGGAAGGGTCCCTCGTAGGGTGATACCAGGGGCCGCCGGACGCGGTCACATCAAAGAAAGACGTGAGTACAGGTCGCCAAGTCTTTCTCGAGATAAGACTCAGCGACAGAGGGCCGGGGAGGAACCGGGGATAGCGTCCGCAGAAACTACCGGAGGCGATGCAGGAGGTTGGCAGGATCCTCGCCCGCACCTGGAGGATATGGTGAGATCACCTCACGGGGAACTTGGACAGGGGCGCCGAACACCAGTTCAGCGGCGGAGCAGTCAAGGTTCGATTTAAGGGAGGAGCGGATGCCCAAGAGGACCAGAAGAAGATGGTTCATCCTGTTCTCCGGATCAGCCATGGCGCGTAGGGAGGCCTTCAACTGGCGGTGAAACCACTCGACCATCCCGTTGGCAGCCGGGTGATAGGCTGTAGTACGGATGCGGGTACAGCCTTAGAAGGAGAGAACAGACTGGAAGAGATTAGATTCAAACTGATAACCGCGATTAGTCGTGATAGTAAATAGAGCGCCGAAGATGGCAACCTTACGACTGAAGAAGGCCTTGACAACCGTGGAAGTCTCGATATTGGGGAGCGGGATAGCCTCCGGCCACCGGGTGAATCAATGCACGCAGGTGAGAAGGTAGGAACAGCCGTCGGACGGAGGCAGGAGGCCTACGATATCCAAATGGATGTGACTGAACCTCGTAACGGGGCCCGGGAAGATGCCAATGGGTGCCTTGTTGTGCCGGTAAACCTTGCTTCGTTGAAAGCTCAGGCAAGACCGTGCCCAAGCCTTGACATCCTTGTGCATCCCAGGCCAGACAAAGCAATTAGACACCAGCTTGTCGGTTGCTCGACTCCCAGGGTGATATAGGTTGTGCAGGGGGGAGAAAACTGTGCGACGAAGGGATGGGGCCACGAATGGATGGAGAGAAGCCGTGGAGATGTCACACAGGATGGTGCCATTGCCAGTAGGCAGTGGCATCTCCTGGAGTTGGAGTCCGACAACGTCTTTGTCAGAAGGTGAATCAACACGGCATTGTTCGGCAGCCATGGCAATCGCATCGATCTCGGGAGTCAGTTTCAAATGGACGATGGAGGGTCTGGAGAACGTGTCAGCCACCTTATTGCGTGAACCACTGATGTGGCAGATGTCTGAGGTGAATCGTGAGATATAGTCCAGTTGTCTAAGCTTCCGTGGGTTCAGCTTGTCAGAATGTGACTTTGAGGCGTAGGATAGTGGTTTATGGTCAGAGAAAAATATGAAGTCTCTGCCCTCGAGGAAGTGCGGGAAGTGTTTCACGGCAAATTAGACAGCCAGAAGCTCTCGTCTAAAAGTGCTGTAGCGTGATTCGGCAGGTGTTAGCTTCGTGGAAAAGAAGGCTTAGGGCTGAGTTTGACCTGCAACGTGTTGTTAAAGAACCGTGCCGACTGCAACATTGGAGGCTTTGACCATGAGGGAGAGAGGCGCATCGGGATCAAAGTGCATCAGAAGTGTAGCATCGGCAAGGGCAGCGTTAACCTTACCAAAAGCAGCAAGGGCAGCTGCTGATAGCTCAAATGAACGTTTGGAAGTAGAAAGAAGATTCGTGAGCGGCAGAATTGTGTCAGCACAGTTCGGGAGAAACCGGCAATAAAAGTTTACCATGCCCAGAAAGCGCTGGAATTGACGCTTGGAAGAAGGAGGTGGGAAGTCGCGGATGGCTGCAACTTTGGCCGGCAGAGAATGAATACCATGAGAGTCAACCAGGTGTCCAAGAAACTCGGGAGAAGACACACCAAAGACACACGTGGACATGTTGAGAACAACGCCAAACTGTTGATGGTGGTCAAACACGGTTTTGAGATGTTCCATGTGTACCTCGGCGGTAGAGCTAGTCACAAAAGATCGTCAATTTAGGCATAGCTGAAGGTAGAACATGAAACACCCAATCAACGAACCTTTGGAAGGTCTGGAAGGTGTTGCGGAGTCCAAACGGCATGCGCAGGAACTCAAAGAGGCCAAATGGGGTGGTGACGGCCGTCTTTAGAACGTCCTCCGGGGTGATGGGTGTCTGATGGAAAGCCCGGACCAGGTCAATCTTCGAGAACACGGACTTGCCGAATAGGACACTGGCAAAATCCTGAAGATGCGGTACAGGGTGGCGGTCGGGGTGGTGACGTTGTTCAAGGCCCAGATGTCACCGCAGGGGCGCCAGTCACCAGAAGTTGCCTTGGGAACCATGTGGAGGGGTGAGGTCAATGGGCTGTCAGACTGGCAGACAGTGCCCGTTTGCAGCATGCGGTTAAACACGGTCTTAGTGGCAGCAAGTCGTGAGGGTGCGAGACGACGGGGCCTGGAGGGCCAGTGATCCGGATGTGATGGACAAAGTCGTGTGGTGGGGTTGATGTGTTGAAATTTGGGTGGATAAGAGCAAAATATTTGGCGAGAAGTTGCCGACATGGATTCTCAGGATCTGGATCCAGAACGGCGAGTTTGTCCGACAATTCAGAGAATGGGATGCCTCGGATAGAGAGTTTAGTTGTCTGGTCATGCAAACTGGAGTGGCGGCAGTCCACCATGAGATTAAAGGCAGCGAAGAAATCTGCCCCAAGAATGGTGGAGAGCACATTGGTGACGACAAACACCCAAGAGAAGAGTCGCCGGAGGCAAATATCCAGTGAAAGAGAACGGGTGTGGAAGGTGTCAATTGATGAGATGTTGACGGCCTGGAGGATAAGGCCGGGGTTGGGGCATCGACGGTTGGTTGGTTAAGGAGGAAGGACGCTCAGCTGAGTGCCGGTATCAATCAAGAAACGCCTTCCACTCAGGACGTCGCAGACATAAAAGGTCTGATCGGGATTTGAAACACCAGGAAGACTGGTGGTGTTGACCTTCGTGTGTACTGGCTTAGCCCATTTGCGCCGCTTAGAGATAAAGGAGCAAGGAGAGGTGCACTGACGGGCTCTGGCGCCAAAGTTGGAGTGAGACCAGCATGTGGTAGCGGAGCTGGGATGAACTGAAACAGCAGGCTGGACATGCCGGTTAAATGACCTCGACGAATGCCGGGATGAAGAACTTAATTGCTGTTGATAAGCAAGTACCTGTTCGTTGATTTGCGAAATCTCAGCCTTCAGTTGTGAGATGTCTTCAGAAGAAACAGTAGTAGTCGGTAGTGCAGCAGGTGATGGTTTAAAAAAGCCGTGCCTCTCCATCAATTTTTCGCCCAGAAGAAAGAGCTCAGCGGCAGTGAGAGCGTCAGCAGCAGGCGCTAACATGCGTTGAATTTCTGGGGGAAAGCTGTTTATTGTCAAAGCCTGACTATATCGTGGATTTGGAAGGCGTGTTCGGAGGGAGTCACCAATGTCGCAGGTTGTGATGTTGACAAACAGAAGGCTCCCCCCAAATCACAAGTCAATCTAGACGGTCTAGGAGGACCGAAGCTTTTCTGCCAGAAAATAGGGCGTACACAGGTGAAGTTATGCACGCCAAGCCGGTACGCCAAATTTTGTGTTCTGTGCAGTGGACCCGATAGAGCTGGGCGATGCACTCAGGAAGGTGAAGATACGCGCATCTATTGGCTGAAGTACTGAGCCGCACTGAGCGCACTGAGCCGCGATAATCGGGGGAGCATAGGAGAAGAAGGACATCGCGAGACCTCTCGTAGCTGTTGGCAGACACAGTGCGTAGGCGTTGAGCTGGCGCGCTTACACAGCGAACTTGTGCAGCTTTGGCAACGAAGCCAGCGTGAGTCAGTGGGGCAGGCTCCCACAGTACCATTGCTATCATCAATGCTACCAGCATCACATATATTGCCTTATTCTTGTTGCACTGTCTTAGACTGTCCTGCTTCCCCAAACTTATACTGTATTGTCGCACTACTACGGAGTTCGAATGCAACAAGCCTAAATGCAGTCTTTAGGCGGCAAACTGCTCGACATAAGGGCATGGTAGGACTTGCGCATTACTTTACAAACGCTCTATTATTATCCAAATGCTAGTCACTATTACCTCACACAGATTGGGAGCACAATGGGCATCTGAAACTACAGACAATGAGCATCTGACCCTACAAGATCACAGTCTATAGTTCCCACACTTCTCCTAGTAGTGTTTTACATCGATATCCCCCATTTATTACGATCTAGACCATTGTGGCTGAGAACTTACGTAATAAATTTATTTCTGCGTCACTGGAATTATTTTTCTTGCGTGGAAGATCGTTTGAAGTCGGAATTTAAGAAGATTCGTTCCCCAACCAATTTTTACCAAAACGCAACTTCTTCAAACCAACAAATTTGCAACAAATTCGCGGCCTAGTAAAAGAAATCTTCAAGATCCGAATATTCTCGAGACCTTCAAACGCTGAGTCGTTTCCTAATACTGAATACATTGTTACAAAAAAATTTAAAGTGCTTATTAACAAATAGCTACAGTATTTTTTAAGTTAACTCTGATTATTTTTCTTAAGTCATAGTCTGAAAATCAGATAAACTGGTTTTTTTGCTGAACGTAATAATTTATACAAGTTGTTAATCAATTTTTAAGGGCTTCTAACAACCAGCTGCGGTAAAAGCCTTTAGGCTATGTTTTTATAGATCTTCTCAGATTTAAATCACATTTCCATCAAATTATGAGAACAAAAATTGCAGCTCATCGTAGGATATCTGCCCCCAGACTCAAGCGGTACCTGACCACACCTACTAGCCAATGCCTTGATATCAACATGCAGCCCATTGGGAAGGCTAAGCAAATTAATTTATCTGCATTTCAGAACTGTAATGACTTCCTGATGAATTTCGGATCTGTTTTGTCAATACTAGAGAACCTCTTTGAAGGTCAGTTATCTGATGTTCATTTCCAAGACTGTAAAAAGCTAGACTCCCTCATCCATCTAATAACCACGGAAGCTTTCGATAGACAAAAGCGTTATTATAACTTTATACTTAAGAGCGTCCCTCACTTTCTTTTGCCCAGACTAAACAAATTAAGGAGGCAGCTAAAAAATCAATCTACTAGTTCGCTGTCTGTGCATCTAAGGATCGCAGAGATATTTGAAGTAGCGTCCAATATGCGTCTGGCGCGTGACCAATAGAGGGAATCTTGTGCCCGGAGTGCGTCAAACTCTGTGAACTCGGTTGCACAATTGTTTCGTCGAAGGTCTTCCGCTAAACTAGGCAATAAAATACCCCCATTGCTATATTAAAATAAAACGTTTGTATTCAATGATTCTGACAGGGCTGAATTGTTCAATGCATTCTTCACAAAGCCTTTTATGACCTAATCCGGACTGGTCTCATCGTTTTGTTGATACTCAGACAATACTCTCGGGAACATTGATTTCTCCATAAAATTAATTCGTAAGCATATAATTCGTCTAAAAATCTCACACTCTTCGGGAACTAATAGTATTCCCATCTCACTTATGAAAAGAGTGTCGACCTTTCCCAAATAACTAAGCCATATTTATCAAACTATCTCACAAATGGTTTCTTTCCTGACACTTGGAAGACATCCATTATTCTTCCAGTCTTTAATTCAGGATCTCGTTCGGACATCAATAACTACCGCGGTATTCATAAACCCCGGCCCTAGCTAAACTTCTGGAGAAGATAATTTTGAATCAAATTCTTGATTTTTTGCTAAAAAATATGCTTATAAGTGACCCCCCAGCATGGTTTTCTACCCGGAACATCATGCGAGACGTGTCACTTAGCTTTTCTTAACCACGTCACATCCCTCCGTAACGAGCGGCAAGCCGTGGTTGTTATCTACTTTGACCTTAACAAAGCCTTCGACAAGGTACTTCACCGACGGCTTCTGGTAAAATTGAACGCCATTTGCATCCGAGGCCCTCTCCTCGAATTCATCGGTTCCTACTTGTCTAACCGCAGCCAGAAGGTCCTAGTAGGTAATTGTTACTCCACTTCTCAGCTGATCACGAGTGGCGCTTTTCAAGGCATTTTTTTGGTCCTTTACTCTTCATTCGATACATAAATGAAATTTTGACTGTTCTGAAAAATTCACACAATCTCATTTATGCAGACGAGCTCAAATTCATAGACTCATTTTCAAAGGACACGGCCAACATACGCATTGATAAAATAAATGCGGACATGCTTACGCATTCAAGTTGGAGTGATACGTGGCAGATGGAGTTCTCTTCATCAAAGTGTAGCTTGAGAAGAGGAATAAGACTCGATCGCTGGGACAATAGGTTGATTCGCCTGACGTTTCGATATCCGCGAAGCCATGGAATAGAAGGTTCACTACTTTAACAAACGTTAACAAGATTAATGATATCAAACTTGAGCTTCCATGCATTCGTCTTTAATGGTTTTCCAATATTAGATTCTAAAAAAGAACTCTTCTGCATTACTTCATCAAACATATTATATATCAGACTTTGTTTTAATGTTTGGGTGTAAATGGAACTTTTATGAAAACGCCTTTTGTGCGCGTTAGCTGGTTGCTGAAGGATTGGTGGAGCAAATAAGATACGCTAACACACAAAAAAACGTTTAAACGAACTTATATTAGAAAATTCAGACCTATCTGCCTTCAAGAGAGAAATTTTGGCGCTTGATATTGAATCACACATTATTGTTTCGTTTGTAAATAGTATGCAAAAGGGGATCTTGGAGTAAATTGTAGGCCTCTCACACTTACGTCCAACATTCTTTTTATAGGATCTCAAATTTGCCTGCCTACATTTCAATTCCGCAATGCCAGTTTCTGTTGAAAATTCTTCCCCACTCAAAGGAATTTTGTTTGATACTTCAGACAATGAAAATAACTACACAAACATGGGGACAGCAAACACTCTGGAAAGATCGAAGATAAATTCATTTTATTGTCAAAGGGAATCAGCTCAATTCTACGACAAGATGCAACTGAATGGAACATCCAAATTCTCGTTGCGTTCCTGTGCTCAGTCCGAGGCCAACTCAAACAATCTTGGAATGCAAGCCAGCGAATCTACCGTACAATATTTACCAAATGAAAATTTAAGGAATCTCCAGGACCCCACTTCCTACCTGTCTAGTTTTGCTTCGTTACAAGGTTATACTACCCTAGGCGCGCAGTGGGACCAAGTTACCGCCGCTCCTCTGCATCATAATCACACTCTATCAAGTTCACAAAACCCTAATGTCCATCCGTTCAACTCTATACAGTCTTTAAGTCATCCTTTCACCCCAAACGAACTGCCAGATTCAGCTGGCTCTTACGTTTCTTTGGACAGCTTAGCACAGGCAGATATTAATCGCGTCAGGGATACCTCTGACACTGTATCCACCACTCCTGTTACTGAAAATTCTGGAGCAATCAACAAATCTGAGATCGTAAGTCTAAGTGTACTTTGTGTATATTCTTCTTGCCAATATTTATTTTAGACAAAATATTGTCTTTTTAATTTTCGTAAAATGTACATGAAAGTGTGAGTCATTTGCATTTTCGTAACACCAATAGAAAAGGTAAAAATAGTTAAGCTGAAGATAAGAAGTTAATTTTGAAAGCACTTTTAGTTACTACTTAACAATGAACGGTCACAAACTTACTGAGTTACTTTAATTTCTGTGCTATCCATGCATATCATCAAAATACTTAGCTGTTATCTTGAATCTGGAATATTTGATGTACGCAAATAAGAATGCTGCTTATAAATTATATTGCTCGTATGTGGAATCTTTTGGATCCTAGTTTAGATATTAAAGAAAAGTGCATGTCAGTTATAAGGCAACAGTCCCACGTAAAAAGTTTCGAAGATTTTATGTTCTTTTTACCTAAAATACCGACTGCAGGACGTTAAAAGTTTACGATTTAATGCAACTCCGCTACTTAAATGCGTGGGTCTTTTTCCTTCTGCAGAAAACTGAAACAAACGAAGGTTTGGTGGCATGGTCAAACAAAAGTTCGCATTTGCCAGCAGTGGATGGCTGCGTGGCGGAATCTCAGGGCTCCTTTGATTTATCTCTTCCTTGGAATTCAATTGAATTTCCTCCCGTCTCTTTATATGAAAAACTCACAACAGTCCAGGAAGCGAACGCTGTTTCCGATAGATTGTGGACAACTACTCCAAAAGGTCAAAATTTACAGCAGCAGCCGAATGATGTGCGAGGCTTGAATATCACAGGTTGGCACACAGGTGATTTTCTGGAAAAATTTGAGCAGGTTAAAACATTCAAGATGGAGGATGTGATGCATTTGGCTGCCAACCAGTTGGAGAGTGACAGTTATAATACGAAACCTCCAGACTCTTCCAACTGTTCTGACTTCGTTTCCTACGGAAACCAAGATCAAAATCAGTCTTCATTGACCTGTACACCGTTTCAACCTGAAATGTCTACATTTGCTCTCTCGTCCTCCAGTTCCGAAGTCAATGAACAAGACAATTTAATTCAGATGTCCAAACAGAATGACGCTTTTCATTCCATTTACTGCAAAACTGAGGATGAATTTTCGTCATCATCTTTAAATCCTAGTGGTACGTTTTATTCCGGTTTTACGTCGTTCTTCCGCAAAATTGTGTTTGCTTCCTTCGATATGCCTGGTAAAATATTTGTATTCTTCACTTAACTTCCCTAAAAGCCTTCGTTTCAGATCCTGCAAATAAGACATACGATAAAATGAGCAAAAGCAGTTTTGACTGAAGCTTTCTTTTTTCCCGTTTAAATTTTATTGCTGTGGAATCTGTAGCTTTTCACATACATCACTGGCGTTTGCTACACTTTATCTTATTGATTCTTTTTGAATTCCAGTTCTTAAAATAAGCAGTCGTCCAACAACAGGGACGACAATTAAAACAGCCATTTTCGGTCATATAAAAATCAAGGATGAGAATATAACGTAGCAAAAGAAAATTCAGATGCCATCTAGCCAGCCGATAGGAAGATTCCTTAATTTTTCGTTTTATCCGTGCTTGAGATTAGGTTGCCATTTTAAACAGATGATTAATTTTACATGGTAAATGACACATGCCAATCCTATAAGCATTATACAGCAACGAGTTTTATTTCTTGAGTTGCTTTGACCAGCTGCTTCTAGTATGTCACAGTTTATTACTAATGATTGGTTAGTGCCTTTCACCTGCAACGAGAATATTTACTAGAACTATGAACAACTTTGGCACTAACTTAATAATTCATCTGAGTCATAAACAGTATGATACGACTTATGAACCGCCTTCATTGCTTAGGGTGGCAACCAAAAAAATATGCAACAGGCTCAGTTTTTGGAAAATCAATACAAAAAAGCAAGCACATATTTTAACCGGTATCATTCAGTGGCTTAAAAGAATTACTTTAAGACACAATGAGTCAAATTTAAAAACGTAATAACTAATAAACAATTTACCAGATCAAGGCATTAAGGATTATCAGGACAATGTCCGGTTCATCATGTTTTTTGGTTGCTGTTGCAACTCAGGGTTCCCGTTCGTGTGTTTGGGTGTAGCTTGGAAGAAAATCATTTTAAATCCAATTAGCTACTCAAGACGCTGTTTTCGTTTGATAGAATATCGACTTCCAAGAGGTTTTCATTTATGGCTCCCATTTTTTACGAAGTGGCACTAGGAGATACGTGCGCATTTATTTATATGGTTTTGTTAACCATACATCATCTGTCTTTTAATTAAAATTGACTTCAAAGGACTGCTAATTGCAAGTTGAGCTGCATTATTAGGCCCTTCAACGTTGCATAATAATCGTGTCTTGACTGTTTGTGGTCCTTTGTGGATTTGGCATCAACGAATTGCTGCTGTTCATGCTGAGTATGTATTAGTGCTGTGAGAAAGATGCTTCAAATATCTACATGCGGTAAATAGTATTCTCTTATGTCTGTGAGCGTTTTCTTCAGCATAAAGTATAATTTTTATGCAACTGCTCCTATCTTTAACTGCTATTATATGTAATTTTACAGGGTATGTTTCTCACTTTTAACAATGAACTGCCATTCATGAATTTTAAATGTTTGCTTAAAAAGAGTTTGCAATAGGCTTGTGCAATCCTAAAAAGCATAGCAATCACATATTTTGTAGTCCGAAGACAGATGGTTTACGAGCGTATTGAAAATTGCTGAGTCCGTTATTAGCACTCATCTGCACAATATAAACATTTTGGCCCTTCACATGTCAAATTCGTTGCGCAAAAACTACTTTAAAGCTGATTGCTTGCCAGGTCAAAGCAATGTTTCTTGTATTGCATCCTGACAGATGTAAAAATGGACTCTACTTTTTAATGCATTATCAGTGATGACATTATGATCGGGAGAATTTTTAACTGATAAACTTAGTGACGTACTTCTGCTTCGTGTTTTTGCGTTGTTTCTGCCTCACAATTTGCTGATTACGTTATCAAGGAATTTTGGTCAAATTTTGAAATATCTGAAAGATTTCTGAACCAAAAATGGATGTTTTTTAGACAACGTCTGTTCACCAAAGTTATCGGAACGTAATGATTTTTAAATGTGGGTTAGTTTTATGCTTAAAAAGTAGTATCTTAGACATCGGTTGTTTCGAACAAAACCTTTCATTTATTTCACGAGTAATTCATTGGAGTGGTTTGAGAGCATTTTAACTCGTTTGTCACCAAACCATCATGTGCTTTATGCAACTTAACGCCTTGTTGTTTCTCCTATTATCACTATCTGTTCGTTTTATCGTAATTTTCAATCAATATATCTTTAATATAGTATGCCACTTATTAAAATTACTTGCGCATTTAGCGTTTGAAGTCCACGAGCCACTGTGTTAGACATTAAAAATCAAAAATTGACTGATGTTTAAGCCTGCGCATATCTGAACTGCCCTTCGCTAAAGCAGACTATTTTTCCATTGCATTCTCCATAAGATTAGTTGACTGTTTGTTTTTATTAGTCTTCAAAAATGTGATATTCAAAAGACTTTGCCGCTTCACTAGAGTCATCTGACGAATGTTCCAGGCGTGCGACTTGTAAATTCGTTACATAACCAGCTGTTACAAAGCGGAACACATCGTCAAACCAATTTCTTGCCAAAAAGGACAAATTACGTGTCTGATGACTGGCTGTACACGCAAACCTCAGTGACCGTATGACTGCGTTTTTCTATCAGGAAATTGAATCCACAACCATACAGACATCGCATACTTTAAGGGGCTCCTCCTTGTACGCAGACCTCTGCACTTTCGCCGGACATGATTTTCTAGTGGAGAATATGTCTGAGGATTTTATTACTTTATTCTCTTACTGGTTATGAGCATTGACTGTCTTGTATCCATCCTCTGGGCTTATTAGGAACATTCAAGCTTCATCGTACCAATTTACGACTTTAGCACTAGTCATTGAATAGTGTCCAGGCCTTTGAAACGTGACGAGTATCTCAGCATTCTTGTTATCAGGCCACCCACCCACGATTGCTGACTCGACACATGAGTTCCTCTATTTGGTTGGAACTTCTTCGGTGAACGCCAGAATAGTTCGAACTTGTTATAAATTCCAGTATTAACTTACTTGAAAACTTGCTTTGTATTTTCTTATGTGGCCGCGGAACTTGCTTTGAATAAGAATTTAGTATGGAATTTCTGATTTTAATTGTTGCCAAGACCTTCAAACTAGCTTGCCTACTGCCCAAAACTCTTATATTGCAGCTGTTCTGACAACAACTCGAAATATCACTGCCTCGATTTTGACCTGCTTCCAGTAACTAGTACGTATGACAAGAAACTGATAAGTGCAATGCAATTTATACGTTTAATTTCTAAGCCAAATTTCCAATTTATGTGTAGCGGCAACCTTTTCATTCATACATTGTTTAAAAAATTAACTCTTTTTTCATCAAACTTAGGTGATTTTTCCCAATTCTTACCCATATGGTTCTTTATACGAGATCATTTCCGAACATTTTAATGATCCCCTGCATAATTAATCTACTATCTCCGTGAGCTTACTAAAATAGGATAGAAGGACTCTCACCTTTTTTCGACTACAAAAGACATATTTTTGACAAATGTCTAGCCATTTTAAACCTTTATTTTATTTTAATGACTTAGGCATCAAATGAATTTCTATTTTGACAATCTGTCGCTTTGAGTTTGCCTGGATTTGGTTCAAAACTGAGTCTTTCAGATTAGCAATTGTACTGCAGTCTTTCAGAATCAGTAAGATTCTTTCAAAGTCCACGTCACCTTTGAAATTTTACCTAGTGCTATCGACGTGTGTATCATCTCGAGGCTTGCTTAGTTGGCATCAGACGAATTATTTTAGAATGGCATTGTTATGCATCAAATTTTAAAGTGACTGCCATCTACTGTAGCCCTGACGGACTTTAACTTATTTTCACACAAGCTCATGAGAAATGACCATAGCTACCCTAGCTATGACGTTACAATCACAACCCCTGAATCCACTTCGGTCCTTATGACCTTGCTTGTGTTTCCCGTAGCTAGGACCTTAGCCAGTTGCAAGGCGTTCCATTGGATCCGTTGAAAAGTTCAGTTGTTATATTGCATTTCAGATCACACTTCTGAAGGTAATATTTTACATTAAGGGCAATGTATGTCAGAGAACCAATAAATTTCTCCTACAATCAAACTGGAACTGCTACGATTTCTGAAGCCAAGCTTCACAGTAGTCATTGTACCTAACCTTGTTCTCTTTTTATCGAGCATTCCCTTAGTCAAATATTAGTTTCCTACAGTAGAAATGTTTAGTTGCTGTTTGAACGTTTGGAACAGGAGTAAATTGAAATATGAGCACGCCCTGAAATCAACTCCAGATCTCACTGTAGTTCCTGATAGTGGCAACGTCCCAAGCACTTCTTCCCCATTCTTGTTGAATGCTGTTCATAATGTCTGTGAGAACGGTCCTATTAGAACCAACTCTAACTGTGTCATTCTATACGAGCGCGCACATTTCTAAACCGTATACTTTCTACTACCTCCCTTGCTTTCTTAACCTTGTTGGTATATCTTTTGATAATTTTATAAATGTTGGTCCTAGATCAATAGAAGTAAATCCCATAATGGTGTCATGCAAATTTACCAGGATTTCTTTTTGGCGCCTTAACAGTGTAGATTACCACCGCTCAAATAAGCTAACTGAGCATATTTGCAAATATAACGTTTCCTAAAGTAGATGTCAAAATGTCAGTCGAACCATTGTTATCCGATAAGATTAATCTGTTCAACATACTGTCCGAAGTACCCTCCTCTAGGTCGCTATTCAAATGCAAACGTGTACCAAAGGAAGGTAAATGGCAAACACATAGGTACGGATTTCAGGAGGAATGGTTAGATTACAGAGTTCATGAATAGATCACAGAAAAATGGTCTCTGGCTATCGATTCCAAAAAACGGAGTCCAAACGAATGACAAACAAGAAGAGGGCAAATGTATCACCTACGAATTGCTGTATCCATACAGTTAAATAATTCTCAGTATAAATTCGAAATATAACTTTTTACTGCATACTAGCTTTTTTTCTCGTGTATGTTACTCTGTCGACCTTCCTTCACCGTTAGCTTTTACTGACCGCATCGGTCATCATGCTGAGTTTCATGCTGTGTACTTTCCAGCTCGATTTAGAGCCCTCTAAGTCATCGCATAGTGACTGGATACAGGATGAGACTATAAAGGCCGGATTGGCCATTTCTGGTGGCTAATAAGCCATAAACGGGTTATTCCAATCTCCCTCCCTCGCTCTTATTGATAAAATTTCCTGATCATTTCGAATTATCTACGAAGTAGATTTCTTATTAGGGGCTTTGGCAGATTTGCTTATTTCAGTTGAGCTTCTTCTGAAAACGTCGTGGCCTCGATGGATTTCATTCACATTCGCAACTGGAACTTGTTTCAAATTCTGTTCATATGATGATCGGCAGAAGGCGCCTTGTCGCTTCTTTAACGCCATCCTCTGAGCAAGTTATCCGGTCTTCACTCTAATCAGGAAGTTAAAAAATTAAATTCCCAATTCCCTTTGGAGAAAGTATCATTGTATATTTTCTACTGTAATTACTAGATTAATACTTAAATGAAGAACTGCAGCGTTTCGTCCTTTGTGCCTTAGCCGTTCGTGAGCGTCCAATTTAAAAAAAATATCACTCAAGCCGAAGAGAAGATCCAATACCACTTATTGTAGAGTTTACCAGTAGTCTATTGATAACCTCTTCCACAAAGCAACCAAGGGGTCGTTCTATGCTACGATCCAATACCACCAAGCCCCTCTTGGGTGCTCTACAGCTGCACACAGCTGGTTGCTGTAATGTCTCGCTCTCTAGCCCTCTTTGGCGATCGATCTACGTCGAGGTGGAGTGAGCCAGGCCGGAACCAGAGCAAGGTTCCGCTCGGCCACACAAACTCATACAGGTGTGCAATCGCCTACTTCTGCAATTTTGGATAATCTTTGCGGACCAGCGAGTGAGAGAGAACTACACACTCGCAGGCACGTACGTACGCACGGGACACGCGGTTGGGGTGTTTCATTTGGGCCTCTCTTGCTTGTGCTACTAGCCTGGTCGAGTAACGGGTTAAGACAACACGCTGCCGCACGGATCACTGCGTGCCGAAAGAGGCTGTGTGCGTGTGTGTGTGTGTACTTCCAGGCCGCTCTGTCTCTCTTTGTGTGTGTGTTTGCACGTGTGCCTGCCATCATGAGAGATTGTGTGTGTGTGCATCCGTGTGTGTGTGTTTGTGTATGTGTTTGTGTGTGTGCAAGCTACGCGTTCGATCTCTTCAGTCTTTTCTTCTCGGCGGTTTGTGCCGCAAAGGAAGACTTCGCCGCAAGAAAACTTTGACCACCCCATCTCCTCCTCCTCCTCCACGCTCTCTCAGTAGGCATCGCGGCCCACAATCCCGTTTTGTTTGATTCACTGACTGTTGGAGAGGGTGAGATGACACCTGACCAACAAGCTCCGGTGAAGAGAGCGAAAAAAGTGGGAAAGCAGCCTGAAAGTGCCGTCCTCTCTTCGCTGCAGTGAAGTTGGCACTCCAAAAGTTCCCACGTCAATTGAACTCCTGCGGAAAGGGTGGGGGAGTTCTACACGCCGGTAGTATACTACTCTCGCCGAAGGGCTTTTCCTTGTATGGCTGGTTGATCATTCGATGTACTGACTAGTTGAAACTCTTGCTGAATGTTCAGGGCATTTCGATTCATTTTCTTCGGACTGGCGGTACGCAACAGTACAACGAAGACCTGCAGGGCTCTTAGAAATACAAATTTCCTCATTTTACTACTATGGGCCATTTTCTCATACCCTAGGAGGACTTGGAAGTTAGCTTGAGCTGCTCCAATTATCGTGTACGTATTCTTTAGGCCTCGAACTTCGTGAGCTGATATCGTCTGCACTGCCTGCTGTGGTATGGGTCGTTTATGTGGAACGTGAAAAGGGCAACTGAATGGAGATGACTACTAATGCAGGTGTTTTTTGTGCCAGGTTCCAAGCCACGGTCAGGTTACGGTTTGGGTTAAATCTGGGATTATTATGTGGCACGGGTACACATACGCAATGTCATCTGTATTACGGGGGGAGCGTTCTTAGTCCTCTGTCCTCTCGGCGAACGACATATAACCGATTCTGACTCCTGGTCCCAACGAAATAAGCTCTTCGAGTTTTTTTCTCAGAATGCATCTCGTGTGATGACATTAGGCTGTTATTAGATAGTGAACGTTTATGTTTTACTGACGTGTTTACCGACAAGCCGGCTAAGATTCGAATAAGCTGTATCAGAGCTTGCTTAAAACTGGTGTGCTTACGGTCAGTTGACAAGAATCGCAAATCAGGGGGCATCTTAATCCCTTCAATTGTTCTCATATGGTAACCGGGAAATACCGAACTCAGTCCATTCATTTTTTGCTTCCTTTGGAGTTATAATCGGTCTGTGTAGACTTAGATAATTGTCCGATGCCCGATTTTTGGCGAAAGCTTGAATGCAAAATAATACTGCTGGGTTTTAGTAAAATAGCCTTTTGAACGGTCGTGCCGCCGAATTTCATCTTTTATGCAAATGTAAGCGAAGCAATTGCTGTAGGATAGCAGTGACTTTCCTTAGATCTCCCGAGTTCAATTTTATGCCCTTTTCCATTTTTTAAATTCTATCTCTTTTTTTCAGTCCACTTTCGACACTAATCTGCGGTCTTTATTAGTCCGACGATGAAAATTGCTGTGATACCAATCAGAATATTTGCACGAAAAAAAGAGTTCCTGTATGATTTATTGTTCTGATTATTGTCGCAATGAGATCTCTCCAAGAGCGGCTTGCATCTGAATCCATGGTGCTCAACAGAAGGTAAATCGTAACGACCCAATGAGATATCTTAGTATTCAGAATTGTTTGACTTCCGCGGAACGAAGACTGTAAGTAAACAGCGAAGTGCGTTGTCTACCGTAGGAAGCCAGTTGTTTCCACTGTGCAACTTCTCAGTCTGTATAAGAAGTAATACTTATGCGAAAAGCACATACCAGGCACCTATGACGACATACATTACCAGCCGGCGCTACACAGGCATTCACTGCTGATATAGTGGTCTACCAGAGCGTTCTCCCAACTCGTCTCCTGCTAACACTGTGATCACATTAACATCGGTAAAAATTAACACGCAACTAATTTAATTGCCACAAAGTGTTGAGTTGGTTTAAGTTTTTGTGTGGGTTTTTTCACACCCTCTCGCCATTACCACTTGTGCTCGACACTACTTACCCCCTACCTCAACTGGCAGTTGAAGATTGCTCTCGGACTTGGTGATAGGAAAATGGCCTAAATGTAAGTGGGGATGATGGTTTTCGCTTAAAATGTGCTGTTGGCATCGCTTGGCCATATACGTGCAATCGGTGGTCGATTAGACAAAAACACTTGACGTTAATTGTGCCCATTAAGCAATCTCCCTAACACTTCCTCATTTCGAAAATTCTGTTCAGTGACCAAGGAAGAACCCGTGACGTTGGCATGTTGTTATGTACATGCATCTATGCCTCAGGATTTCTGAAGATATAACGTGACGGACGAACGTAACTACAAGTTGTCCTTGTGGAAAAGGTGATACAGTCTGTAAGCTCTAAATATTTTGTTCTTTGTTCAAGTTCGAGTAAGATAGCAACCATCTCCGTGGGATTTTACTGCACTGCAATTGAACCGCAGAGCACCTGCAAAGAACTTATCAATTCAAGGCATTTATAAATCTATGAAATCAGAACAATTCGTAGAGTTTGCTCAGTAGGGATCGATCAGGTGTCTCTCAAGCTAATGCACAATTTTAAATTTATTTCGCTAGAAGCAGGAGGGATCGTCCGAACACGACTGTCTGTATATTTTTCTATCGCATTATTTAGGTCATGGGTGCTCAAACAATTTGGCTGTCCGGCCGCAGTTACCCTGGTATTATGAAGAGTATTTTATGTGACTTAAGTCTTTTGCTAGGTTTCGCTCAATGGAAATAAGATTTTAGTGTCCACTGACTGAAACCCATGATCAAGCGGTACAACATTTCCATGATATGCTTAAAGACTGCGGGTTGACATGGTCGGGTAATTATGCATTAATCAGATAGAGATGATGTCTACTAGTAGATGTTCTTCAATACAATACCGATACAGAGAACTGCAAACGTGTTCAACATTGGAGGCATGAGTCCCCAGAATCATATAATTTATCTATAGTAAGAAACAGACGGTCCCCCTTCCTTTATCCAGTTCAGTATCGTTCTCATCCCCTGTTTATCAAGCATCTGAGCAGCAGTCAGATCACCGATTCCCGCGTTTCAGCTCTAAGGGCATGAGTTTATTTTGTCTCTAGCTTTTGGCCATTTATATGTCAGTGTCTCTGCTTGGGACTGTCCAGCCTTTTATTTTCCCTGGACTCGTCCAGGGGGAGACATACAGTTTCTTAAACCAAGATGCCGACTTCAGGGGGGTGGCTATCTGAACAGCGTAAAGACAGAGGCATAACTGGCAGTTATTATGACTCCATCCCCGTTTCGGGTGTGAAGTCTGTTTGTCGTTGCTGTTCTAACCACCCGGTCGTCACCAACTACTTTTGCAAAATCAGCAGGAAACTGGCACTTTCCAATCGCTTGGCGTTAAACTAAAAATTTTGCTGGACCGCAATTTTGAACAAACCACATCCAACCCCCGCCCCACGCCTCTAACCCCCTCGTGTATGCTTTCCACAAGCGGGAGGGGGCGGGCGTGCAGATTTGGTTCCAATTCATTTGCAAATCGCAGCCAACACACGCACCCACGTCGCTACCTCAGGTTTTCTTTCCGCCTCCTTCAGTTTAATCTCATTTTCCGCTAATTGTTTCCCACGCAGCTCTCTACGTGGTGTGAGTTCGTGTCATCTAATTTGCATTCGCTAAACCCCCAAGGCCTAACTACTGGCCCGCCGGCAAGGGTGACCGTTTTTATAATCCCAGTGGTTGGCGTGACGGTATTCCTCTCCCCAAACCCCGGTTCTTATTCGTCAACCAAGGTAGCATGGGGGAGCTGCCGTGGGTGGATTTTGGAAATGGAGGAGAGGGTGTTGCCACCGTAGGCGCAAGACGTGAGCTGTGAGGAGGGAGATGCTCATGTGGCCCCAGCGGACAGCTGTTGCTGCCGCAGGGTAGGCACACTGAATGTTGGCTGGTTTCCTCATCCAACGTAAACGTTTCATTTTCGGCTTGCAATCGGCATACCGGAAGGGAGGGTGGGGGAGAGGGGAGAGCAACAGGGAATACCGTGGACGAGGCGACAGAGGAGGGGGAGGGGTAGAGTTGGCGACAAGCCGTCGACTCCACGTGAAGGTGTCTGCATAAGTGTGGTAGGATGGGCACGGGAGACAGTGGGCGAAGGGGGAGGGGCAGTCATCTCTCCCGTCCTCCCTCTGGCTGCCTATGTGACTGCATATGTTAAGTTTTCCCTTCAAATTATTCTTGTCCTCCGTATATTTTGCTACTCTCCTCTAATTCGGGCTTTTTCTGAAACTTTCCTAAAAGGCGCGTTGCCACTTAACTCCGGACACATATGTTCCTGCTCTGTGACGTTTTACAGTAGGGCTTTCTTGCCTGGCCCCAGCGGCAAAACATAGGCAAATTAACTGTCCACAGTACGTGAAAATTAGGGCTAGAGATAAGGTTAGGGTCGGGATTAAGGGTACTGTTAGGAGTGGGGTTGCGGTCTCTTAAGATTAGGATACGGTAATGTTTAACTTTATGGCAAGTTAATACCGCTTCATCAGTGCATAGAGCCATTTTTATTGAACGTTTGGATGCCGCTTTCAAAATAAAGCGAATTTAATCCCCCCCTCATTGCGGGCAAGGCTTTCCTAGTTCTGCATCCTATCAGCGGGAGTTATATAAATAATGCTGTGCCACTTCGAGTTTTCCGACAAGACGGATAAAAGTAAATGGACAGTTCAAACTCGGGAATTATCCCCATCCGACTTCAATTTCCTTTTGTAGGTATTTTTGGTTCATGCGGATTCGCGTGAACGTTTAAGCTTACGTCTATCTGCAGGATTTAATTGAAACAGTAAATCAGTTCCTAGATCCCAAAACTTGAACAATGGAAGATTTGAATTACTTAGATTTAACTTCTAGCAGGTGGCTTCCAGGTAGTGGTTCTTTCTGTGTCTTGAAAATACGGCTTATGATGGATCAGTAAGTACTGGCGCAGTAGGTTCTATAAGAACGCAGGGTGTCGGAGATTGCCTGCAAAAAGTGACCAGGAACTACTGCTGGGAGTAGTAGTAGTAGTAGTAGGAGTAGTAGTAGTAGTAGTAGTAGTAGCAGTAGTAGTAGTAGTAG
>JAYGXS010000002.1:32363098-32442793 GCA_036362985.1 Ligula intestinalis | reverse complement strand
GTGTGTGTGTGCCTGTGTGTGTGTGTGTGTGCGTTCACTGAGGTCAGGATCTGGGTCCAGGCTACAATAAGCAACAGGGAGGCCGCGGAATGACAGAGACCGCTGCTGCTGCCGCCGCCTCATCCACGCCCCCCCCCCCCTTCAGTAGCCGCCGCCCGGGTTGGAGTGCCTTAGCGCACCACACACCCGGCTTTGCTCCTCTTATCCCAGAATGCAACCAACCCGCTACACGTCATAGGCCTACGGGACTGAGGGGTCATAGCACAGGTACTGGTGGGCCCTAGGGGGCGCTCACGGATGCAACCGTCAATCATCATCATCATCATCATCATCATCATCATCCTCATCGGCCTGTCGTGTAAGGGCTCAAGTGCAACCAACACTGGTCTGCACCTGGGAGCGGGGTTACATGTGCAGGATATTGATGGCCTCCGCGGGTGAATACTGCTGGTGCTTTCAAGTGAAATTAACCGGTGCGTATGGGCGTGTGTGGATAGTGCGGGTAGGGGATGTGGCATACATTTCAACCGGAGGACGGCGTCACAACGGAACACTGCAACGACCGCCCGTATGGCGACCAAAGCGGCCAACGAACTTGCCTTTTCCCAAGTCGGGAAAAAACCTGTTAGATTAACTGACCCATCATAGGAGGATCAGTCAAGGCAGTAAGCCGTATCAGTCAACCAAAATAAAGTCAACAACAAGTTATTTAGAATCACTCCCCTGTGTGCAGTCGTTTTCCTCAGTCACCTTCATCAGCTAGCCATACCCAACCCCAGATGCTGCATCACTCGAGACTCGAGCCCAAGATATGCTCTAACTACTTCGCCACGGGCTCGCTGCCTTGCGAGTTTCGATCAGGATTATTAACATTGGTGGGTTGTAACTCACCGATCAGTTACGGGCCTCACTCATCCCGTTCTGCCCCATCAGCAGCCGTACAGTGGCTAGCGATATAAGCGAAATGACACCATCGACAAATTCTAGGGAGACTGGAACGGATGCTCCACTATCACTGTTAATATACCTGAGCGCAACCGATAGGACAACGAACTTCTGGCTCAATGGTTAGGGCGTTGGAATTCGAACCAACAGGTCGCAGGTTAGACCCTCGTGTGTTGATTATGGCTGATTGATGACGGTTAGTACGCCAGAAATGCTCATTTTAGTCTTTGCCGATAGTGTCCTTCTAATAAATATACTCTTTACTGTGTGTTTGGCAGAAAAGGATGCTAGGCCATAAGTACGAAATATTTGGTTCAACACTTACCGGGGTCAAACCTGAATAGTCTTTGCCCAAGGAATTTACTCGCGCCTGCTGAATAATATCTGTTTGTTTTGCTAGAAAGCACAATATGCATATACAGCTGGTCAAGTGTGAGTGAAGAGAGCGCATTAAGAACACACAATTTTGTGGTTTTTAGACTCCAACTATCCACCAGTTGCTATACTTAGTTTCAAGTAGGTTCACGTTACAATAAACTGGCCACCAAAGTTAACATTTACTCTTAGAGCTGAATAAAAGCCATAGTTTCTCTATTAAACCCAAAGGATGGGCAGATATTCTGTTATTGTCGCAGGCGACTAAACAGGCTTTCAGCAGAACACGAGTATACAGTGACTTATAAATAGGATTTCCATGTTGTGCCTTACCATCGACCATGAAATGCCACTTTCTTGACTGACTCCCTTCACATTTTCAGTTTGTTCGATGAATAACATAAAGCGCGTACCAAAGCATATTCAAGAGACCGTTTTACTGGCGTCACCTAAAGTTAATTTTGCACTTTTTCTGTTTACATACATTTCGTGTTGCTGTTGCACCAGTCTAGCTTCTGTGATCAGTAATTCCTGTTAGTTGTACATGACTACAACTCACTTACAACCTGTTGTTGCGCTACTGAGTGTAGCAGAAAAATATCAGACATTTGTACTACCTTTAAAGACATTACTCCTCTGACGTTAGAAACAGTAAATCACCGTTCAAATAAATTCTAACCACGAACCCGAAAAGTCACACTAGATTTTCCGGAGTTTAACCTACTTGGTGAGGATCCTCACGCTATGCACTCACATTGACCTCGCAGGCTACTTACTGAACTAGATGCATGGCGGAAATACCATCCCCGCCCCCCCCCCCCCCCCCCACCCCCCAACCACTTTAGTGCCTTAAACAAACCCAAACACTCACGCGATCAGGCCAGGCTAAAGAAACTTCTAATTGCCTTGGGTTTCCTCTCAGAGCCTTGACAACCACCTCAAAAAACTGTTTAATGGGTCCACTAATAGACGCGCAAACAAACAGAAGCATAACGGATGACCTCACTTTCCTGTCTTCTTTTTGCTTACTTGACTTCACACGCCGCCCACACAACCCCTCCCCCGTCATCGCTGTGGCGCCACGTCCTGTTGCCACTAGGGCCTACTATCGGCACGCGCGCGCGTACCTTGTGCGGGGGCGCTGGGCCGTTGGCCGTAGGCATGTGTGCGTGAAATGTGTGGCGACGACCGTTAATGGTTGCTGCGTTTTTATCTGTCCTGCCTCCACGACCACCAACCACCCCTCCTCCTACGCAACCGCCCCTCGCTCAAAACTGCCTCCGTTTTATTGCCTTGACTTATCGGGGTCGCCGGGTGGTAGGATTGGCCAAATTCGATAGATCTGCAGTTTGTTGATACTGGCCTTGATACCTTGCACTGTAGCCTGCGACCTCCACAGCTAGGGCTTATTTATGCAAAACTTTCAAAATTGGGGGTAAAGTGCGTAAAGGTATCGACTAGCATTGACGACAAATACAAAGAAGAGTAAAAAGGGGGCGGCGGTGGCAGGTTCGAATAATTCATCTAACGCAATTGTGAAAAACTCGGTGGCTTCGGTGAGATTCGAATCAACGACAGCAAGAGGGATGGTTTCAGTACAGCCAAGGCCTTAAGCGCCTTGGCCACGAGACCCCATCGGGAGTCGGGACAGGACAGGGAAGTGGTGCATGCAAAAACACGAAAACTATTTTTTTCTGGGCAAGTAGGTTGGCAGTGCTGCACTCTCTCGCCAAGTGCATTTGCGAACTAGCGTTCATAATACACCATCGCACCAGACAGAGTGGTTGTTATTCTCGTTGATGAACGTTCACCCGACCGCTCACGGAACTCATCTGTCCCGCTCTGTCTAGGGCCTCAACACTCTCCCCTGACAGCCGTAGCAGCTGGTAGTACAGGCAGATGATATCGCCGGCAAAGACAAGGGAGACTGGAATGGCCATTTCTGGCTAATAAGCTAGCCGTCATACCCGGACCAAAGTGGCGTCCCACCCGAGCCTCGAACTCGTGACCTCTTTGATCGGAATCAAACGCCGGGTGAATGTTTAGCAACAAGTGTCACTATCCCCGACCTAAAACCGGCAAGATAACGAGCTCGTGGCTCAATGATTAGAGCGTTTGAGTTTAACCAAATTGGTCGCGAGTTCGAGGCTAGGAAGGGAGGCCATTTGGGTCTGGGTATGACTGGCTGACGACGGCGAATAAGCCAGAAATGGACACTCCAGTCTCGCTTATGTTTGCCGGTCATACTATCTGCCTAGAGTGATTGTTATATTTAATCCCCGGTAAGGATAACTTGTAGGGTCGTTTGAACAGGCCGAGGGAATATGAGCGCCACTTAAAATAGATGGCCTTGCGATAAATGAAGAAGCGTACAATAATTTCGTGTCTTAACACTAGCATAAAACTAAACTATAACCTTTATTCTTACCATAATCCTGACGCTTACTCCAACTCTGACCTTAAGCCCGACCTTAAACTTAACCCTAAGCTTATCCCTAATCCCCCACCTTTTTAAAAAGCAATTTTAAATTGAAAAAACATTGCTTTTTGGTATCTCCTCAAAATCCGAGCATACCTTTTGCCGTCAACCCGAAGTGGCCTTCATTATTTTAGATTGCCACCGACACGGCGTCAATGCTTATCTCAACTTTTTGAGCATAAGGCCATCTTACTGGCCAACTGGCCATTGTTTCAACTCTCAAAACCTCCTGGTCTCTGGTTAGGCCGTACCTAGCTAGCGAAAACAAAGCCAGATGACCTGACTGGCTAACGATGCACAGTTGGCAGCCGAAATTATCTGACTCTCTCCTCTCGTCCTCTCCAGACCAACGGAAATATGTCATTAAATTATCTGCGAATAATAGGATCCGGTTGGCTAAAGCCCGCAAATAACCTCTGTGAAAAACAGACGCAGACACATACCAGCCAGTGGGGCTCCAGCATACAAAAGTGGAGCTTCAGTGAAAGTAGGAGAGTTCTGCTCGAGTAAAATAACTTTATTTTTACTATAAAAAGCTTTTACAAGAACGCAATGAGCAACTATTTGGAAGCAGCCATCACTAACCCCATCACTGCAGCCCTACTCGAGCGACATTTTACCGGACGTAAAACCAGCTGGTTCATTCCGACAGTTTTGCGGTAAAGTCAACTGGAGACAGATTAGTGCAGCTTCACAGACCCCTTTGCTTGCGTGCACACTATGATGATGATGATGATGATGACCCCAACGTAAATGAGAAGCCAGCTGCTCTTCATTGTAAGGTCTCTTGTGCGCAGTTGTGCAGTCCAAACATGCGAATCGCAACAAAGGCGGCCAGCCGAGTTTGGTGCCCCCGCGGTTTCAAACGTCCGGCGGGGGAGGGGTGAGGGGTGGGGGACAGGTCACACTTTTCGATGTCCTCAACTGTTGATTCCTAGGGGGCAGCCACAGAAGAAAAGTTTAGAAGAAATTTGTTTGTTTCACATGACGCTTAAAAAAGTAACTGTGTGCCTTAGTTGGTTCAAGTCATCCTTCGTGATTCTACCACAAGTGACTTTTCAAGGACCATTCATTCTCCTCCAATCTCCTTACTTCAGTGATCAATTCCCCGAACCCTGTAAACTTAAGCATCTGTACTTGTGTTTTTACTAGCATTGATGAAGGGCCCCAGTAGTTTGACGTCTAAGTCATATTCCGCATATTCTCTCTTAGCATTGGCAGCATTACTGATTATATTAGAACCGAGGCAAATAGAAACTTATTTACCTCATCCGTTCTAACCGCTGCCGAGCACCACATGAGGTCGTGAATAACTCTAGCATGCGTGAGTATAAATATTGTATTAAGCTGTTGTTTGCATCCTACCAGTAAAATCAAATCAAATGACAGTGGTTTACAATGGTACTGTAGTCCTAGATCTCCTTTCAGTAAGCATGACTTGTTTGGACGCTCAAACAGGACATAGGCATGGGAAAGCCCAACCATTTAAAATAACTGGTCTTGCGATAAATTTAGGTGGAAGTACATATGCCTGTATCTTGCCTATAACACTAATCCTAACATAAAATTAAAATTTTACTCTACCTTTAACCCTGGTCCTATCATAACCTAAATCATACAGTCAACACGAACACAAACCTTAGCCCTTAACATACTCCTGACCCTAACTCCAACGCTGACTTTAATCTCAACATTGACCCTAAACTTGACCTTTAAACTTCCCTTCATTCCCAAACTAATTTCCTTGGAATTTGGCGCAAAGCACCATATATTGTGGATGGTTCCTGCTTCTGTGTCCTGTTTACACGACCGTATAATTTATCCTCGCCCTCATTTCTGCCACTATTCTCATTGCCTCTATCTTCTCAAGCGAACACTTTTGAAGGATTTTAAACTCGAGAATGCAGATGAAGCATCAGACTATAACCACCGGTTGCCTCACAGCGGGGTGTGCACGGAGACAGGGACTTGCGCGTGATTCAGTTTATATTGACAGTAGCCTTGCAAAGTATCTACCGCACCCCTACCTTCTCTCCCTCCTCTCCCACCTGGACCCATTGTCAAGGCAGAGTCGAGAAAACCTGACGCGGGATAGGGCGCAGGGGGTCGATGTGGCGGGAACTCGTACCTTTGCGTGCTAGCACGCTGGTTTGAATCCAACAGAATAGGCATGTCGGAGAGGCCACATTACGAAGAGGCCATTGCAGCCTGACTCTCAGTCCACCAGCCCAGCACTCCACATCAACACGTGCTGGACTTACTGGGAAGTCCGAAGTAGTTGGCAGCCTTCTACGAGGCCCAGTAGATGAGATGCAATGCAGCGATAATGTTTATCAGATCCTAGGTTTAGGAAAATGAGTGACCAGTTAGTTTCCGCCATTTATTCTTAAATGTTGGTCCAATCGATGTCATCGACTGACTATCAGACCTCGTGAACTAAATGACATGGTGACCCCATGCGGCCAACATGCATGCGAAGGTATTGAACACAGAACGAACCGCGGGCCACGATAGTGAAGACGTCCACGAAATCCGTTCTGCCTTTATGCCAAAGTCACCACTTCGGAAGTAATCAAATCATACTTTGAGCAACAAACTTCAAAATCGAATAGGGTGATTGAATAACTGGGTGCCAATTAGAGTAGGCTTACAGCTAGGGGTGCGGAAGTTCCTGACACGACATAAAAACAATATTGGATCGAGAACACCGCTGGCATTCAGTTTGCTAATTGCACCAACCAGTGGTCCTAGCACTCAGCTCCCGTCTACTCGGCCAAATAGTCGCTATGCTACGTAGGGCAATTAACGGTTCCCCTCTTCATCGATGACGGTTGCTTTCTGGTGCGTTAATGGTTCCCTGACCGACCTGCGAGTCGTTAATCGCTGAAATTTCATCTCACGTGTTGGCGGTTGGCGTGATGACTGCTCAGCCATCTGGCTCACCGACTTACTGGTGTTGGAAACGATGTTCGTCTGTGCGCTCCCCGATTGGCTAATTATTTTGGTTAAACCAAGTCTCAGCACTGAATATGGGGGTGGAGAGGTCATTACACCAAAGGGAAATCATTCTCGATAAAGTGGGGGAGGGGTGCGTTCATTGTCATAGGTATGCGGTAGCCTAGTGACTATAAATACGACAACTCTCTATGACTTTTTCATATCTGATGCTGTCTCTGATAATGGCTTCAACCATGAACACGAAATGTCAGGCGAATACATGTATAGGCCCAGTGATTGCATCTATTTCTTCTGAACTACTTCCTGGGACTCGCACTTTTCACTTGTTTCGTAATTCACAGTCTCCGAAGATGAGCAGTCGACATCACTATTCGAAGCGTCGGACCCGAAACAAACCTCTCCCGGTGAACACCTCTTCTTCTTATTCTTCTTCTTTTAACATGCTTCCTGCTAATCGAATTTTAATTACTATGGAAATAATCGTACCGGAACTCTTACAGGACTTTGATCTAGTCACCCTGCTGGGGTCACAAATGGCCCACGTTGATAGGTGCCCTTACATTTATTTTCACATGTGCGATCTGGTTCTACCGATTTCAGAGACTTTAGGAACAATCTTATGAAGGATCTGACACGCGAATACTATCAACCTAGTGCCTAACTGTAGCCGGACCGCAAGCATAATGCCTTGCGCTCTGTATTCGCGAGAAAGAAGTGTATTCGCCTTCCCAGTTTCGCCATGACTCGTGAGGCTTCGCAATGATCTGCTTCGTATGGCATATAACTCGGACGAATTAGCGATATGAACTCTGCGTTATTTTCACAGGCTGACATCGGATGAATAATGAGTTTTTGTGTCGTCATTGGCAGTGAAAATACCAGATTAAGAAGAAGTAGAAGCGATTGCTGTAACATGATCTGTATTCACCTGACGATTTGGACTCATGCTTGACTCCGTCATCAGAGACAGCATCACATATGGACAATTTCTTACAAAGGGAATTGCGCTATTTATAGACTGCAGTCGGTACGCTACTACATACCGATGAAAATTAATGACTCCCCCTTCAGCGACGGTGGTTGCGATAATGTTTTGATTTTCTTCCCGCAACTTCCCTCCCCTGTGTTGAGTCTTGACGTGAAAATCGCTCGGCCATGTGGCGCACTGACACTGGCGTTGGAGACAGTATCCGTCTGTGCGCTACTAATACTGCATCTTATAAATACTAAAAGACTCTGTGTACCCTCTGATGATGGTTTCAAGCGTAAATCCGAACCCTCGGGCGAATAAATTCCTTGTTCCAGCAATCACATCTACTGCTTCCTAACTACTTCCTGGAGCCCGAACTCTCGATTTTATCAGACTAAGCCTGAAGGCTGCCAGTCCTCACATGCCGAGATAAACCCAAAGATATTCTGCAGGAGCCGCGTGGTTGTCTCAGTGCTAATGAGGTCAACCGTATAGATTTGGACCAAGTGCACTATAAGTGCAACCCTTACTACAAACTATTGATCACGTCACCCCCTAGCAGAGAGTCTTCAGACCGCCTTCAGAACAGCTGATGATTTGGGTACAATTAAGCTGCAAAGAGAGCAAAAGTGGAGTGTAAAATAATCAGATCTGTCCAGTTAGAGCGGAGGGTCATCCTGTATGAAGTGCATTTTCCGGAAATTCGGACACCATCAACGCACAGAACGCTTCATTTTTGCGTAGATACCCCCGTCTGACTTCACTTTCCCCTGCTCCTCTCCTAGGAACTAAGCGAAAATATGTACACAGGATGTAGAAGATCGTCCGAAAGGGGTTCGAAAAATATTTGGGATTTTCTTTAAGTAACCTTGGTTGCGCTTTCACCTAACTGCATCGATTTTGAAACCTAACACCAACTGCCCGGCAATCAATCTAGAAAGTAGACAAGGAACTGTGCTTATGCACCTCACCATGGGAAGGTCACTTTCTTCCAAAATAGTGCTCACGTGGTTAGAATATACAAAATCGAAGATCAGTCATCATGCTACATTCACACCTGCCACTGGGCCAGGTTCTGTCGCTGGATGGAAGGCCTGCCATATCAGATACTCTGTCAGTACGGATTGCTTATAGGGCTCCCTAAACAGAACACGAGAACAGGACCCGCCCGTAATGCAGGGACTTTGCGCCAAACTCGACGGAAATTTGGTTTGAGTTAAGGTTAGGTTTAGGGTCAGTGCTAACCGTATTGTTAGGAGTAAGATTCCGGCTACAATCTTGGGTAGTGTTAGGGTTAAGAAAGAGGAACAGTTACACTCTTTGGACTCATCTGGAGGACTAACTATATCATCTCAGCGTGTGCTCCTATTCTTTCATCCCGTTTCGTTAGCATTTGCCCCTTATTCAGAAGACCTCAAATGACACCATGGCTAGCATACGATTCTGATCTAGCATGGAACGTGAAATCAAGCAAACGTAACTTTTCATTATATCTGAAACGTACAAGATTAGTCTTTATTTGGCCTTCATTTCTTTAATTGTTAATATAATATTGTCAGAGTAACGCGTTTTTTACCAGAAAACGTGATTAGTGTCCACCCTCATTAGGGCAAGTTATCACTGTAAGTTTGCGCTGTATTGCAATGACTACTGGTTGAATAAGGCGAACTCTTGAAGCCCATGGCGACATATTTTGCAAAGACTGATTACTTCAGCAAAATCTGACGTTTCACCAGCCCATTTTAACGGGTGCAAGATATGCATGCAGTTCCTATGTAATAGCCGGGGCCACAGCCAAAATTTTCGCTGAGGGTAGCCGTCAGTCTAGCAATTTACAGAGCCTTCGTCGGGGGAAAATATGAGCATACAGCAAACCCTTTGGAGCATGGTCTTCGCATGCCAACAGATATACTTTGACTTTTACTGTCTATCCTACCTTGTCCGAAATGGGTGAATATTTATGTAGTAAGTATATTCATAAAGTTTATTCCTGAAAGTTGACAGATTTAAAGCAACACTGTGGAATTTGGAAGAAGCTTCTATGTACCCAAGCTTGCATATCCGCTTCTACATTTTTCTCTGCACCCTGAAGATGAAACAAGTTTATCTATAAAAGGCAAATTAGTTAACCTTTATGAGGTCACTTAAGTTTTATAAATAGAAATTATAGTGTGACTACACTGTTCAACAGAGAGGAATCTGTCCGTTCGTAGTCATTCAGTCTTCACTAAGCATTAGTAAAATTAGACGGGGTAAGTATGCAAAGTTAGGGACGGACAGGCCTTCATATTATTCTTTTTAAGCACATTGGTTTTACCACATTACTTAAATTAGGACCGAATTCCATCCGAGATTAAGACAGCGGTAAGGATGACTTGTATGGGCGCCTAAGCAGGACACAGGAATAGGAACGCCCGCTCACTTACAGAAGATGGCACTGCGATAGATTGCGGGAAGTATAAGTACTTCCGTGTCCTAACGCTAAGACTAGCCCTGACACAAAACAAAGCTATAGCCTTAATCTTAACCCTAGCCTAAACCTAAATCCTATAGTTAATACGAATCCAAACCTAAACCCTTAACTTAACCCTGACTCTAAACCCAGCACTGACTTTAATCCCAACCCTAAACCTAGTCCTAACCTTCAGTTTAAAGTGAAACCTTATTTTCCCGGAAGTTGACGCACAGCCACATTTATTGTGGGTGGTTTCTGTTCCCGTGTCCTGATAAGACGATCATACAGGTCATCCTTACCAAGTCAGCTAATAAAAACTAACTTTGTGGTTAAAACTGCGGAGTTTTGCCTACCTCAGGGATCGCCCCCACGTCCTTGGTTTACTAAAACATCATACTGGTAAATGTTTAAAACAGTCCTTCCTTACCCGTGAGGTTGGGCACGCTTACCTCCCCGTTTGTCTAACTCTACCATCCAGATTGTTCCTTATCCGACCTCGTCCGTTGGTATTTTTATGGTTATGATGTCGTCCTCCTCTCTTTCAGTCTCATCCGGTGTCTCGAACTGTTCCGCCGCAGGCGCCTCAGGCACAATCTACTTCTGGCAGTACAATGCCCAGTGCAAAGGACCAAAGGCAGTCCGGTTGATCAACGAGTGCCGTGCCGCTGGCTCTCCTCTCTCCTCCTCAGCCCTCAGCCCATCCAGCACCTGTTACGATCCCCTCTCGAACACGCCTATTCTGACACCAATCGGCCTGGGTGGCGGTGCCTTCTCGTCCGCGGGCAGTTGTTCCGTTGCGGCAAACTCAATGCCGCAGTACCCGCTGGTGGTGTTCGAAGACCCGGTGCAGAAACGCAACGATCTGGTGCACTGTTCCAAACTGCGTCGAGGCGATGGCAATGACGTCACACCAAACATCCTTCGCTTGCGTTCAATGGGCGACGAGCTGGATCGCCTCTCTACCCAGATCACACAACAGGGCGAGATCATAATGGCAGGCGGGTTGATCGGCTCGACAGCCGACCTCTTGGCCGATCCGGGCAAGAACTCCGGTGGTCAGGATCCACGGAACTTTGATATAAATTTGAGTCAAATGTCTCATCATGAGAGCCTTGAACGTATACAGGCCTGGCGGGTGGAGGAGGCGAAACGGGAGAAGAATAAATTAGCCAGCAAGTAAGTGTCTAAGCGTCAAAAATTTTTACAATGGCATTATCTTTGCCAATAATGGATCAAGAAACGAAGGCTAATGCGACTATGTCATTTGTTTGCCAAGCGCCGGAGTGACGTCAAAAATAGCTTTATCTTGTTGTATTTAAAAATGAAGTTACGCTGGAATACCGCTTCGTTGTTAGTGAGCCTATTTTAATCCCCTGTCTGTAGGGCTAACTCAGAACTAATCAGAAATCACATGCTTTTGTATAATTTCTTGTCAACGCTGCACCTTGCGAGAAAATTCCGTTCTTTCGTCAGTTTATTTTAGCCCTGAAATATTTCATGAAATGATGACCGAAATTTGGAAATTTGTTTACAATGAGAAAGGATTATTGCAGCGGATTTTAGCTACTGGCTTACACTCAGCATAATTCTAAGGCATCTTAGTCATCACAGTATGCCAGCTTTGTAGACGCCCGCAAAAAGCTATACTTGTTAAAATTTACTACTGATGTATTGTATAGTTTCGTGAATTGATTTTCGATGTCCTTATAGATTCAAATATGTTTCACAGAAAATATATGTTCCTGGTAGCAAATCAGGTAGCAAATGATGTTTTCTTCATATATTATACTTGAAAGACTTTTTCAGGTGAGAAAAGGCTTGCAATTGTAAGACCTTTAAAATAATTTAATCTCTACTTACTCAGCAGCATATCTGTCCGTTTATTAACACCGGTTATGGGGTGTAACACTGGTTCCATATTAAATGAACAAAATATATGAACTCTTGGCATGGAGGAGTCCTGGATTTTACTTACATGGGAATTATACAGCATGCAGTTTGAAGATAGCCGCAATTGCAAGCCGATCTTAAAATTATTTGGAACTCAAAGTTTAAAGTAACTTTTAAAACCAAAATGTACGTTTCCTTCGAATGTAAAATTCAAAGAAGTAATTTCCTACCAAACTGCTTCAAGAAAAACTTTTTGTTCATGCTGCTGTAAACTATATGCCAACTTATAGCGACATAGAAAATCGGTTGGAAAATATATTTTACTCAAGGATTCATTTTATAACGAGCTTTTTTTGTAAACGGCCAGACTGAAGCTTACGCAAAGTTGGCATCATGTAAAAATGGAAAAAATCTTCGATTATGCTGCGTGCTACTTAATATAATCATACTTAAGTAATCGTTTATAAGTCAAAACGAATTTTGGAATTTTGGTTGATATAGACTAGTTACTACTACCTCCCCGATATTGCCGTAATCTTTGTGAAAGAACACCAAAGTACATCCTTCAGCCACATGTAAACTTTTTTATTCGACTCTCTTCGGTTTTCTGACTTTTTTAAGATAACATTTGGTTCTCTCAAGTCAAAATTTACCATCGTTGTTTTTGTCTTCTAGAATCTGCAGACTGAAAAAGAAGGCCTTTCACGAATCGAATAAAATAAAGTACACCGGCCTGGGTTTGGAGTATAGTAAGTCACAGCCATTATTCTGGTCTTCTACTTGTATGACCTTGAAAATTGCCTAACCAGAATTACCTAATATAGTTTCCTTTGCCTCGTCGGTATATTGTTTAATAGATAATTCGTTACCTCGCCTCCGCAATCCGCATCTCTTCTGGTATGACGAAATCACTCAATGACTGACTTTTCTAATTCCACTAAGATCCCCGCTGGTGTTGCAAATCCCTTAATCAGTAGAGAAGCAGAAAATATCCGCTCTGCTATCCTTCCTCAAGGTGACTGCATGAAATATGATCCAGCTGCACAACGATAATGAGCAAGCAATAGCGCTCCCATCCGTTCGCGCGAGTACACCCAACAGTTTGTCCGTCGATTGCGACGAGGTTCACAATGTGCTCCACAACACAGTGGTGCAGGAACGGTGACTTGCGCATGAATTAATTTTAAGTGGTAGAAGACTTGCGCTTCATCTACCACACTCGCTCTCTTCCCTCACCCACCTAAGCACAGTGTCAGGACAGAGTCACGAACACCAGAGGTGTGATCGGGCGTAGGCGACCGGAGTCACTGTGCCGATAGATTGGGGTGCCCTAAGGCCACAGGTGACTAGCACCTGAGTCTGCAACTACGCGTGCCCCCAACGCGCACAACCCGAGCCTCCGTGTCACAAAACCTGGACACAGTCTATGCTTGACCAGACGGGCACGCATACACACCATGCAACAGTAAACATTCGTGAGCATTTCATCGCCAGGACTGGGTTTCGGCTGTTGCCTGTGATACTGCCTGTGTGGTACTGTTGTATTGGACTGAACAGGGAAGCCCAGTGTCCCTGTCGTACCACCGATTTTGATACTTGATTTGACGAAAATGACATATTCATTCGCACCCGAGTCCTGCATAGCCTCAACTTCATTATTGGTCTTGATAATTGGCGCCATAATGACTTGGTACTTCGACCCACCTGCACTTGTACCCGAATCAATGTTGATCCGCGAGCCTCCCACGTGACTAACTACTCTCTCGAAAAGATCTGAGCGTTGGATTGGGAGGTGGTAAGATACAATCAACTGCCGATTTCATGAAACGTTAACCTACATTCTGAAATGAGTTTTCTCTTTAGAAGGATTAGCTGAGTGTCATATAAGCTATTGACAATATATTTTGGATAAACTAGGATGTCGGCTTTTGCTGTATTTCTTTCAGTTACCTTCAAAAACCGCACCCTATAAAAATGACAACTTATGTGGCATATATTTTTTCTACTGACTGTCGATGCCCTTATAAATTTAAAGCGTGTTTATAGAAAACGTAAGCAAAGTTTTATTTTTCGTCCTAATTCTATAGGAAATCACGTCTTCTTCAAATTTTATACTATAAGGAAGGATATGTAGATCAGTTGGGGGAATAAATATGACGTGTTTTCTATTGGAATACGGATGAACTATAAATCAACTAGTATAAACCATCATGAAGCCGATAAAACGACCAAGAGTGAGGATCTAATATGTGAGCCCAATGACCAGATCTAAACCAGGGATTCTTCTAATACGAAACTGGACAAAAACAACAGTAGAATCGATAGCTTTGTCTTAATAACCCATAGACGCCCGAGAAAAAGGGCGCGTAAATGAAAGTTTACGATCGCAGGCTAATTGCCCCGGTGCGACGATGCAAACCCTTAACCCATAAGCTATTTCTTAAGCTCTAAAACCCAACCCACCCCAGCCCTAAACATAAACCTCAACTCAAACCTTATCGACTAAACAGATGCAGACTGCATGCCTACCTAAATTAAATGAGTGTCCTTCTTACAGTAATGAAATCACGGGACTTACAATTTAGCTCCTTACCGAACTAAATTCCCTAGAGCCGCACAATAAAGCACCAGCTACCCGATTTCCCATTAGGTTGTGCTGATGAATTTTACTCAGCACCAGTGGTCTAAGCGGGACGATGTTGCAGCATTTTGCTTTTAGGTCTTTTGTAGGCATACTTTTGCCTTAATAGTTGCTTCAATGCATGCCAGTTGGCAGGACTCTTCTATGCCCCCCTTCTATGGGGGCCGGGGGGTGGGCGTGAGACAGCATGGGTTGTTGGAGGTTCCTTTCAGCTTATCAGTCAAAAGGTCCAATTAGCTGGACACATGCGACAAGAAAAGGACAAAAAAACCGAACGTTGCCGATTTTAATTGCAATGCAATATCTGCCGGCTACCGAGATTAATCAACCAGATATCAGCTATGCAGAGTCAACGCCAGGCAGCTTAGTTAGTGGTGGAGCGAGCGAGCTGGCGGGCGGGCGGGCGGGTGGGCGGCTGAGCGAATGGCGCCGGCGCATTGGCTGCTTCAACCAGGTGGGGGTGGGAGGAGTCACAGGGCGGGCAGGCTGGTGGAGAGGGGAAGGAGGTGAAGACAAGCAGGGAGGCCAACCGACCTTACCTTGCCCCCTAGGGCTCATTAAATATTTCGAAGCCCACGGAGCAGCAGCAGCAGCAGCAGCGCCGAGGCATTGTTTGACTTGTCCACTGAATTTTAAGGCTCCCGCTCCCCCCTCCCCCTCCCCTGCGATTTAGACGTGATTACAAATCAGGCCTGCCTCGCCGCCTAAACGAAGAGGGCGGACGAGCAAGCGAGCGCGCGCGCGCAGACTTTTCCCTGTGTTTGGCCGCGCCCGTTGTTTGTGAGCAGTTCCCGCCTGAGTGATGCGCGTGCCTGTGCACGTGCGCGCCAGCGAACGATCGTGCGCGCCTGTGCCGCCACCCGTCGCCCCGTCGTCAGTCGGTCAGCCAGCAGAGTCCAGTTATTAATCTGACCCTGGTCCATCCGCACAGTTTATCAGTTGTAGGGATCTCCCGAATCCATCTTTCTCCGTGGCATTGTCACAGTGTGTTCTTCTGTCGCTTGACAACTGGCCTGGCCTGTCAAGGTTCAGTCTTAGAATTCGACTGACCACCATCAGATGCGGGTAGGGAAGACAAAACAGGACAGCTGACAGCTCTTAAACCACACGGTGGTGCAAATGACGCCAACGGCAGCTGCTATGCGCATCTTCGGAGGACTAAGAAGAGGTACTCGATGAAGAAAAAAATGCCATGAATGAGAGCAGTAAAAAGGTTGGGAACCACTGCTAGGTAATGGCTCCGAAATAAAAGGTGAGAGCAGAAAGCAGTATCCCTTTATGATGCTAAGGACACACACAAGGCGACTGGAGGATCGTAGATAAGTGATGAAAACGTGGACTATGAGCATTGCTGACAGAGACAAGGGAGACTGGAATGGCCATTTCTAGCTCATTATCCGCCATGAGCCAACCATATCCAACCCCATAACTGAAAATTCCAACTTCCGCAGTCTTTGTCAGAAAGGTCATTCCGCCTCTAATACTAGCCGCTGTACGGCTGCTGGCAGGGTTCAAAAGTGAGCCTCAAAACAGAACGGTACGAGTGAGTTCCGTTAGCGATCCTTGAGCGTCCATCAACCAATGTACGATATATTCGACCGTAGAGTCTTAACAATTTTGTGCGCAATCAAGAGATCCTTGCTCACCTCTTGTTATTTATTTTAGACTGAATGAATCAGGCATTGCGCGGAAGGCCTTATACTTATCCAAACACATAAAACTGTGTACCGGCTGTATTTCATGATAAGATGGACAAAAATGGAAGAACTTAGAGTGGGTTTAGGGCTGTAAACTTCAGCTTATGAGTGCGGGGGAACAAGATCGTAGCCCAGATTAAGTATATCAACTGATTTGTGAGCGCGAATATGTTGATGAACGATGTGCTTGCTGAAACACGTGCTCGTTGCAGTTTTCTCGATAAAAATAATATTTTCAGGCTCACTTCTTCGCAACTGTCTTGTATACTTTGGACGCCTGCGACCAGTTATGACAGATCCGCGTCGACAACCTAAACCTTGATTACTTCCTTGCTGGTGTATTCGTTGATCCTTTTTACTTGTACTTACCTTATTCGGGGAATGGGCGACATCACTCTCCACAAAAATTTCAAATTTGTTAGCTTCATTTTTACGCGAATTTGTATTTAGAGTAAATTGTGCGCAAACAATGCTGAAAGGGCTGGATGCACACCGGTACTCGTTTCTTTCAACAAGCTGCATGAGCCTGACGCCAACTGTATATAATCAAAGTGCAGTTTCCTCCAGACGAACAGTAGTGCACTAAATCATTTTACAGCCGGTTATCGGGTCCTTCCGTCGTTTGTCTTTTCTTTCAGCTGCATGTTGAGTGTCCACAATTCCTTTATAACCTAGATCAGTGCCAGCTGCTAAACATCGTCTGAACTTAATGATACCACTTGAGAACATGTTCTCAGCATGGGTCTTTTTGGATCCAGTTACCCCAGCTGGAGAGTCAAGGAACTCAATAATGGGCTCAGCCTCTCGCACCTACGAACGTTTGAGAAAGGCGTATCTGGTCTTCTAGTTAATGGTTGCTTTAGGAGAATGATAGAGTACAATTCTATGCACAGGTAGCACTAGGGTTGCGAAGAATCGTGATCAAGACCAGAATGACTTGGCGCAGATCCTAACCTTTTATGTGTGCAATTGGCCGAACCAGTTGTCCTGCAAAAAAGAGAACAACAGCTGACAGATCAGGTGTTTTTTACCCACAGACATGGGCACAAAACCATCCTCTCCTTTTCTGGGCCATGCACTAATGTCAAAGACGGTTAGGATTAGGGTTAAAGTTCGTGTTAGAGTTAGAGCGACGACTCCAAAATAAGTAACCTTCCTGGAATTTTGTGCAAAGCCTCCAGTATTGCCGGCGTGTTGAGCTGCCAGGCCATGCACTGCCTCCAAGATGAACGAGGGGTGAGGGGATCTAACGAAGCCCGCGATTTTTATTTTGCCGTCAGTCCTGGCTTTGTGAAACGTTCACTGAACCAAAAGAATACAAGCAAAGGAGAGAAGCCAACCAGTTAAGCATTCGGCGTTGGTTGGGTTGCTTTTAAAAACAACGCTATGCTTTCTGCAAATATAAACTCCTCGGATCGGGCTCTGTCTGCAAAAAATTACTAGACAAATATCACAATCTCTCAAAGTCTCTCTGTGACTAAGATAAAAACTTCATATAATGTTCCTGTTACAGGGCTGTAAATGTAAAGTATATGTTTTTCACCCATGTTTGTTTGCTCCTCTATTATTCAGACATAAGTCTTTCCGCCAACATAAGACCTACCAGGTGGAAAGTTTTTCAGCAGACAGAGGAATGCGATGGTTTACACGTTTGCAAACTGCAGTTTAGTTTCCTCATGAATTTCCTTGCTTAGTGACAAAAGTTCTTCCGCCTGTTAAAGTAAAATGCCCCCAAAGGCTTTCCATACTTTAACTCACATGATTCTGGAGTTTAACACTTTGGTTTAAAAAACTGTCAGGAGGTAGCTGTTCAAATGCTGTAAAAGGTAAAAAGCATAGAAAAATTACTGGTTGGATTGTCTGAATGCATCCTTGTCTTTGAATTCATAATAAAGATGGATGCAAGCTGTTACCACAGACTGCATAAAAGCAAAAAATGTGTTCTGCTTAAATATACTATTGTGTTCCCCATCGCAGAAGAGTTGGCCAACCTGATAATCAGTCTCAAGGAGCTTCTTTCCCAACGTGTAAGTCCGTCGTTGGCCCGTCTCCTTCAAAACACATCTACCTCAAGCGGGGACTTTACTGCTAGCCAGCACCTTGGCCGTGCCTCTGCTGACAATGAGAAGACCGCCACTGTAATCAATGACACCCTGAAGAGCCCAGGGTCGCTTTACAGCCACGCCAAATGGTTACAATCTGCAATTCACGGTGCGTTACCGTTTAGGATATATATTTATTAAACACATTCTACTTAATAATAGCTAGTAGTTATTTAGTAACCCAGTTTATCCACACAGTCGGATAGTGTGTCAGATACAACCGCTAGAATTTGATTATTTATAATTTTTACATTTTGATTCCTTATAGTTACACGCGTTGCTGGAAGGATGGATTCCTTCGTTGAAGAGGTCCTTTCTCTTGCAAAGGCCACTCAAGCCAAACATCCGCTAATCAAGCGGTTGTCTGGCGGTTGTAACAACGGGCGAGAATTGTCAACTAAGCTCTCAGCCCCTAGAGGCGATCTTGATCAGTACGCAAGAGAAGGTCAAATCCCGCCTTGGAACATGGTGCCCTACTCTCCTGCTCATCAATCAGACGTGGCTTACCATAATGTGACTGGGATGGGACAAGTACCGCCTTTCTATGGGACGCCCCAGTACGATGGCGCCAGCGTCTTCAAAGCCTCTGGCAGACAGGTTGAAGGGACAATAAACATGGCACACAGACCCCCCTCAGCACTAGACCTTTCTCTAATGCCTCTTCCCGGACTCACAGACGATGCCCCGCGGTTGAGTGACTTTCCTTACGGGGGCCTGATACGGCCCCTTCAACAGTCAGCGGAGGAGTGGCTAGAGTACCCCCATTATTCCTCAATATCTGTCCCCCACACAACGGAACCGTATGAGTCCTGCATGGTCGCTGTGCCAGACTATTTTGGCAACCCCTATTCCTGTGATATGATCTACCAATCGCAACCTACACCCTCAACAGCGCCCGAGGTATTTGGTGAACTCGCACCAACTTCATCTTCGCCGACCCCCGTGCAAGCTTCCTCCATCTCCGCTGTCACTTCCAGTAGGCCGATCAACGAACAACCATCTGTTCCAAAAAAGTCTGACTCCAAGTCCGAAAATGATCGGAGGGACGGAGGGAGTGATTTATCGCCCCTTTTCTACGTGCCACAACAAGGCTGTAAGATGCCGTACATAGGTGCTAGTATGACGGCTTCAAAACTCACCCCACTAACCGACTATGCCATCACGGCTACCGAGCTTTCACCTTCACAGACAACACCACTCATGGCGGGACCGACCACTGCTGCATTGGAATCGGGAAATGGCGGCAGCTGTCAGCCGTGCTTACAAGTCATAACGTAGCTGAGGTAAGTATGCTCATTTAATCATTGTTTGTTTTCCTCGTTTTGACCTAAAAAAACTCACGACAGCGATGCAAACATAGGCAGGGCCAAATTGTTTACATCTCCTAGCATCTCACACATGTGCGAAGTCTGATGCACATCTGTGGTTCAGTAGCATTTGTCAGGCCTGTACAATGCTATAGAGCTCTAGACTGTACCAATACCTGGAGCAGAGCACGTGGGAGAGCGTTATAAACGGGAAAATAATGCATGCACAAAAGTTTACTTAACTTGAAATCAGCCTATTTTTGTAGTAAAGAGAGAGAAACATAGCCAGGTGAGATCTCCCGATACTCTCCTCCGGATGTCAAATCTGTTTTTCATATTGACATTTTTGACTAAATAATATCATATACAACGCAAACTGATAGGTTACATGCACAACCGTACACGCACCTATGGTAGTTGAGCGTTCACCGATCGGCTACGGACCTAATTCAGCCCTAATAGCAGTCACATGGTGGCTAGTGAAATGGGCAGAATGACATTACCCACAAAAACAAGGGAGACTGGAATGGTCACTTCTGAATTATATGCCATCATCAGCCACTCATACCCAAGCCCAGGTGTTTCAGCACTTGAGGCTCGAACTTGCGACCTGCTGGTTAGAAGGCCAGTGTTCTAATCCACTGCGCCATGAACTCGTTGTCTTTTCTGTTTCGGTTGGAACGTGTGCATCCCGTAACCGGTTCATACATCATTTTTTATATTCCCGATCGAGATCGACAAGCCAACAAACCCGTGGCGCAGTGAGTTACAACGTTCGACTTCAAACCAACAGACCCTAGGTTCGAACTTCGGGTGCCGCAACACTTGAGGTTGGGTATGGCTATCTGATGATGGTTAATCAACCAGAAATAGTCATTTCAGTCTCCCTTGTCTTGACCAGTAATACCATTCTACCTGTACACATGTAGAACAAAACAGTGAGCCCGTGGCTAAAGGGTTAAGACGTCGGATATCTAACGAGCAGGCCGCGGGTTCAAAACGGAGGGCTTGCAACACCTGGGGTAGAGTATGGCCGGCTGATGACGACTAATACGCCAGAAATGATCATTCCAGTTCCCCATTCGTTACTATCCTCCAGTAGCAAAAACATCGACGATACACGTGTCTGCGTTTTTATCTAGTACTGATGTCGGAATTATTGTATAACACCTTTGCCGTGTAAAATTCATAATAAATCCAGTACTACTCATTTGTCTTAGGCCCTAACGGTTGAACCATGGGCTCGTTGTCCTGTCGGTTGCGATCGGTCATAGTAACAATGCAAAAGAGGCACTCACCAATGGGGTTACGGGGCATGTTCGTCCCGTTATAAGGCCCTTGTAACTGACGGGACAAAGAGCCCGTGACTCGATTCTAAACTTTATTAAACTGGGCTGTCACTAACAGTTTCAAACATATAAGTTACATCGTTGTCGGCCTCCTGGCGCACAATGCTCCTTCAAAACAAAAAAGTATGGAAAGTTGACTTATTCGCATATACTTCTGGAAATATTCGCCTATTGTTTATATTCATAACTAGCGCGGAAGCCCGGCTTCGCCTTGAGCTTTTTTACATGTTGTTGTCCCATAAGTAGGCAAACCGTATATGAGCACTTCTTAAAATGATTATGTTCAGTTCAGTTCAGTTTTATTAGGGAAATAAAGGTAAATAGCTTTGAACTCCCTCTTTGTGCATGGCTATGATGCAGAACATGTGGCGTTGCCAGTAATGGAACTGTGTTAGGTGGGCAGGCAGTAAAAAACTCCTTAGGCATTTTCCATAAGTCCCGGCTTCACCTTGAGGCTCACTTGCCCATTATCGTCCCTTATGTAAGCTAACTGCATGTGTGCTGTATATGAGAAACTCTTAAAATCATGAAGCATAAGGTGAATAGCTCGGCATTACTGAGGTTGCTTTGACTTGATGTACAATAGGTGTATGCTCGGAAGGAGTAATTATGGAGAAAGTAGCGGTGAGAAAGTCCGAAGTCTGCGCAATCAACTAAAAGTTAATGTAGGCTATTTATGAAAATCATGATATTTACAATGACTTAGGCATGCTTGATGAAGTCCGTGGGCAAAAATACGATTCTTACAGGTGAATTCCAGTCACCTTGAAGGTTTGAGCTTGGGACTTGTTGATGGACACAGCAAAGCAAACCTTCGGTGAAAACTGAACGTATTGTCAGATGGTACGATAGGAATGCAGGAGAGATACACAGTTTCTTCTTTTGCACAACCGGCCATAATTGTGCAATCTATCAAATATGACATCAGCTGCTTGACAGTTAGCCTAGTGCCATTGCATGACCATGGTGCATCGAGATTTCTCATAAGCATAATCGGTGCACCAACCTTTAGAATCTATTTTTACGATAAAACGCCAGATATGTACAAACTAACCAGGAATTCCACTTGATAATTTACACAATCTGAAGGATCAACCGTCCTGTCCTATGCTTTTTACAGTCCTTCCTCACCTGGAAGAAGATGGCTAACTCTCTCGTTAATGGCATTGACAAATTTGTTTGAAGGAGCAAGAATTCCTCGTTCGTATAGCCACTTTGCGTCAGAAAAGTTGATTAGAAGATTAAGAAAACGGTTTCTCTAAGATCTTCGTCACTGCTTGTTTTTACAACATTTCTGCAAATACCACTGTTGTTCATAATGATATTTTGTAAGGTTTAGATCTAGAATTCATTTGTATGGTAGGTCATTCAATCTAAACTAAGAGCTAGACGAACTTCAGTTTGATTGGGCCAGCCGGATTACGCACTCACTGCGTGACGGTGTGGTAGACAGTCGCATTACTGGGGGGAGTTGGCTGGCTAGTAGCCCTTGTTGGATCAGGAGCCCCGCCGGGTTGGCCTCAATCCCGGTGGCGAGGAGGGGAAATCGGAGCAGCGTGATCGGGAGGGGCTGCTCCGTCATCAAAAACAGCGATGCAGAGGAGGGAAGATTGATCCACCGTAGGGAGGTGTGATGTAGCAGACCTTGGCCACCGTGATGGAGAGTGGGAACGCGGCGAAGACGCGTTTGCTGTGGTTCCCTAACGTGGGGATGGGATGGTGTTTCAAGTGACCGCGACTACCTGGACGTAAGTATGGGGGTCCAAGTGGTAGTAGGTCAAGTAATTTGTCTTTCAGTCGATGATTGATTGGTTACCCTTCTCAGGGGGGTGTTGGCCTAGGCTTCACGCAGGGCTGCTCTCACCTTTTCTGAGAACGAATGGACTGTATGAATATGCAATGCCAGTTCTCAGCCAACCACGGTCCTTGCGGCCTGGTAGGAGCTGGCACTCTCTCTCTCTCTCTCTCAGTTCTGATTCCCTGTTGGTGACTGCGTTCGCGCTCAGGCCCCACCTTAGTTGTCCGAAAAGCTAGGTGGTCACTATGCAGTGAGGTCGACCCTCAGCGCGTTTCTCTCCACACTATAATAAATCCAAAAGCCGTGGCTTGGACGGTTTGCCACCTGACTGGAAAACCCGGGCCCCCTACGTTGCTGCCCTACGTTAGTCCTCTTAAACGCGTGTGTTTTGTGTGTGCGTATGGGAAGAGAAGGAAAACTGAGAGTCAGGCTGCAATGGCTGCCTCTCAATGTGGCCTTTATGGCGCTCCCGCGTAGGCGGGAGCATACCTAGTGAGATGGCTGTGTCAAGTGTGCGCGTGTTGAGTGATTACTACGCCAGCCATTCACACCCTCCCGCATCCCCGGTCTTATTGACTTTGTCTTTACACCGGAAACGGAGGTGGGAGTGGCGAGCAAGTGGGTAGATTCTGCGCGAGTCTGACTAAACTCCTGTTCTCTCTCGTGCTAGTTCTCTGTGTTGCCCCTGCTTGCTGTAGCCTTCGTGTAGCTTGCCCAGCTCGCCTCAGTGTCTGTTGCGGCTTGCTTCAGCGTTTGCTGCGGCTGTTGGAGCACGCGGTGCCCATCGTCGAAATCGACGGGGGAACTGTCGTGAGGTCAAGTGATTTACGGTAAGGCTGGCTTCCTTCCGAACAATGAAAGCAGTCAGGCGATAGGACAGTAGAGAAATACACACGCGCATGCCATTGGCGCGCGCACGCACGCTTACAAAGTGAGCATGGTGCTAACACACACGCGCACGCGCGCGTCGAAGGAGCAGAAGGCGTTTTACTCTGGCCTATTCGACCAATGATAACGTAGATGCACACAGAGACAGTCAAGACTTTTATTACGTATACAGACAAATTGGGTACTTTGTGATTTTAAGTAAAACTGACCACTTTCTAACTTTTATTCAAAAAAAGAGAAATGAATACTGCTGTTAAACCCCGTAATCCAAGGTCGCATATCATCCCCTGAATGGTGTGTGCAGTACTGTTAAAGTTTTCAACTTACCTATTATTTGGACTGTTTATTGCGAAGCTTGGTTGTGGCATATCACACAGAAATAAAAGCTACGACCTCAGTATTGTGTCTCAAGCATACATTCTTCTTTTGCAGGTGCTTCGCAGAACGGAATGAAAGGCATGCCATTGGAATGTGTACATATATCTTGCCATTAGCTTTTGAATCATCCGGCTGAATAAGGCCAACCAGAGTCAAAAATGTCAACTGCAAGTTGTCTTAAAAGTCTGGAGCATATTGATATCCGTTGGTCAAAATGCTGCAAAGGTTGAAGATGACCACACAGACGTGCAGCCACTGACCTCCATGGGGACCTATCCACCGCTAGACCCACGGGTTAGCAAGCCCACTCTCCTCTGCATCAGTGTCCAAGGGGTCTGTGATCCTCCTTCTTCGCGCAGCCAGGTGGAGTGCATTTAAACTTCCTGTCTACCGCATCGTCATGACAACGTCGAAATGATGAACGCTATCGCACACTCTCGCCCACCCCACCCCACCCCCTGTTCTTGCTTTCAACTAACCTACTTTGACCTTACACCAAAAACAAAAAACTTGTTTTGAAAACCCTTCCCAACCCTTCGCGCATACAGCAGTGCAGAAACAAGGCTGCCGTTGTTTTTGTTGCAGACTGTTAATTTCTCGCACGCACTATTTTTCGAAACATGTATATGATCCTTTTCTCTGCAAAACATGTACTTACCTTATATTCAAACAAAAAATGACTAGCCTACTTCACCCTAAACATCTCGTTGTCTGACAAAGGAATGCCCCAACTGGCACAAACGACGGTACTCTGAAGGGGATAAGTAGGCAGTACAGCTGACAAAGTGTGAACGTCAGAACAAAGTCTTTGCGAGCACAACCCTGTCAGGTGTATTAAAAGATCATCATTGATAGCAGCGAAAAGGCGGGTTCTAGGACGCAGTTCAGAATGAGAAGTTTATTGGCCTGACGCTTTGGATTCTCACTCCAGCCCACCCCCAGAGACATAGATGCTAGATTTATCGCAAGGAGTAAGCAAGTTAAACCCTAGAGACTGCAATCTTCAGGCCCAGTTCCTTAGGAGAAGAGAAGTCATGAGAAAGCCAGAGTGATAGGAGCAGTATATTCTGTAAAGAAGGAATGTATAATAGACCGTAGGAAATCGACTGTCAGGCGACCGCGCAACCGCACGCCAGCGGACGACATCTGAAATGCTGACTGCTTGGCATCAAAAGTTGACGTGAAGCACAGGAGTTGGGCTCTTTTTTACTCTTGAGCGGATATTATAAATAAATTAAAAATGAATTTTATATTTTAAGCGCCCATAGCGCACTATTAAAATAAACTCAATACTGCTATATAATAAGGACAATATGTATGTTGGTGTTCTGTGAGAGCAGCCAGATATTCAGCCGAAATTAGCAATACAGTAGCCAGAGTATTTCACATGTGTCAGAGGTTTGTCCTTTCAAACAAATAGCCAACAATCTTTCGAAAAAATTGGAATCTATGAAAGAAACAGTAAAAAAACTCCTACGATACAAGCGGGAACAGAGTACAGCAAGCCTCCGCTTTCAAGAAATATAGGAGAAAAAACTGTTCCACCAAAATATATGAAGGAGAAGGATAGGTCGATATTATAGAGGGAAAAAATAATACTTTGGATATCTCTCAAAAAATATTTAATTTGAATAAGTATTGGGGAATGTTAAGGGAACAAACGGTCGCTCATGGAAGGAAAATAAAGGCTAGATGGGACCGTCCTGTTTATGACAAAGTGCGAGACGAAAAAAGGGGAGTCCATCGTAGAAATTATTGCATACTAAGTGTCGCAACGAGGAGGGTACCGTAAAGGTCACATGCTCCACCGCAAAATGCTTGAGATGCGACTGTGATACACCATTGCTGATTACCGAGTCTTTCGTCAGGGTGGTTTAAACAGACGAGCCCGTGGCAATCGTCGACAGTCCGTTGCGGGTCGACATATAGGAGCACGTTAATAGGCCGCGTACACTGTGGCCACAACGCGTGGTACATGTGATGTCTGGCGCGATCATCGCAGTTTGCACAGTGTCAAATAAAAGAGACCATGAATATCAACAGCTGACCAAGGAAACCCTTTCAAGGATTGTAAAACAGAAGAACCCAACGCGGGCGTCAACATTTCGCAGTACCAGTTAAAAATTTGTCAGGAGTGAAAATGGCTGTGAAGTTCTTCCCTTGCAGGGGACAATATCGGTATATTTAAAAACGCATTAATGCCCAGGAAAACCACCTCAAATACCAGAAAAACCCTTTTCCTAATGCAAAGTCGTTTGATTAGGAAGGAAGCGGACAATACTGACTTTAAGATTTTAGAATCCAAATGGTTACTTAAGTTGGATTTTAATACTGCTAAGGCAAACTGCAGTGTAGCGACCTCTTATTCTAAGCCACGCTTTGCTCACATGCCTGCAGGGCATGATCCGAGTTTATAGCTTTCGTGTCTACCAGTCCGTGCGCGCTAGACGATATCAAACCTCCGATTAAGGTCACCGACGTGTCTAGCTAACTGGTCAGCCCCTTCCCAAGGCCAAGTCGCAAAGGGACCTTAAGGTGGTGAATGCTTATTCTCAGACAATACCAGAGCAGGCGACCTACTTGCCTGTTGCAGACCTCCAGACCCGGCGACTACACTTACCGGAATGCAACTCTGGACTCCAGTCCACTCATGGCTATAGTGCACTCGTCTGGGAGTCACTCACCCATTTCTCATATTGTACTCCTTCTACAGCTTATTAAATCATTCATAACACGCTGGCCTTCCACGCCTTATACAGTGGAGTCCGGTTAATGTGGACACGGTTAATGTGGACAACCGCTTAATGTGGACAGTTGGCCAGGAACGGAATTTCTCCATAGTAGAAACGACTGGTTTGGGGTCAGTTCGCTTAATGTGGACAACCGGTTAATATGGACAGTTGGCCTGGAACGGAGGTGTCCACATTAACCGGACTCCACTGTATTATCATATCTTCTAGTTTATAACCATTGGGATACGTTTATCATCTATTATCTGAACGGACTACTTCGTAGCCCACAAAAGTCTAATTTCAAGTGGAAGATTCAATTCTCAACATTTAACATACAAAGAAGACGTTAGGTGCATTAACCCATTTCTAAGGGTATGACCAATATTTGCCTTGATAAAATCAACACGTACGCTCTCACACAAGAGCGCTCAGCCAAGCTTCGTGAACTCTTAGTCTGTCAAAGTACACCTTTTTAAGAACGATCTATTATAAAGGGCGCAGGTCTATGTTTCACGAATAAGTTACTATTTTCGCTTTATGCAGATCGAATTTCTGCAAACGCTGCACGAGTATATGGTTTTATATCAGATAATTTATTCCTTTAGGAAATAAAGCTAAATATGCACCGCGTGTTTGTTCTTCCCATCCTCGAATACTGCTAGCCCATCTTTGTTCTGATGAGTGTCTCTGTCCACAGCAAGGTTGTAACTGTTTAGGAAGGTTTTCTCGAAAACTGTTTCCTCCTTCTTGATGTGGTATACTTTATACACCGAAACATAAATTTCTGTGGGTAAGGGAACTTGAAGCTGGTCTATGCTTTCCGTCTCGCGTTAACTCCAGACTTTATCTCCTACGAATTAACCCTCTCATTTTGGTAGATCGATCTTAGCCCACCCTTTATTCCTCCATGATAATTTCCCCACTCCTTAGCTCCACATCTAACCGTTCACGTTTTTTGCCCATAGTGATAGTAAACTCGAAATTATGCTTTCGTCCGTATTATTAATTTTCAAAGTCAAATAACGTAAACACTTAAATTCAGAAGATATAAAGTTTTTGTCTGTCTCCTTCCCAAACACGCAAGTTTTTGACTTTAAAAGGGTCCTCCTGGTATTTGAGGCTGTCCCATTATTAGTTAATTGGTTTCTAAACCTATTTATATTACCTCTTGCGGAATCAGTCTTCGTCCCATCCTCTATTCAAGCAGCATTTTTTAATGTTGACAACTCTTCTCCGTTGTTAAACCTTGGCGATGAACTTTTCGATCACTGTTGATGATCGACGCAGGTTCATCTGTTCTCGCCGGGCTTGTTGATAGACTCTGCAGTCCGCAAGGTGGCATCGCCGGCATTTCGATTATGTTCTCTTGACATCTACTGTCCCTTCTGGGTTTAGTCCCCGTTGTTCACGATAAGATCCTCCTGTCTCACCCTCTCATGTTATATTACGTCGGGTTACTAAAATGTAAAAGAAGTTACTATTATAAATCAAAGGAAAAAAGGACCTTCAAAGACAATCTTAGCAAAAAACCACTTGGAAAAGTGCACAACGTCATTAATTCAACGATTCCAGGAAGCACGTTTTAGCTAAAAAAAGAAGTTGACAGTAAACTCCTATATCTTGACGACTTTGTACAGCGGAATACTGATGGAACATTTAAAACCTCGGTTTGCCGCAAAAAAGCATATCCGAATTCTATCCTTCATTAAGAGAGCAACCACCCAGTTAGTCACAAGCGGAGTACCGTTAAAACCTTAGTCAAGTGAACAAAATAATAACAAATAACTTTATATTTTAGACCCGGAAGGCCTCGTCATTGCAAACTTAGTGTCGTGATAAAAATAAATGCAAAGTGGATAAATGCTGCTCCTTGTGAGCAACCATTTAGGCAGCTGGAGTATTTAGTATGGTAGGCAAATAATTTCATATCCGTCATCATATCTTCATTTTAGAATAATAGTCAACACTCTCGGAAATGTATGATGAACTAAGGAGGTAGCCGTGAAAAAAACTCCTATCATTAAAGCGGAGGCAGAGTTCAACGGAACCCACTTGAGAATTAACGTAGGCGAAAAAACTGCTTCTATAAGAACTAAGAGGTTTGTTGGTGGGATTTTTGCGATAGAATTAGACAGGACTGTTGACGAGAACGTATGACGATTGGAAACGCTTCTTGTTTTTGAAGAAATCATACAGCAGCTGAGACGAACGTTCACCACCGTTACACCGCCTGACAGGGTCGAAAGGATGAGGGGACGAAAGAGGTCACGAGATCATCCTCAAAACGCCGGAGATGCGACCTTGTGGACTGCAGAGTCCAGCGACGAGCTGACGAAAACAGCAGAACCGCCACGAACATGACATGGGACCGTGAAGCCCATCGTCAGGTCTGTAAAACGAAGAATGGAGAACGGCAAGAATGATTAGACAGAGTAGGAGACCAGATACCGCTGAAACTATCACTATAAAGAGGATAAAATAAACAACTATGGAAAACATTTAATATTAATAAAACCACCTCAAATACTGGGAGGACCCTTTTCAAAGTCCAAAAGTTGTGTCTTTGGGAAAGACACGGATAGCAAGGACTTTATAGCTTCCGAACTTAATTGTTTGCGTAATTTGGCTTGAAAACTGCTACGTTAGACCACAGTCTAATTTCAAGGCGAATATTATTCCAGAAGAAGGCATATTTGGAGGCAAAAAACGAGAACAGTTACCTGTGCAGCTAAAGGGGCGTGCAATTATCATGGAGGAATTAAGAGTGGCATAAGGTCGATCTGCCGGAGAAGGATTGTGATCCGTGGGGGTAAGGGCTAGAAGTAACGTGAATTAGGAAGCAGAGGCTCGCTGCGAGTCTTCTAACACAAAGAAATGCCATGTTCGCTAACTGACATCTCTCTGTATAAGAAATAATGGATTGAGGAACAGCAAAAATCTTTCAAGTTAACACTCCCTGAACATTTTTAACCTTACCACGGTCAGAGGCATTCATTAGATCACAGAGAGGACAGCAGTACTCTAGGATGAGTAGAACAAACATGAGGTAAAGTTTTAACTTTATTTTAAGAAGGGAGAAATTATGTAATATAAAATCACATATCTGTGTAGCCTTCGCAGATATTTGATCCGCATGAGACGATAATGCTAGTTGATTTGTGTGACTCAGACCTAAGTCCTTTATGGTGGATCGTTCTAACAGTAGAGTATTTTGAAAGATTATGGGGACCAGGAAGCTTGGTGGGGCCAAAACAGATAAAACCACATGTGGATGGCGAAAATTCCATTTGCCAGGTAGCACTACAACGTGAGAGCGTAAGCAGATCAGCGTTTATTGGATCAACGCATACATTAGTCGTTTCCTTAGAAAATGAATATATGCACTTGGGGTCGTCTGCGTAAATGAGATTGTGTGAAATTTTCACGACTTTTAAAATTTCATTAACATATACAAAAAGGCCACTCGTGATCACCTGAGCCGTCGACTAGCTTTTAGACAATTAGGACACAATGAAGTCGAGAAGAGGGGGACGGATGCCGATGGCTTCCAGTTTTACCAAAAAGACGTCTGTGTGGTACCTTGTCGAATGCTTTGCTGAGATCAAAGTAGATCACAACCACTGATTGCTGCTCATTACGAATGGAAGTGACGTGGTTAATAAAAGCTATTTGACATGTTTCGTATGATCTTACAGGTTGAAAAACATGTTGCAATTAGTTAAAAAGCTTGGTTTCTAGGCAAAAAATCGATAATTTGATAAAATATTATCTTTTTTAGAAGTTTGGCTAGGGCCGGGGTTTATGAACACCTCAGTAAGTATTTACATCCGACCGAGATTCTGACTTGAAGACTGGAAGTATAATAGATGTTTGCCATGATTCAAGAAAGAAACCACGTAGAAGATAGGAAAATCAGTTTATACACGCTAACAGGAACACAACTTAGTTTTAAAAGAGGCAAGATCACCTGTCCCGAGTCGCCATGCGCACACTTGAAGCTGGGCACTAATTCGCATGCGACAAAATTTGCATTTTAGGCTCCTGCTCATCCAGGAAAGGCCGTTAATTTTAAGCCACCATTAACCCCGACCACTCATGCATTAATAGGCAAGTCAATTTGGATGCGGTGTACACCAATCTCAGGGAAGCCTGGTAAATACGGCAACAATTCCGAACTGGACGTCAACCAACATACACTGCTACTGACCAATGATCATTGTTATGTAAATTTTTCAAGCGTCTGATGACGACCTGGTTTGCCGGAGTAGAAAGTTCACAATTAAGTTTGTTAGCGTTACTCAACGAATAACTTCCACCAAATTTATTCCTTCACACAAGCCAAACAGCATAAGAAGAAACTTAAGAAAGCCAAAAGGCATCGGGAGAGCGGTCTTGGGTCTGCCCTACTCCGCGGCCGTTATTTGGCGATGCGCTCTGACGAGGTCTGTTTTGGAAAAATTTTATTTTTGGCCAGCATATGAGTTAAGTCATGAATGTGGGCTACCGGATACTGGTCCGGGACTATAGTCCTGTTCAGGACCCGGCACTTGCCATATGGTCTTCAATCATAGGGTGATTTCTTGGGCACCATGTGTAGTAAAGAGTTCCAGGCACTGGACGAGGATCAAATGATCACCTAATTGAACAGGTGGTCACATTCATTCTTGGCTTTTTGGATATTTTCCTGGTGAAGTCGGCGCAGATGGGCGTGAACGGATCAATGGGTTGTGATGATGTGATGTCTTTTGTCCCATAGAACCTATTCAGTGTGCTGACATGGTTTTGCGACGGACGAACAGTCCTTCATGTGGGAAAATAGCGAAATTGGAATTGCCAATTGGATGCCGACTGAAGCTTCGGAGGAAGCACTACCGTATGTGAAGTGGTTTATAGTAGAGTCAAGACGGTTGCGATGCTGCATACCAACTGAAATGTCAAAGTGCGACAGAAAATTGGCCCCTTTAATGGGCGACTGAACGTCAGTCTTGGTACAAACCCACTGGAAACGTTACCAAATTATGAGGTCGAGGGTCAGTGACTGCGGATCATGCGTGTTAATAGTGGTGCTGTTGGCAGCCACCGTGGAAACTGCGAAGGCAGTAAATAGTAACACATAGGAGGCGGGATAAGAATAATCTCAGCATCAGTGTCGATGACAAAGTAAAACCCAGTTGACATGTCGGATTAATAAAACAGGCGACAAGATCGCGACTGCCCAACAGCAGTCGCCACCATTACTGGCTGTCGGGGTCGTTCAGCAAGTGCTCTGGTTACTGATAGTTTCACGGCCGAATACATATTCGTGCCTCCATGTTATGACCTTGTATGTCCCTGCGTCGGTACTGGTTATATGCTATCCCCAAATCGTATGTTAGGAATGGAAAGCAGACAGGATAGTATAGAATAGTTTTCATCACTGTTTCTACTTGTACATCGACTCTGTCTTCTGTGTCCAGCAGCTCGTCCTGTGTCCATCAACAGCGTGTGTTCTGTTGTCGTATTTGTCTCGGCCAACAGCAGGCCTCTGCAACAAAGTCTCGTGCCGCCAGCAGCAGAGTACTGCCTCGTGTCGGTAGCAGCGTATTTAAGGACCAATGGCTTTGTCACCTATTAGCCCTTCTGCTAGTGGCCCTATGCGAGCAGCCATTGTGTGGTATCCTCGGTGTGACACTTAGCACGCACACTTTGCCCCTGGCTAGGCGTGACCTCAGAACCCGGCCGGCGGCTGTTCTTGCGTTCTTGCATGTCAGCCCTTTGAAAGTCACGTTTTTGTCCCGTTCTGCCTGCCTCCGCTGGCATTTCAGCTTCCTTTGCTCTCTTGCCCTCTGGATGGCCCGAATGATGACTCACGTGCAAGCCGTTCTAAAACTTTGAACTTTAAGCGCGATGGCACCAGCAGAGTGTTTGTGACGGCCGCTCGCGTGGCTGAGTACAGCGGCGTCGGTTTGGTTAAATCACTTTATTAAGGGAAGAAGGCTTACGCCCTTGAGCTCCCTATTCATAACCAAAATCGCATAATAGGTCCACCGTAACAATAGTACATAATAAAAATGTAAAAATGTAAGCTTAAAATCAGCGATAAGTGTGAGCCAGTTGCAAGGTGCTGCTACTGACACTTTGTTCATTAAATCTGCCACAGTTTCTCAGCAAATGAGAATAAAGTTTGTGTTTAAAAATTTCAACAGTATCTGAGAGGACCACATCTTCCGGGAGTCCGTTCCACGCTCCAATGACTCCCTGAGAGAAGGCGTTTCGTCGAACATCGATACGGGCTGGTTTCCTCTGTAGTTTAAAAGGATGACCTCGCAGATGGTCAGTCCAAGCCAGTTCGAAGAAATAATCAAATTCTAGGGCGCAGTCTTGGCCTCTATCAATACAGTAGGTTTGTATGAGGTCCCCGCGGAGTTGCCTATTATTGAGAGGGAAAAGATCAAGTTCGGTCAGTCTGTCTTCATGGCTAGGCTGAAGATTATTTATCGCAGGACACATGCCGCTTATTTTAGCGCACAGCGTACGAACGGTGTACTTAATTTCTTGTAAGCCGCTGTGGTGTGCGCCAGGTATTCCTCGTACAAGGCCTGAAGATCATGCTGACTAGTGAGATGCATAACAGCAAGACGTCGACGCCAGATTGCAATCGTCTCGCTCGGGTTTAAGATTAATGTCAGATTCGGGAATGGGTACAGTATAGGACCTCGTGTTAGTGACAGTGACTTGCTGGATGGCTGGATAAGTAATACCATTGGGGTAACATCCCCTCATACGACTGGCCTGGTTGGCCAGTTCTTAAAGTGGCGTGCTTGTGTCGAACATGACCGTGACCTGCAGCATTGGGACCAGTTGTTTATCCAGCCACATTTTACGAAAAATCCCGTCATCCATTGGACAACCAACCAGTAAAGAACACACATAACGCATAGGCTGTGAAAGTGTCTGATTGTCCACCTCAACTGATGTAAAAAGCTCTCGGAGTATACAGTTGACCGATGAGGATATTCGCTGAATAACGGCGTCTTTCAGTTTCCGATAGGATTCTTAGTTTGGCATATGATCTAGGAGATCCTCGACCGTGACTGACATATCGATCGGAATCGATTGGACAACGTATGAATACCCAATTTGGTTAATATTTATGGGGACTGTCGTGAAGACAGTCGCTATCTCTCGGGACCACACGCGGGAATTACTTAGCGTAGACGGAGGGAGCTTGCAAGGAAGGGTATTGACATCGAGTGAGACCTTATTATCGTCTGTATCGGCCATAGTTGAAAAAGAAGGTACGTAAACAGCAGGAAAAATGGGATCACTAATTCTGCCGTAAAAACTGTGGTTAAGCACTGCAACTTGAAAAATATCTACAAAAGAGATGTACTGCAAAACTGGGCGAAGTTGTGACTAAACTACAAGTTGCTACAGTGATAAAAAGACCGAAAAAAAGCAACAACGAAAAAACAGCGATGCAGACTCAAGAATGTCACTCTAAAGCAATAGGCGTAGCCAGTTTTGTATAAAGGTTCCTTAAGAGGTCCAGCGACACTGTGATTGTGGGATGATTTTGGTCAAATGAGAAAAATAGATCCCAAAACAATATTTTTTCCTTATCGAAGTTGGTAGATGTGCCTTATAAGTTGAAGTAAAAACACAGTCAATACAGGTGGCAAATGTGCGTGCCAAAAATGAAACTGCACAGACACTTAAAATTGCTATTAGTTCCATTCTAATAATTGCATGGACTGGAAGAGGAGGGAGCGTTAACGAATATTCGATTGATGTAATCAACCTTACGATGGCTAAGTAGCCATAGCTGAAAGTTTTGGGAAGGCCACGATATTGTCCGTCGGATATTAGTGTACTTATTTTCGCGAAACACACCCAAATATGCAGATGGCTACAAATTTCGTCTTACCGCCAACCTGCATCCCTGCTTAAAGCTGAATCTGTTTTTTTTCTTCCTTCCTTGCAAAGACTGCTGGTGTGTTGGCTGCCTATTTTCGAAAGCACGTTATTCGGTTGTTGAAACCGCGATTATGCCCGTTTTAAATGAAAAGGCGTCTCCTTCTGATATAAAAGCCGAACTTATTGAGCTTGTGAGACAAAAAAGATCGCTTACTGTATGTTCATTTTAAAAAGATTATTGTTTCAGGAAACGCTAGCTACCCTCGAAAGGCAGATATATTTGTTTGAAGGTAGCTATCTCGACGACACTGCGCCCTATGGAAATATAATCAAAGGTTGGGACCGCTATTTGGCCTCCTCCTCTGGAAGTGCCTTCAGTGCTATCGCTGCTAATGGTCCGCTTGGCAGCAACCGGGGACAAAATGACAAGCGCTCACGTAAATTTCGTGATACAGACAGGCTGTTTTCGAGGTCTTCAGTGACTTCTGCAGCTGTAAGTTTAGCAAGCAATTTTACTTATCTGAATTCTAGATCACGAATGGATATTTTGACCTGGAAAAAAGTAAGTCACTTTCAGTTGGCGGTTTTGTGTGGTTGTTTTCTGCGTGCTTACTCTTTTGTGATATTTGAAGATGTTGCCTTTTTGTGATTTTATTTAGTCTATCTTTTGTGCCTGTGGATAAAGAAATCTTATCTGATCTTAAAGTCTCTCTTCTTAAAGCGGAAGTACAAACACTTGAGTTTCCGTTATTCATAACACTTGTGGTTCTGCTGGTTACTTGTCGATTTAATTACTAGTCTGCCATAGCAAAATGTTGTTGGACTACTATTTTTTCAATATAACCAAGGAATTTGACGAAAATAGCCGCTGTTTCCTAGAAAGTTATCATCTTTTCGTGCTTCTGTGCTAGGCGAATGCATCAAATCTTGTCAAACGTTCTGAGGGGGTTTTGTTAGGCGGGTTGCGTGGAACTTGGTTGAGCGGAAAGTATATTTCAGCCTTGTCGCCCAAAGGCATTCATATTAAAGGAACGTGGTGCGCCAAGTTTCAACATAAGTGAGCCATCAGCCGAATGGTTAAATAGTTTTGCCTTTCTTCATCAGAATGCGAAAGTTCTAAAGGACAGTGGTATCCGGTGAAATATTTTAAAGTCGCAAGCGATTAATATTCGGTTCTCCACCTAACTTGTGAGATCGATGTGACTTTAGATTTTGCCTTCGAGCAGTGGAATAGAGCCCTGTTTGATGGTCACACCGACGATTAACCAGTGGTCCAGAAGTATGGCGTGTACCAGTTTGAAATACAGCCGTCCCGTTCCAAAAATAAACCACAATATATATTCCAGCTACTCTCTGCCTTGTCCTTAAGAATTACCAAAATAACTCAATTACCGAAACACTCCGTGATGTGCCTCCATAGACATCAGTCTTAGTAAGTGTGGTTATGGTTGACGGTGTTTCGATTTCTCGCTTACGCTCGTTAGGTAGTGTGGGAGCAGCCCTTCTGCTAAGCAGCAAGCGTATGAAAAACATACCAGTAACAGTTAGCGCCATAGATTCTGCACAGGAAGAATACCAGTAGTTTATCGTCGTGTTGTATTCACGAAAGATCTGATGATTAATTTGACATTTTTAATGCTTTTCTTACTTGCAGCTAATACGCCTGCCTCCAATTCTGCTTATGAAGATAATCAGACCTTTGAACAATCTGAGCAAACAGATCTATCCACGATGAATTTTCTTGAAACCCCAGACTCGAAACCTTACTCTGCTACTCCGACTGGAAAGAAGAAGAGGAAGCATCGTTGAGTGAAATTCATCCGACCGAGCCGTTTAATGCTTGTCTGCAGAAACTTATTTGGCAATATGTACATACCTTTCTGCTGTAAATATACGCACTTACTCCATTTCTATAACTTTCTCAGTTTCAAGGTCCCACAATTATGACTGGTAGTCACCAGCCGTATGTTTACAACCAAACATTGTTCAAACAGATTCAAAAAATTGTCCCCTTGGGCAACAGGCCCGTAAACCGATTTGTCTTTTACTGCCTATAACTCGAAACAAGCGTCCTTACCCGTTATCAGTTACATGCTTGTCTTCACGTCCGAGCGGCGCAAGGGCCTGTTGTCCCAATATTCAGTATGAACGGATAAAGGTAACTGGAAGCTATCCAATATTAGGCGATTCCAACATCTGTGGCGCCTTTGCACTGCAATTCGGCAACTAAAATTTATTACGCCTTTCCTCGTAAGTTTGGTCCTGATCTGTCGGCTATTGTATGGTTTGTATTTCAGTTATCTACTAGACTTACAGTAATGAGACCTACTTTGAAATGGGTGGGGCGCAGAAGTAATTCTTTTGCCTGAACAATTGTATTGTTCATCCGAATTATCGGGTTCGTAAAACATTCGTGCGACAAGGAGATCATCTGATCCGCCTAGGCCTAATACATATGACCTTACACAATACAACATCTTTTCAGAAAGGTTTATGCGACTCAAATTTAAGATGCGCGAGAGGCCGCACCAAAAAGACATTTGGTATGGCTTTCAGTCCATCAGTCGGTTACGCAATAAACATAGGGATGACTGTGAGGTCTGAGTTATACTGTTAATGGGCAACCTTCCAAGCCATGGCATTTAGTACGTCATACTGATCGCAGTGATGAGTGCTTTAAAGTGCCTCGGGGACGGAGTTTTCAGGGTCGGCCTTATAACCAAAATCCAGTGAGTGTACTCAGATTACCAAAATCAACCCGGTTCTGTTTTAGAGAACTATGGAAGCTGTTGGTGGTCTGAGCCCTCTACGCACAGCAGACTCGGGGATGCGCGCGCCTCTGTCCACTAAACGGGTGTGGGAGTGGACTAATAAACCTTATGTGAGAGTCGGTGTGGTCAGTTGATTGGATGGCAGCTAAATTTGTGGGACGCCTGTGACTGACGGTCCGGAAGTTCGGAGCCGTGATTATATGCTCCCTAGTGTGGTGAATGCGAAAGGCGCTTGGGGGCTACATCCTTGCTTTCTCTCCCCCACAACCGTTGCCTGTACGAGCTATTAAATGCCGGGAGTGGGTGCAGTTGCTGACAGACCCACGAGAGCCCGTCTGTGTGGGCCACAACTGACTACATAATTCCCATTCACATGAGAGGTTTTTATTCTGTGCTTGTGGTGGTTGAAGGACTTGTGTGTGATACAAACCGCAGATTTTCATGGAGACCACTTTGATTGAATATACCTGTAGCGTCTAAGTAGTGATTGTGCTTAGAACACTAAAATCATCAGGCCAACTCCCGGGTTGTAGGAAAAGAGAGAAGTCACCAGAATGAGGGCTTTATTGTGCACAAAATGCTCAGTAGCTGTCCCAGGCAGCAGTGGCCAATGTCAAAGCCAAAGCTAGTGTTGACTACATCCAACCAAGCCTGGGAGTTTGCGGGAGAGAGAGATGGCAGCCGCTTTTATGTGACTGTGAAGCAAGTTTGAGTAGTGTACGATTAGTATGTATCATTGTCCGAGGGAGTGTCGTGTAAAGTGGCCCCTGCTGCATTGGTCGAGAGGTGGTGTGTTCAAGAGGCCCTTTGGCAGCCACGATTGCTTTGACGCGTAGGGAACTCGATCAAAGTTCTTCAGGTTAGCGAGCCAGAAAGCGCTCACTGTGAAGTTGTGCAACCTTGAGACAGTGGGCACCGAACAAGAAAGTCGAACAGCATTGTTGGCTGTCTGGCACGGACCTATGTATTGCTTGAATGTACGTGGGCAGTGTTGGCAGTCTAGGTGGATGTATGGTGGTCTTCTTGGCTCCGGTTTTCACCTGACTGATGCATGGCGTGACTAAACGGTAGAATTATCAGCAGGACAGGTTGGTATCTGCAGATTTGTGGGTGGCGAGATCGCTTCAGCGTCTCGGCGGTGCATGGAATTCCACTGCCGTGGATTGGCACGATAGTTCTCAAATAATAATTCACGAAAGGCAGGTTAGACTGGATAATTTTATACTGAGGTAAAAGAGTATGCAGAAAACACAGGAGGCAGTTACCGCGCGCCGTTCCCTCAGGTGTGTGTGTCCGCCGTTGAAATTTATAACTCCCAGCACATTTTGTTCTTCATGGGTCTGGCACAGGATAGCCAACCCGTTCGTCCAGGAGGAAAATTATTGCACCCTGTAAGTCATTCTCACCGGAAAAAACGCGTGTGTCTTTAGCATCCCGTTCGGGTTGACTAGCGTTCTGATTAAGCTGTTTCATGAAGAAATTTATAGGAGAGCAGAGCAACTGCTCATGGATATGGGCCCATCAAGCACTGTTGACGCACTTGACTAGCATGCAGCGGGGGAGGCGTGCACAAGTGCTTTGCATTGGAATTGACGGAATCTTTTTTAGAAGGTGGACATTCCCAAGCCATTTTAGGATGTTTTCAGTAGCCGGCGGACTTGATCACAATGTAGGTAGACGTGAGTACAGGTAGTCACTAGCTCCACACGAAGTGCGCTTGTGAACGCTTGTCATGACTAGCTCAAATTAAAATGCACTTTAAGAACGCTTGCTGCTATCAGCCCCTGGAACAGCCAATCACAGGACGACTCACACAAGAGGCCATGTGCCGACTGCCGAGCAGACAACACTTCAGACGCCGTCCGCTGGTTTGCGGTTGTGCAGTCGTCTGACAGTCAGTTTACTCTTACCTATTCTCCATTCCTTCTATACCGAATATAATCTTCCTACCGCTCTGGCCTTCCCATGACTTCTATCTTCCCCTAAGGAACCGGGCCTGGAAGATCGCAGCAGTACGGGTTAACTTTATTAGCCTTAACAACTCTATATGCATGTCGGCAACTCCCCGCAATGCGGTCGAGAATCCTAGCACCGTCCTGCACTGTCTTCGACCTTTATATGATAAATCTCTCGGGTTCTGCCCGGCGCACTGTTCTCTGGGTCTTCTCGCAATATCTTGACGATATGCTTAAGCCACCGTGTTGGCGATCAGGGGAGCAGACTGCCACTTCTTCATTAATGGTTTCGGTGACTGACAATAACCAAGCAATTTTGCTCACTGTTACTTTCATGGGAGGGGGAGTCTACATACACGACCTCCAGGAGACTAGCTATTCCAATAAAAAAATCGTGGAACTGAATAGAGAGGGAATAAGTAGTCGCGCCCGATTCGAGACTGCGGAATGGAGAGCCATGGTTAAGGCGGTTCGAAAATACGGTCCCTTGTAGGGACAATGGTCTGGACGAATTTTAAAGTAGGGCCGGGCCCCTTTAAGTGAGCCACGACCTGATAGATTATGTGAATCCCTAATGCGGATGCGTGTCCAGTCATCCGTATCCAGACCAGATATCTCAAATGCAATCACACCAGTTTCAGAAGAGGACTCCGGCTGTTTACTGCTGTGGTGGGGATCTGTTGTCTGCACCACGTAGTGCCTGATGGTCACCTCCGGAATAAAAGCATAAACGTGAAAGTTAGCAGGAGTCGACAAAATGAGGGTTCTCAAATCCGAAGCTAGAGAAGACGAATTTTTTGTACAGGCTTTAGTGAAGCAGAAGAGAAACCAGGAAGCTCCGCAAGCGCTCTTATCAGACAATTATCGGCCGAAGGGCCTCCGATCAAAACGTCGTCAGTCTGTGGCCAATCGGTACGGAGATAAATATTAATTTGCTTCACAGCATTGGTGGAGGTGTTTACACGCGCGTGATGATTGTTCGACCATCTATTACGATGAAGTCCACCATGTGTTCAGGAGCAGGGAGGATGAGTGAAGCAGGGGAAAATTCAAGTAAGTAGACGCGCGACCGTCTTCTGCACTCTGAAACTTCTATCCGCTTGAATCGGAGACAAGACAGAGTACAGATTAGGCGTAGGCCGCTTTCGCCCATGCAGGCCAGAACACCGCCTAGTCTTAAGTGGCAGTCGACTTTTGCACTGTGACTACCGCACTACCTGCCCTAGCTCACCTTCAGCAGGTGTCAAGACAGATTAAAGGAGATCGGGACTGAAACTGATACTATTCCTAAGCTACTTATTAGCGATTCATCTGAGTAATATAATTACGATTGCTGTCACTAAGTTTAAGTCAGACGTGACGCTTATTTAAATTCAACACCGGGACTTATATCCCCTCGATCTCAACTAGGAGTGTAAATCTGGGATCATGTTATTACGAGTAAATCCATGTTTGGGGCTCGTTTGCCATTTTTCGGGCTTAAGTTGACTGCCTACATTACCTAGTCCTAGCTTAGAATTTGCAGAACATCTCCTACTTATAAGGAACTACCTTCTCCAGAATCAACTCAACACGGAAACTTGGATATGTCTATAGAAATATCAATAGCTGAGTAATAAGACATGCACCCTAATTTTGAAATCAGCATACCAGATGGGAATACGTGAACATTAGCGTGCTAACTTTCTCATTTTCACCTGAGGTGATTGTGTAGGCCCCCGGTCTCATTCAGCAGGTAAGACTGTCAAATAACCTCGCATTCGGCACGTAAGAGTTTGCACCTTTCATCAGAAGTGCCTAAAGCCGCTTATGATCTGATAGCTGAATGGCCAACTTTATTTGTCACTTGGTCACGACCAAGTCAGAGAGTGTGTAGTGGCCGCTAGCGGCCATTGTGGGAACCCGTGATCGCTGGCTCATCACGCCAAGGTTGAAGTCGCGATGACTGCCCGCACTCTGTCCACCTATCGCTCAATCTCCGGCGTGACCCGCTAACATGCTAAGTCGTGGTCTGACCACTTACCAGTAAAGCTGACTGAGACACAGAGAGCTATCGGTGGCCGCTCGGAGTACTGCCACTAGACCACCCTCTGGATTCCGCCCCAACATGGAGCAGTTGCAGACAGCGCTGTCGGCGCTGTTGGCGACCCCGGTTAGACGCCTGCCAATCTGAGTCAAAGTTCCTACTATCTATTCTTCAATCCTTCTGCTCTACTACTCTGGCCTTTCCCATGACTTCCCTCTTCTCCTAAGGAATCTGGCCTGGAAGATCGCAGCCGTTAGGGTTAAAACCTATTAGTCTTAACACACCCTTGAATAGGTGTGCGCATAGCAGACAGAGCACTTGCACAGACAGTCATGAGAACCAGTAAACATGTATTAACCTGTCAATGGCAGGCACTTCAAAGGTCGGCTATTTCAGTTGCTGATATGTTTGGACTACGAGGACTAGGATACCGCTGCTAGAAGTAATATTCCAATGCTAGGAGCGCTAATTATAGTAACTATAATTGCTCAAACCAGTAAATATTATAATAAAATGTGGCTTCTAAGTGCATGTAGAAAAGTGGAACCTAGTATGCAGTCGCAATTTATATCGAACAAATAATAAACTGAAGGGTTAAAGAAACGTTACTTAAACATTACTAAGTTTTACAACGACTTTAAGTCGTAATGTAGTGCCATGTGCCGTTTTTCAGGCTTACGTTAATTTACTACAGTATCTAGCTTGCGATGGACAACACATAACTACACGATGCAGTAGTCGCCGGCTATTAAGCCGAACCACGTATTAAGCCCACATCAGCTTGGTACGGAATTTTACATAGCAAAATCCGCCGGCTAATAAGCCCAGTTTGCCGGATGTTTTTCATTGTTCAAGTTAAATTTGGCGACACCCTTTTCGGACGGCAGCAGATATGAGGGGTCAAAAATACAAATCCCCAGCACGAGAAAGCCGCACGCGCAAAAGGCTAACGCACCCGAACCGCAGCGCTGAGAACGCAAACACACAAAAGGGGAACAACGCGTTCAGGCCCACGCTAGACGATGCCGACAGACATGACCCCAAAGCATACCAAGGTCGTCTGGCTAGCCTCCCTAGGTCTCGAAAACACAGACAAACACCATTTTTTCTTGTACATAACCGAGCTCTACACATAAACAGTACGTATGTAATGTATATTGCCTATCCTGCGTTTGCTAATCAGGAACTAGGACTCTCCGGTTAATGAGCCCACCTCTTATTAAGCCCAATTTGGTCTGGGCCCGAGGTGGGCTTAATAGCCGGCGACTACTGTACCGCCTTTTCTCATGATTTGGGCGACTGGGGACGACAATGGGGGAATTTAGACGGCGCAATAATCTTTCGATCAAGCATTTCATCCGTAATCGAGTTTTGCTGTGTTGGTAGCTTGCGATAGAAACAGTCCAATTTTAAATGCCGTACTACTATTTCTGCTACTACCATGTTTACTACTATTAACAAGTAATATATCTGAGTGGTGGTAGCATTGATGCTCTTACTGACGCTAACATTTGACGGAGGTTGCGCTGATTAAAGCCAACGCTGGGGCTCATAGCTTCTCGATCTCAACAAGGCTGGTGAATCTGGGTTTATGCTATAAGACATGCATGAAGTGAGTTTCAATGAGTGCGGCGCTGCCGACAGGCTCCGCATAGTTTCGATTGCGGCCTGCTCCTTTTACATGTTTAAGAGGTAGGGGAGGGATATTGAGAAATTTTAATAGCGAATCCCTTGTCGGGAGGCAAGAGGGAAGGAATGCCGCATCAGCGGAGTTCCACTTTGCGTCAATGAGTTTCCTCTCGGGCGAATTTTGATGAGCAACTGTTTATTGTCTCAGTGGTAGGGCCATAGGGAGATCCTTTGTCTCACTGACTTGTATTCGATCGAGTAGAAATTCGCTGACGCGTCCTCCCCATGACAGGCAAACTGCAATCTCACGTTCAAAAGTCCTTCCACTCACTTTCAGCTTTAAGTCTTACCCCGTTTATCGCCCCCCCCCCCTCCTACACACAACAGTTCGATCGCTTGAGCGCAGATCTCGACATGCTAGCTGATGATACCAATAGGGATATTACTAATAAGTTAAGATTCGGAAGACCAGAATACTACTGATAGAAGTCAAATATCAATGCTAAGACTGCCAGTACTAGTAATCATACTTACTAATAGCAATGATAATGTATTGTAATGCAAGTGAAATATAAACAGTCCAATACTGCAGTACGCGTTAGAATTCGTGTAACATGCCGACATAGCGAAAGATCGATACTCCTTCGCTAATCGGCATTGACTCGAGTTGTGATACTGATTATTTTGGAGCCTATTCTGAAGTTAATTCAGTCATGATAGGATGCGGGCTTCGTTCTGACCACTAACAAAACGTATGTACTGCAAAAAGTAACTACTTAAATAGTATGTGTTTTTATCATTGGCTTTGACTTTCTTTATAAATTCAAATATATTTTTTAGAAAACGCGCGCGAAAAAATTATTTCTTGTACTCGTTTGGTAGCAAATTACGTCTTCTTTACATTTTATACTCAAAGATGAGGTATCTTTCGGTTTTAAAAATGTTTCCAAATTGCCCAATAATTTTAAAACCTACTGACTGCTACACTATAATTCAAGGTTTATAAACTGCGCACTGTGTACATCCTGTTCAAGGAAAAGTGCACAGTACACAGCTTGTAAACCTTGAATTCTAGTGTAACAGTCAGAAGGTCTCAAAAGTATTCGCAAATTTAGAAAAAAATTTAAACCAAAAATGCCCTATCTTTAGGTATAAAATTTCAAGAAGTCGTAATTTGCTACCACACGAGTAGAAAAAATAATTTTTTCGTGCATAATTTCCATAAACTATATTTGAATTTATAAAGGCAGTCAAAATTAATGATCAAAAGTATACTATTTGAGTGGTTGCTTTCTACAGTATATATGTTTCGTTAGTAGTCAGAACGAAGCTCGTTAAAAAGCCAGCATCCTATCATGACTGAAATAAATTCCGAGTAGACTAAGCGATAATCAGTACCACAACCTAATTCAATGCCGATTAGCGAAAGAGTACCAATCTTTCGCATATGTTGGCATGTTGCGTGAATTCTAGCGCGTACTGTAGATGTCCTGCTACTATTCAGCTTTTGGGTGAGATTGTCTTTGGGTGTGGTTATATGGATATATTACTTTCAGTTTCAGTTTCAGTTTATTTGGTGAGGATAATAGGCAATGCCTTTGAAAACCCTATTTAACATGTGTAAATTTACCACTACTAACATAGTATTGGCAAACAGTGAGTAGCATTGTTTTTTACAATATATGTCTGGTTTTTAGAGTTCAGACTTGGAGAGAGGAGAGGGGACGCATGTAATTATCCAAGCGTTGTTTGTACATTTGAAGGGAAGTTGCCTCCACGACTGACTGTGGAAGGTTATTCCACTGTTGTATGACACGTTGCATGAAGAATTCAGAGCGGAGGTTTAGCTTGGACATTTTCGTGCGCAGCTTCATTGTGTGCCCACGGAGATGAGGCGAGAGGTGCCACTGAAACATGTCTTCGAAGCGTAATCCTTTCTCAAGACCGTTTATTATCTTGTAAACTAGGATAAGATCCCCTCTTTGTTGCCTGTAATGCAGAGGGAATAAATTTAGGCATGCCATTCTATCTATGTAAGTGTGGGGTTTTTTAGACCTCTTACTAGCTTTGTTGCCCGACGCTGCACTTTCTCCAGACATGCTGTGTCCTTTGCTAGCCATGGCCGCCACGCCTGTATGCCATACTCTAGGTGTGGCCGAACAAATGTGCCGTACACTCTGCCAAAGAGATCTTCATCGAAGGCTAGAAACGCCCTTTTGATAGCGTGCAGCACTCCCGTGGCTTTATTTGCAGCTTTGACAGACTGTAATGAGGGCTTCAGATTACTCTGTATCCAAATGCCGAGGTCTTTTTGCGTAGATGCTACGGGAATTTGGATATTTTTCAAGTGATATGTCCTGCTGCTCTGGGGGATAGGGTAGTTTGTTGGACGCAGGTGGAGGACGGCACACTTTTGCACATTGAAATCCAGCAGCCATCTCTCAGACCACGTCTGCAGTTTGCAAAGATTATTTTGCAGAGCATCTCGGTCGCTTGGGCGCTTAATGACCTGCCAGAGTTTAACGTCATCGGCGAACATGATTTTACCGCAGTCCAGTTCTTGAAGGCTGTCATTTACATAGAGAATGAAGAGTAGAGGACCGAGAACGGAGCCTTGAGGAACCCCACTAACTACGTCAACCCAGTCCGATTTATCCTCCCCGATGCAAACGCGTTGTTTTCGACCGACTAAAAATGACCTGATCCAGTCCAAAATGTTTCCCTTGATGCCAAGAACGCTCAGTTTGTGCAAAAGGCGTTGATGGGGCACGCTGTCAAAGGCTTTGCGGAAATCGATGTACACTACGTCCACTTCGAAGCCCTCTTCTAAAGCACTTGTCCAGGCCTCAATTGAAGTCAGTAAATTTGAAAGGCAGGAGCGCCCTTGCCGAAAGCCATGTTGAAAATTTTGTATGATGTCACTTTCATCGCAAAATCTTAGTATGGCCTGCTTCACAAGGACCTCCATCATTTTGTAGGAAAGGCAAGTCAAGCTTATGGGCCGAAAGCTGTTTGTAGACGTCTTGCTACCTCCCTTATATAACGGTACGATGTTGGCCGTCTTCCATTGCAAAGGCAAGTCCCCTGTTCGCATGGAAAGCTCGAACAGAATTGAAAGAGGCACCGCTAGCTCGGTCGACAGTTCTTTAAGTATCAGTCCAGGGATCCCATCCGGTCCAGGAGACTTGTCTGGTCTGATGTGACTGAGGACATGTCTTACGTCTGCGACAGAAAAGGTAACAGTTTAAATAACGGCTGTACCTTCGCCCACTTCTACTCACGAATTATCGTCGCGGGATTCCATCGTAAACGCCGATCTGAAAAACTCTGACAGTAACTCTACTTTCCGCGGTCCTTCCGTTACTACGTTCCCGAGGTTATCCCTTAGAGTTGCAATGTCGTCCCGGTGCTTCCTTTGACTGCGGATGTATCCATAAAACTTCTTTGGACATATTGTGGCTTGTGTTGTAAGTTGACGCTCAAAGGCAGTTCTAGAATTTCGTATTTCCTTACGGCATATATTTCGTTGCGCTTTATATTCGGCAAGTGATGTTGAATCTTGAAGATGCTCGTACTTTTTCCACAACCTTTGTTTCTTCTTCATGGCCCTTTTTATCGGCTGGTTGACATATGGAGGTCTGGCACGTGGTCTTATTACTTTCATTGGGCAATGGACTTCAATTAAGCGCTCTACAGTCCCCTGGATATGCTGCCATAATTCATTTGTATCGTTCGTACTGGGTAACCAGTTTTCTGCGGAAGCGGTACGTCTCATTTCTTCAAAATCGGCTTTCCAAATATTTCTGCGCCTCTTAATTTGCAATTTTGGAGACAATAGGTAACACACGCAGGTAAAAGCAACGTGGTCGCTTAGCCCAAGTGGCGGTTGTGAGTTCACTTCCCTTATGATCCCCTCTTCTTTACTAAAAACGAGATCTAGACAATTTGATCTTTGGCCTTCTCGCAGTCGGGTTGTGAAGTCTATGTGTTGAATGAGATATTCGTCCAAAGAAAACTGAAGTAGTTGATAATTGAAAGGTGCTGCTGCGGCCTTTACTCCAGGCCTCATCCAATCGATGCCAGGAGCGTTGAAATCACCCAGGAGTAATAGATTTTCCTGCTTACAGATAACCGTCAGTGAACTTAGCAGTTCTACGTCGTCACTTTCGCTGGAGCCGGGAGGCCGATAAACAACGCATATATTGAGTGCCGGATGTTGCCTTATCTTAATTTTGCATGAAATTATTTCATATCGTCGTAGGGCTATGTCTGCGATTTCCCTCTGACAACAGGAAATTTCATTGGCTACATAAAGTGCCACTCCTCCGCCCCTACGTTGAGATCTGTCGCAGCGGAACAGTTGATAGCCTTCAATGCTGACTTCGCTGATCCCTATTGCTTCGGTCAGCCAAGTCTCTGCTAATGCAATTATATGTGGTTTCTGCTCAGATACTATTGTTTTGAGTTCGTCAAGTTTATTGAAGAGACTCTGACAATTGGTATAATAGATTTCGAGGCATCGGCCACTATTGCTTGTGGTATCTTCTAGAACCGGCCGGTTGACCTTGGTTAAGTTTTCCGCCTGACTACTTCCGGCCAAAGAAAATTTCGTTCAATGTGGACTATTTTTCCTCCTTTTATTTTTAGGCCGGTTTCGCCTTTGTTCTTTCGGTCGTTTAGATCGTTTTTCAAAAGTCGCATTTTCCTGCGTTCCTTTGGTTCATAATCCGGCTGAAAGAAAACTCCAGCATACATGGTCCGCAGAGACGATTTTCTTTCCAGCATAAGCTGTGCCTGCGCTTCGGTGTCCCAAATGACCTTTAATGGTCGTGGCCGAGAGCTTGAACCATTCGGCGGCTGATCCTTGCCTATTCTAAATGTTTTGAGAATTTTTACAGATTCAGTGCCCCTTAGCAGTGATTTAGCGTACTGCCGAACGAGACCTCGATCGTGCTCCACCTTATCCCCAGCAACTGTAGCCGTTGATTCTGGTGCACCCTGTATCACTTTATGTTGCTTACGGTTTGCTCGAGCTTGGGCCGTGGTCACATCGCACTGAAGCAGAGTAGCAGCAGGGGTTTCGAAGTCTAGATCTGTGAAAGATTCTATGGAAATTTTGCTGGTAGCATTTACTTCTAAGTTACCGTTTGCCCTTTGGTCCGATTGAACTTCCTTTTCTTCAGAAGTCTCCTCTTGGAATGGTTGTCTTCCTTTTTGTTCACATGGCGTGCTCCAAGTTCTGCCTCGCGATAAAACTGAGGGCTTTGGTTGGTCTTTTGCAGGCCGTTCTGCATCCGCCTTCTGCTGGCGTATACACCTGCGTTTGGCCCTGCTGGACTCGTGGTTTCCTGGTTGAGCAACCACTGACCTGTCCTCTGCATGCGCCGCATCCTCTTGGAGTGGTTGCCTTGCTTTTTGTTCACATGGCGTGCTCCAGGTGCTGTCTAGCGATAAAACTGAGGGCTTTGGTTGGTCTTTAGCAGGTTGCTCTTCAGCAGCCTTCTGCTGGCGTATGCGTCTGCGTTTGGCCCTGCTGGACTCGTGGTTTCCTGGTTTATCAACCACTGACCTGTCCTCTGCATGCGTTGCATCCGGTGGTGTTGTCTTATTGTGCTTTATGAGCACTGCTAGTATCTCCGCGTAAAATTCAAGGCTTCCCTCTAAACGCATTACACGCGTGGATAGGTTAAGACATCCATCGCAATCTGCACGCGCAGGCTTATTTGGCTGGGTGGTGTTGGGTTCTAAGACGGTTGGTGAAAGGAGATGCGTTTTTGCATAGTGGGTGGTCTGGGATTTCGTACTCGTTATTGAAAGCGCTTCGGCTATTTCTGGGAGTACCTTGTCAAAGGTTGTGCGCGGCGGCTTGCATAAGTTAACCTGATTACACCCGTTAGAGTATATCTTAGCGACTTGGCCTTCAGGGTGTGAGCTGGTGGTGAAGTCGGTAGAGCGTTCGACATTATAAAATGGGGTCCGGGGTTCAAATCCAGCCGTCGACGAACATTTTCTTTCAGCTAGCAGAGATGGATCGTGCACGTTAGCGTTACCGATGCTATTGGAAACTATAGTAGAGTGCATCAATTCAAAGTCTGCAATCAACCGGCCGTGCTAATATAGATAGCGAAAAGATTTGCTTGTGCAATTAATTTCAACAGTCAAAATTTGTAATGTGAACGACTCAGCCTTTGTTGTAAGGAGTTCTTTGCACTGTAACAATCAGATTCAGAAGCAGCGATGTTGTTCTTAGGAGCGAGTGAACTTCCAGACTTGTGCTGATCGTAGGGATAACTTCCAGAGCGTGGTATAATCCGCGGTCCAGTTAGATTGTTCAAGCGAAGGATTCTTCCCACTCAGAAAGGATATTTCCAAAGGGCAGGTAATACGCAGTCCAGTTAGATTGTGAAAGCGAAGGATTCGTCTCACTCAGAAAGGATATTTCCAAAGGGGAGATAATACGCAGTTCCTTTGTCAGTTTTTATAGCCAGATGTGTCTTCTACACTAAGGTAGAGACTAAAAACCTCGTGAGCGCAAAGAGCTTAAATTCGAAACCAATTTCAAATTTCGCGCTGCCTAATGAGCTTCCTATAGTAGAAAGTGAGGCTAGAAAATCTTCTGACCTCAGTCTCATTGCTTGGCATAAGCTAATTGTGGGCTTCTGCGACCTTTCTCTTATCGATCTTAATCCACAATTTGCAGCAGAATCAGTCCAATCATAGGTTCCGTGCTACTAGTACTAATAAAAATTATACTTTTACTTAATAGCGACGCAATTGGGTAATGTTAATACTTATACTACATAGTATTTGCTATAACTGTATCAATACTGAGTGATAAGATGTGCATTCTGTGTTTATGATGAGCATAACGGACGGGAATATAAGCTTACCATAGGGACGGAGGCCAACAAATAGAGGCAGATTTTCGCTTGGATTGGTCTTCATTACGGCAGTTTTGAGGTTTTTACGGTGGTGCCGTCATTGAATAACTGTTATCTCAGTTTACAGGTGGCTTTTATCGATTGTGCGCCATTATTGTTTTGTAAACAGCCAATGGCTACCGGTTTTGCTGCTGGGCGAGTGTGCCCGATTAAAGCTCTAGTCAATTTGATAAGATTTTATGGCTTTGTTTAGATTTCTTCATTTAAGGACTATGCGATTATCTCATTGATGCATTCGTCTTGTTGGAATGTATTGACGTCTGCAGAGCCTGCTCGGCGGATTTCATGTCAGTAGGCTTGACAGCCCGCTCCAGAATTAGTTAGGCATGACAACAGGGCCTTTCCTATACTGTATTAATATCTGAGCGGTAAGACATGCATGAAGCAACGTAAACAATACCTGATAAACAGAGGCCGCATGAGCTAGCGACGATGCTGGCGATCGCGAACGCGAACGCGAGCAGCTACATAACCCATAATTCGCGTAGCATGGGACGGTGACTAATGGCTCTTGAGAGGTTTTTGGTTTGTGAAAGCGCTCGCCGCAAACGGACACCAGTACAACGTGGTTTCCTGTCACGTTGCTTGGCTAAACATTTCAATTAGCATCCTCGGAAAACATATGAATTCAAAGGCCATTACTTGCACTATGATCTCTTCCGTGTCAATGCACCGATCGAGCGCCCTCACGCAACTCTGTTTGTAGGTGATTTGTTTTTTGCTGTTGAATCTCTTTTCTTACGTCTTATTTTGCTGTCTTCCCGATCACTTTAGTTTTGAAGCCATCTTTATTTTTTCCGGTAGACGAGGACAAAATATATGGCTGTCTGCTTGTGAGCTTTGGATTCGGGAAGACGACATTGAGGTCTGTTTTCCCTACCAGTATTTGATCCCGTTCGAGAAGATGAATGCCGAGTCCAGAATTTCTTTCTGTAGTTTTAGAAGGCAGCTAACCACAGTAGTTTCAACACCACCTCGGTTGTGACTTTAGAATTCCATGAAGCTATTGGCGTGTCTTTCACTGCTCACAAAGGTTTCCCGCCTGGATGTAGTCAGTCCTACCCAATAGGGTGGTGGTGCATATTTCGCTGTCGACAAAGGAAATCGATGCTGCGATCCCACGCTAAGATCATGTCACGATAAGTCGAGTTCAATACAGTAGTCGTCAGCTATTAAGCCTACCTCGGGCCCAGACCAAATCGGGATTAATGGGGCGCTGGGCTTATATACTGCGGGCTTAATAGCCGCCGACTACTATATCATAAATATGACAAAATCTACTCCGTAGCCCGTCTAGTGAAGAACACCAATAGGCGCACGATGTCCGCTATTAATAATCGTAATTCAAACTAGTTGAAGTGTCGTGGGTAACATTTATATACCAACTTAAACAAAAGGTGATAAATGCAAGTTGCAGAAACGTGTAACAGTCAGAATTAGTGTAGGAAGTAGTGTACAAATTAAAGTACGACAAAGTTGCAAAGAAATACAAGTATGGCAAAGGCCTTCCATATATACGTTGACACCTGGCTGAATATCGTGGTATTTATCAGCTTAGAACCCCCGTGTATCAAGTTCCCACTTAAGGAGTATTCTGTCTGGTTTTTAAGCCATTAAAGTGCCAAAAATTATCTCTAGATAAAATTCCTCGTTTGAGCCATCAGCTGCGCCGAACTGATGACTGACGCCACTGCTGTGATCCTAAATATGGTTTTGATACCAACTGTATTTTATGAAGCTTCAAGCTGTAGCACTCGAATTTTTCTTACCTCTTGTCCTATAGACAAAATGTTTTGTAGCAATTTACTCTTAACGGCAAAGATGTTACCAGGTAGCTTGATGAATTCCTGCCTTCGTGCTGCGTCACGTACCTTCCTCTGTCAGGGAGTGCATTCTGTCATCCTCTGGTGAAACACTTTAACGCTGTTTTAGTCTATGAATTCACAGCAGCCAATCTTCACTTGGTCAACCTCCCAACAATGCATAGGAACCTCAGCGTTCCTATTTCGTGTTGACAGGCCGGCCGTTTCGCCAAACCTGTAAAACAACAATTTGACTATTTACCACGCCACTCGTAAACACGTTTGATGAAACCGCCGCACGTAGCATGTGACTGCCCTCCATGCTACGCCGCGCATGACAGCACGTTGTTGCAAATTTCTTCCCACCTATAGGACATCAAACGCTATTTCTATCTTCATCGTTTGGCCCCAGCCACACGATATCTCCAGCGAATGGACTTTTACCGCCAAGTGCCTGGCAAGAGCGCTTACGGCAACTGATGGCAGAGCTTCCCGTAGGCTTTTTTCTTTGATCAAAAGTTCGACGATCAATCTGTTTTGCCTGACTCGTTTGCCTTTGTTTTTCGACCGTCACACCTGCGCTCCATTTCGAAAAACTCTCGTCAATCACAAACTTCTAAGATGATAGTTGTAGCTGATAATTCTCGCAGATGTAGGAAGCGCATAACAACTGCCTCCTACGAATACCTGTACCTCGCATGTCTCCATCAGAGTTGTCTCTGGTGGTGAATTTTTATTCAGATCACCTTGTCTTCTTATTCCCGACTTTTTCCTGGAATTCACATTTTCGTCGATAGAAAATTATATCAATGCACTGATGTGAACATTGTCGTTGAAGACTAAGGTGACCGGGCCAATCATATTCAACCATCAGGTGGTGCACTTTCAGAGGCACGATTCCAAATTTTTAACCATATTGAGCGTTCAGTGTTTATCTGCCGGCCCTACTAGCTTCTGTGGAGCAACTGGCGGGACTTGAGAGTGAGCACCAAGGAAGAACGGGACGAGTAAGTTCCGCTGACGATCGGTGAATGTTAGTCAACGAATGCAGTGATATATTTAGTTTCTAAAGTGCTTATATGCCATGAGTTTGACTTCACTTTTGACTCTCTGGACCGTGTAAATGCTCATTGTTATGTTGCTGGACGCAGTTGTTGGGTAGCATTGTGACTGGCTCATTCAGAAGTCAACGTACACGAGAAAGAATTTGGGTATTGATACATACTGACCAGTTCTACTCAATCGTTTGTTCGGACCCAAGTAAAAACTCAGTGGGCCAAAATGCTACCTCAATAGGGTGATAAACCGTGGGATGCTGTCATAACATGGTTCTGTGAAGTACCTGCAGGGAACAATTCGAATTTATCTTTTTGATGCATCGTCCTTTTATGGGGTACTATCGCGTAGATTTAAGGCTAAAAAGGTCAACCCTAATATCTGCGATCTTCCAGGCCCAATTCCTTAGGAGAGGAGAGAAGTCGTGGGATGCCAAGAGTGGTACGAAGACTTTATTCTGTACAGAGGAATTGACGAATAGGTAGGAGTAGATTTGACACTCGGATTAGCAGGTTTCCGACCGCGAGAGTGTGAAATCATCAACGGCGCCGACAAAGCTGCCTGCGGCCGCTCCCTAGCGGGTCGGCTTCCGGAGTGTGGTCTGGCCGGAGTCATTCGTAATATCTTTCGGTCTATAACATACTAATTGTTGAGTGGCTGCTGGCGGGACTCACAAGTTCCGTAACCGATGGGTGAGTGCCAGTCATCAACACGGAGGATTATAAACAACCAAGTTTGATAAACGTTGTTGATTGAAGCAAACAAGTGAGTTCCAGCAAACAGCCCAGAAGAAGAAGATTTGGCTTTTATTAGTCTGACGTTTCAGCTTCTCGCTCGAACTCATCATCAGAGGCAGTTTTTGATGACGGGCTCGAACGAGAATTCAAAATGTCAGGCTAATAAACGCCATATTTCAGCGATCACATCGTCCTTTCTAAATGTCATTGTAAACATTATTAGTGTATTAAAGTAACCCTAATCCACGCGGCTGCTATTGAGTGCGCATGTACTAGTGACTGCATACCCCGGTCTGGTCAATCACCTTCAAGACTGACTCGTAAAAGAGACGCTTTGTGGACGCTGTGATGATTCCAACGCTCGGATTTAGACCTACGCTCGTCCGGTGGCCAACTTCCTCCTACCAATTCTTCACTACGTCTATACAGAATACATTTTTTCTTCCACCTGGCGTCTCACTTCTTCCCTTTCCCCACTGAACCTGGTCTGAAGATCACGGTTACAAGGGTTTTGCTCATTAACTTAATTTGCTGTGACATACGCACCAGTCTAACACGCGCAAACACACTCGGTGGTCATCCTGCATCCAGCCTTCACTAATGGAACCCCAGAAAGAGCTGACTAAATTGAGCTTAAATCAACTATTCTAGAGAAGAGGTAAACGAAATATGAAAAGTATCGAATCACAATACTCTTTTCACTTTTTATACCAAAAGACCGACACTCGTGACTTTGTGCGTCGGTGCGTGAAGCAATAACATTCCATATGAGAAGGCAGTTCAAACCACAGGTTCACGGGAGCTTAGATCATGTGGGTCCTGGGCACTACAAGCTTGGGGTCTGTTTACGAATAGAAATAGGACTTGGATGCCTGGCAAGAAGATGTAACGGTCTAAGGCGTGAGTGTGCTCAGAGCACTGCAATTATCACGTGCAGTTACGTATAGGAAGAGAAGAGGGAAGACCAGTAGGATTTGTTTATTCTGTACAGAATCTATGTGGTGGTCTGAATTCCCGACGCGTGGCAAGCCTTGGGTCACTCGCCGCTTGATTAGTTGCTTAGCTGATAGCAATTTATGACACCTGTGATTGGCTCTCCCAGAGGCAGGCCGACAACGGCAATCACGTGATGTCTTGCAAGGCACGGCGCCGGAGGTGGAAGGCGCTGTGGGATACGATGTGGTCCGGCCAGATACTAGGCGATCTAACGTATCCCAACATGTATAAGCTAGCTGATAGTATAAGGCGTGAAAGACCAGATAAGTAGGAAGAATGTATTGTGTACACAAAGGAAAGGAGAGTAGATGAGAGTAGATTGACTTGGGAGAGAACCATCCGCTCAGTAGGTTGACCGGGTCCCAAGTGAGGTTTGAGAGCCGTTAGGCCAGGAGACAGAGAGAGAGTGCTTTCATTGGCTACGTCGGCCTGTGATTAGTTGGACACCGTGCGGATGGATAGCGTGTAGGTGGACAGCGTATGGTTCGACATCATTATTGGACAACGTGGGTGGCCTGTATCTCGCACCAGGAAGTTTGTCGAACACAACGACCTTGAGCTTCAGACAGATTGAGGCCACGACCGGAAAGCCAGACATCGGAACATGCACCTGTTAGAGTACAAGGTCACTACAGCGCTACAGAAGTAGTGCATTCTGTACAGAAATGATGGAGAAAAGGCTGAAACAAGTTGAGAGCCGGATTAGGGCACACTTCCAACGTAGGGACAGCAGTGTCCCGGGTACCAGTGATGTAATGGCCAGACCTACTTGTTTTAATCAAGACTTTGAGGTTGAACGATTTTTCCGTTTTTTCAGAAACCGTTTTCCCGGATAGTACGACAACACCTTGCTATCTCTGAGCTCTTGATATTGCGTTCCAGTCCATTTGTGTACCCTCTTTCATATCGCCCTTTTATTTGTTTTTATGTTCACATATAGTTAGGAAAATTTAACTGTTGGAGTTATTTACTTGACTTGTAACATGTCTCATTTCCCTGAAATGCGTAACTCTGTCCCTGCTGAGATGAGTGATCTAACAAGCGATTACACACTGAGGTTAAAGCTTTATTTCCTACCAGGCTAAGCAAGAACCCTCCAACCTTACCATGTTCGGGCGCTACCGTGGGACAGGCGTGAAGGTGTAGCGGCAGTAAACAGCTCTCTGTTTTAGACCGCTAGATAGGCTACAGTATATGTCCCCCCTCCCTCAGAAACATCAGTACATCGTTTGAGCAGAGCCTGACAAAGACCGGCTAAGGTAACAGACACGTGTTCATCTCCTCTTTGCTATGACTGGCTACCCCTCAGCCTATTACGTTTAATCCACGCCAATCACCTTTCAAGGCCGACTATCAAAGGACCTTGCGGCATTGACTGCCTACGCCATAACCAGACTACCAGACCTGGGGACCTCATTGCCGGCTCGCTCATGACTAGCCTGTACTCGTCCAGAGTCAATTTCCTCCTACCCATACTCCACTCCTTCCGCACTTAATTAAACTATTCCTAACACTCTGGCCTCCCACATCTTATCTTCTTACTTACAGGTTTATAACTCTTGGGATACTTATATCTTAGACTAGCGCGGAAGCCCGGCATCGCCTTGGCTTCCTTACCCATTGTTGTCCTCTTATGAAGGAAAAAGGTAAGTGTCCTCTGCAGTAAAGCCTGTTGAAACAATTAATGCGTACGAAGGATAAGCAAACAGTAATGTAGAACGATATGGAAAGACGGAGAACTGTACGTGTGGCACCGGAAGAGATTGACGTACGTAACCATTAAGGGAAAACGTGGTAGATGTCAAAGGGAACGGTAAGGAGGACACACGTAAAAGTAATGATTGGAGGGACAGAGGGAGGGTAAAATGGCAAGGGAGGAACAAAAAAGAGCCGAATTTTGAGTAACTAAGGAATTGCAGGAGGGACGGTCATAAGTGGGGTATTAATAGGAACCGTAAGGAAGTGGAAGATATAACCGTCAGACCAACGCTTCATGGTAAACAACATTCATCGAAATCCCGTTAGGTGCCCAGACGTACATATTTCGTTTTGAACCAACTCGAGATATGGAAAAATAGAGTTGACCGTGGGAAAAGCGCGATTCTTCGAGGAGAAGTCCAGCCACCTTGAAGGTTTGACCTTGGGACTTGTTGATGGACATTGCAAAGCAAACCTTCCCAGGAAACTGCAGTCGCCAGAAATTGAAGGTGGTATCGGATGGAATGAATGGAATGCGGGGAATGTAAACAATTTCCTCTTTCGCATAACCGTTAATAATTGTGGCCTTTATCAGATAGCTCATCAGACGCCGGACAGTCAACCTAGTACCATTGCATAGCCATGGTGCGTCCAGATTTCTCATGAGCATAATCGGCGTACAAACTTTCAGAATCAGTTTATGGAAAGGGACGCCAGGTTTCTCGAAGCTGTTCAGGAATTTACTGGGATCATTGACGCAATCTGCGGGATCAGCTATTTTATCGTAGGATTTGTACAGTTTTTCCACACCTGGCAGAAGGGGGGTTAAACTCTCGTTAATGGCATTGATGAATTTGTTTGTGGGGGCCAGAATTACGCGTTCGCACAGACTATCAACGTCGGAGAAATTGGTTTGGAGGTTAGGGAAAACTTTTTCTCTTAGGTCTTCGCCCCTGCTCACCAAATTTGCTACAAAAGCAAGGGGGATGTGTCCGGTTGCATCGGCTTCGATTTTACCTTCACCAATCTTCTAGTTATTAGTGGAGAACTCGCCAGCCTCATGGTCAGCGTTGAGGTGAACTCTCATGTTGGTTATGAGTTCCAATGGCTTTACCGTAGACCATAGCGATGAATATTTTAGGCAGTACTTTACCTGGTCACCTCTGGTACCGCTTTGAATCACAGGTAAAGTCTGACAAAAATCGCCAGATAAAACCAGTGTAAAGCCGCCAAATGGAGCGGTCTTTTCTGTGATATCGCGCAGAGTTCTATCCAGCGCTTCCAGTGCAATTCTGTTTGCCATTGTGCACTCGTCCCAAATTATTGCTGAGCATCGCTTCAGCAATTCAGCTGAACCACTGCCTCTACTTATTTAGCATGTTGCGGTACCATCGTCGGCTAGCCTAAGAGGAAGCTTGAGGGTACTGTGAGCAGTTCTGCCGCCAGGAAGCAACGTCGCTGCAATACCAGCTGATGCAACAACCGAAACAATTTTGCCGTCTTTGCGCAGTTCGGCAAGGAGCAACTTGTGGACGAAAGTTTGCCAGTTCCACCAGGAGCATCCAAAAAGAAAACGGGATCACTATTACTGCGGCCATGAACACTGTCAAGAATAATGTTGAATGCGTGCAGTTGGTCGACCAGTAGCCTTGGTTTGTTCAGAGCAACGTATGCTGCCAGCTCGGTAACATTGTAGCAAAGCTCACGCTGCAGTTCAGTGGGGAGCTGATTTCCAACGCTCCTTTCAAGCAGAGGGAATCCGTACGTATGAAGTTGCTCACCACCCAATGGAAATTAGGGCCATTTTAAAGATGGTGGAATTGAATTCGATGTGAGCATCGCCATTTTGTGACTGCAGCTGAAACTGGTAGTCTTCAGACATATCATTTCTGAACTTTAATTACAGGCCGCAAGGGCACGCAAACTCACAATTCCTAATCAACAAAGCAAGAAGACGCCGTAGTTGGTTTGGAGTGTTGGTAATAACAGCCTCAGCAATGGTATGCTCCCAATGATTGTCATTTTCAAGTAAACCACGCATCATGCAGGCCTCTCTGTAAGTTGAACACAAAGAAAAATCCACCGTTCTGAGATATTTAAAAGATGTTGCACCCCGAACCTCGTGAAGAAGCATCCGTAAGAAGAAACACTCTTGTTTAGATGGATGTAATGGTGTAAATGCGACCCAGTTTAAAATCACATTTGATTCCTGAATGTCCTTCAACCGCCATTCTTTTCTTTAACCGGGCCCACGTGTGTTGTTTCTAAGTGTAGTAGGAGGGTACATCAAAGTAAAAAAGCGTCCAGGCAAATACATCTTGCTGGCACAATTTGAAGAAAGCAGTTAAGGCCGTGTCTCTGGGATTTTGAAGTGGATCCGCTAAGGATTCCTCCGTAAAGTAAATCCTTTGGCCGTTTTCAAGGTGGATGCTTAAATGTTCAACGGCCGGAAATCGGTTGTGGATATCAAAACCAAAGATTCTCCAGAAAGCCTCAGTGCTGCTGATGTATCCGCCCACTTCGTATTGAGTAATCTCGTCGTTGCTTGAACGGCCGGGAGTGGTTTCAGCCCCAAGGTTGTGTGCGCGTCGAGACGGGAGGGTGGGGGTGTAAACAGGCAGCTAGGGCTTGAACGCGAGTAAGTCAGTGTAATCGTGCCAACCTGGATTATGCACTGAACCACCGAAAAGGTGGGGCGAACAGACGCATTACCGCTAACTCACTTCTTCGCAGAAGGCAGCTGTTTTACCACCTGCTGCCCTTGGGAGGGGGAGGCAAGAAGGGGGGTTTGAAGATTTAGGTCAAGATCTTTACGGTCAGCGCGTTTTAGCCCCAGGTTGTGTGCGCGTAGGAGAAAGGGGTATAGTGGTTCATGTGGCCGCGGCCGCATGCGAGTCAGCATGGGAGTAGGCGAGAAATTTTACGGCCAGCGAGTCTGTCTGAACAGCTGATACGGAGAGTAGGCTAGACAGCTTGTGGCAGTCCTGTAATTATCCCCCTGTGTTTACACTTTTCGTCGCTGTCAGTCCATGCGCCGCACTCGCGCGCGTGTGGCCAAATTCGCCCAGCGTGACCCATGCTGCCTTTGTCAGAACCACGCAGACGTCACGGTCGTGACAAGCCTCAAGGTCGTCTTGATGTCGCGCTCTTGCCTCTCACGGGTTTGGCACCTTCTGCTGATTGGCTGGCGGGCGCATTCAGATCCCATAACCTCTGCGCGGACGCACAGACCAGATACACGTCAACTGGCTTACTCAGTGTGCGCACGTTGTTTCTGCAGAGCCTTTGGTTAGCTCCTTTTCACAGTACACTGTCCTACCTATTTGGTCTTACTGACTTCTTGACTTGGGGAACCTTCTGTAGTCGACGATCTCTCCTTTCGACAAGCTCACAAAAGGGATTCCCGACAACAGCGGACAGACACGCGTATAGTGGTGCTTTTGCAAACTATGCTATCAGGCGAACAACCCTATGACTCGTGACGATAGCCAATCAAAGACCGAATACGAACCGCACAGAGCTACAAGATCTCTTTTATTAAGTATACAGATTGCCTGGCCGGCCTACTTCGTATCCCATACTGCTGACTCCGAAGGTCTCTAGCTCAGAAAGGCAACTAAATTGGCCTAGAAGTTGGTTGGTCGGTTTGGATAGTTGTGATAGACTGAAAATCAAACTACTATCGCAGTGGACTAAGTGAGTTAAATCCTGGCAACTGCGATCTTCAGGCCCAGTTCCTTGAGAGGTGAGCGAAGTCTTGGGAAGGCCATATTGTTAGGAAAAATTTATTCTGTACAGATGGAAAGGAGAATAATTAGGACGAAGTCTTGACTACCGGAGCGCACGTCTAGCCGCGAGGCGGGCTAGGTCCGGAGTGGTGTTTAGCGGTAGCCACGGCCCTGATGTCTGTCCAGACGGATTGAGGTCATGTCACTGTGGGTTGAGGCCAGAACGGGGAAGACACAGTACGTGCGTTCGATAGCAGTGAAGGCCACGCGTCCGGTTGCGCATGGTCCTTTGGGAGCCTGCCTTGCTGACTCACGCTGGCTTCGTTGCCAATATCGCGCAGGTTCAGTGTCTACGCGCGCATGTCCACCCTGCTGAGTGCATGGCCCAGCCGTCTCGGGTCCACAGCACCGAACACACAAGTTGGCGTACTGACTCCGCGTGCATAACTCCGCCTGTGTACTCTCTATTTTCCGGCAGTAAAAACTTCTGTCATCCTACACCATCTTGCTTGACTTGTGATTTGGGGGGACCTTCTATTTGTCGACATCGCAACTTGCAACAGTCTAAGGCACGCAGGAAAACTGCCTTCGCGCGAGGTCCTATGCTCTAAGTGAGCTCGTCTGTAGCGTCAAGTGTTAGAAGACCGTGGGGCAGCAGCGACCACTACACTACCACTGGTGTGTGCAACTACGCACGAAAGGCGCAGTGTTGCAGCCAACGCTCGAGGTAGGACCACTACACTATGGCTACTCAAACGTCAAAACCAACCTCTTTATTAACCCTTACTTAGGTAGAAGGTGTGTATGAACTGGTCAACATATTGCTCACAGGTGCCAGCTACAGGCAGTACATATGATTGCTGCATTTAGCATCCGCACCGCAAGTACAGAGTCAACTACTTTGGCACATGGTAAGCTCTTCACCAAATTGCGCTTAACAGCTGTAATGCAACCTGTCGCAGCCAAACTGGAAAATATTTTCACGTGCAAGCACACCAGTGGGTGACGAAGAGATGAGATTACTTATCTCAGACGAGCAAGAAAACACTGGAGGTGGCATGAACAAATTAATTGAAGGCAACTCGTAGCCTTGACGCCTGCCTAACAAGAAGAGAGACTGCTAGTCCCCGAAAAGATGTGTGGGATATGATGTGGTCCGGCCGGATAATAGACGAGAGAACGTATCCCAACTGTTATGAGCTAGTTGAATAGGATAAGGCGTGTAACGCCATAGTGTCAGGAAGAATTTACTAAGGTGGAACAAGCGTAGAATGTAACATGCAAGTGACTCCCAGTCAAGTGCAGTCCCGCCATGAGTGTGCCAGAGTCCAGAGTCGCATTCCGGCAAGTCGATCACCGCGTCTGGAGGTCTGTAACCGAACAGTAGGTCGTCCGGTCCGGGAATGGTTGAGCATAAACAACTCCCCCGCATCTTGTGCACTGGTCTCACCTTGAGAAGTGATTGGCTAGTGAGGCCAGACAAGTCCTGACCTTAGCACTGCCGGCGCGTACGTGCTGGCGCACACGAAAGCCAGACATATGGGACATGCATTTGTTAGAGTACAAGGTCGCAAGCGTACACTAACACTCATATGCGCCAAAATGCCGCAGACGGTTACCAAGGGCAAATTAATTCGAGCAAGATCCCAACAACCGGCTGTAAAGAACGCACACTGACGCACCGGTTAGCAAACTATGGAGTCTTCTGTCAGGCCAGATTAAAAAGTTATCGGTTGTGCATACGTCCAAAGATGATATCAAAAATAATTACCCAATAATTATATGATAAATGGCGTGGTTCCCAATGCACACTTTTGTGAGTCCCGGCACTTCAGAAAGGACTACATTAAGAGATTGTGGGATACGATGTGGTCCAGCCAGATCATAGACGGAATAACGTATCCCAACACTTCGAAGCTAGTTAATAGGATAAGGCGTGAAAGGCCAGAGTAGTAGGAAGAATGTATTGTGTACATAAGGGAGAGGAGAATAGATGAGAGTAGATTGACTTGAGAGAGACACGTCCGCTCAGAAGATTGACCGCGTCCCAAGTGAGTGTTTAAGAGTAGTTAGGCAAGGAGACAGAGAGAGCGGGTTCATTGGCTAGGTTGGCTTGTGATTGGTTGGACAGCGTGTGGGCGGACAGCGTGTGTGTGGTCCACGTCACGTGCGCTAGTAAGTCTAGCGAGCGCAATAACCTTGAGCTCCAGACAGATTGAGGCCACGATGGGAAAGCCAGACATCGGGACATGCACCTGTTAGAGGACAATGTCACTACAAGATGCTGTGGATCATATATAACGGGATCTTGTACTTGCAATAGTCCGCATAGTTTCAGTTTGCTTGTGTGTGGCTACAATTAATATTGCTTGATGCAGCAGTAATCGATATGCAGAAAGCACATTTGATTTTTTGATAACAGATAGACATCCAGCCCATGTTCACGTCCGATCGGTGGCACGATTGAGGATACGATACTCTGAAATCGCAATCTTAAGCGTGTACAGTGCGCTCCAAGGTAATGCTAGCCATGAATGACTTGGTGAAAGGATGCGGCTGACGGCCTCCGAGACGTTTCTGACGTGTAAAATCGCTTGCCAAAGTGTGATATCGTAACCAATCGTTTCGTCTGTGCATGACTGGTTAACGAAACTATATGGATATCCGTCGAAGAATTCGTAGTTCGACAAATTTTTCTTAACACGCCGATATAGCGCCCTTAAAAAACTTCGTTTGTGGCTAACTGGGTAGTTACTGTTGAAGTTCAGTATTTTCTCGTATTTATCCCTCTTCTGAAAAGTTTGGTCTTTAGGCCACCACAGTCTTTGTGGCAAACAAGGAAATCAAGAAAGGCCAGCTGGTTGTTTTTGACCTTCATCGTAAATTGCATGTCAAAGAAGGCGCTGGTGAGATGGTCTTTGAGTAAGGGCACTTGATCCGAAATTGCCGAACATGCGGCAGCAGTGCGGATAAAGTATGTAATGGCTGTGTAGGGGGTTATGCTAACAGAAAAAAACTTTTGTTGCTGCGATCTTCAGGCTCAGTCCTTGTGGAAAGAGAAAGAGTGAGTGACCAGAGTGGAAGGAGTGGTTCAGTCTGTACAGGAAGAATGGAAAATAGGTAGGGGGAATTTGACTTTCGGACGATCGCGCCACCGCAGGCCAAAGGGCCACACCCGAAGTGAATTAATCGCCAACGCCAAGCCCGCAAACCGTCACGTGACTTCGATACTCTAGTTCCTTCTGGGCCAGCTAATCACAGGTGCCGTAGACTGCTATTGGCCAGTCAGTTTTTCAACCAGTCAGTGACTCACTCTCGCATGACGTGTCTGCATTCACGTCCACAGCACGCTCACAGGCAGACGCGCGCGCAGGGCCCGGGGCCTGCCGCGTGTCGGGGCTTCAAACCACTACTGAGTTCCTGTACACAATAAATAACTTTTACTGGTCTTACCCCTCTTTTTCCTCTGTGGAACTGGGTGCGATAATTGTAGTTCTGAGCACACTCACGGCTTAGACTCCTAAAAAGTGAGCGCTCGAACCGTCACAAGCTTCTACTACTGTCTGTGCGTGAGTCTACATTGAAAGGTGATTGACCGGGTTAGGCAGATATACCTGTGACGGGCTGTCCGAGAAACCAGCATCAGGAGCAGTGAGCGTTCGCGCGTGAGCTTCTGCACAGAATGAGTCACTACAGCCCCACTTCCTCTTCCTGCGTCGCGCCACACATGAGGTCACGTGATGGCAGTCTCGGTCGTTCGGCCTCAGTTACCGCAACTTGGGTCAACGCTAGCCCCTGCGCGGTGGCTACCCTGTACACACCAACGCTCAACTTGTGGCCTCTCGCGACTGGGCACACATGCGCACATGTAGGCCAATCGTCTTCACGAGACTGACTCGCGCAAAGTCCGCCTTATAGACTCGCTTTTTGGATGCCGGCCTCGCCGATGGATTACACTCGCCCGACAGCCAACTTCTTCGTACCTATTTTCCATTCCTTCTGTACAGAATAAATTGTCCCTCTCACCTGGCGTCTCACCTTTGCTCTTTTCATAAGGAACCGGAGATCACACTGGCTAGGTTTTCTTCGATTAACTTAACCTTCTGTGATAAGTACACTAATTATTGAGTCGCGGCTCAGTCGACCAGATTTGATCACACATTCAAATTCGATGAGGCCGAAATACTCTCGTGAGCCACGAGTTTTTGGAGTCATGTTTTACGGAGGCTCAGCCTATTAACAAGTGCAATGACCTTACAACGCTTATTTAGTGTTGAAACGTAGTTTAGCCAAAGCAATCAGCCACTGTCTTCAAGGTTGATACCGGTGTTTCAGGTGGTCGAGCGCTTATAATGCCACAATCCAACATGGGTGATGAAATTTAAGCAGATTACGTCGACTAACAAGCCATTAGCGCACCCAGGGCGACCCTCCTCAACTGAATAATTAATACACAATCATAAGTCAGTCTAGTGTGTTTTTTTCCGATTGCGGCCCCCTACTAGCCGTGAATCTTACGTCATCCTGCCCAATTAAGGATACTCTTTCCAGTACCTTGGTGTAACTTTTTCATTTGCTCTTTATATCGAAACTCTCTTCATTAAAATCCGTAAACTTATATCATATATCCGTCGGGTACGTTCATATCAGACACCTCAAGCCTTAATCTGGTTATTTATAAATGCCTCAGTGCTCTCTCTCTTATCCTCTACAGCTCTCCGTTTATCTTTTCAGCCTTGCTTAAAAAAGACTTGCTGATTGTTAAGCGTATCTTCTGAATGCTCTCTTCAGCTGCCAGTGTTTCTTATGCGTTGTTAGCCGATATTATAATGCAGCGACACTTTATGACTGTCAATTTGCTGATCACATTCTGGGTTAGGTTTCCCATCTACCCCACGCCACATTTGCTGTGTATGCCCACCCGTTGTGTTGTGACATAATGACACAATGTGCACGTCAAGCGCCGCTTAAGGTCACGGGCACACGTTTACTCACTTCTTTGTTCTGACTGGCCTGCCTTCACCCCTGGCCGGCGGAATCACCCCTCTCCTTGCTCGGACTGGCTAGCCTTCAGCCACGCCATAAAGCGTAGCTCGTGGACTCAAGCTGTTTCCCGTTCTTAATGCACGTCCTGCCTACAGAGAGCCTTCTGATTTGCATACATAAAATTCGGTCTACAAACTGCCTTCTGTTTTCAATCCATAACGGAATTAATGGCTGCAAAATCTTCCAGTTCTATGTGCCGAAGCTTTGGATATTTATCCGGCCATACATCGGCATATCAGTATACTGTACTCTAATTCATAGCACGCTACCTTACGTGTAATGAATCGAAAATCGAAAAACTGAGGTTAGACCTGTTTTCGCAATAGACGTGAATTTTAAGTAAACCTCTAGCTCCTGAGTATTTTGCGAATTTATACCAGGTTTTTGATAAACGAAACCATCTTCTTCTTTCTCTCTCTCTCTCTTTTTCATCCAAGCAAATGATAAAGGATAAAGTACTGGTTTAACGGCACGGAGCCTCATTCAACACGGCTGATGCCAAGCCTGCGAACGTGACTGAAGCAGTTGAACCGATCATTTATCAGACGGAAGTGGTGACCCCAGATGCCATTCCTGCTTATTTATTATCAAGTGCGCAAAATACTCCCCAATATCAAATGCAATGCACTAAGAGTACTCAAGGACGACCGAGAAATTGTCATCGTGCCAGCGTACAAGGGGCGTACTACCATCGTATTGGACAGGACAGACTACATTCAAAAGGCCAAAAACTTACTGAAGGATCGCCAGTTTTATGTCCCATGCGAACCCAACCCCCCCCCCCCAAAAAAAAAGCTGGCATGTCAAATTATTACGGCCCTGTTAGCATTGCAAAACTCGGACGGAAAAATGCCAGCCGACTTACGCAAGGCGAAGGCCCATGGAACGGCCTTAGTCCGTTTCTATGGCCTCCACAAAGTGTACAATGAGGGCGCGCCCCATCAACCCATCGTATCCCTCAAATGCACTCAAACGTCCGAAATAGCGAATTCGCTGTTTCGGCGTCTCAAATTTCTGACCGCTGTTTCGGACATCACGGTCTGTTTGTGGTAGCCTGCACTAAGTGCCGCTACGCTTGCTAATCCTATCTTCGCTAGCCAAGCCTTTGTGACTAACCTGACTTTTGATTTGGCAAACCATCACTTTGTCGACACAACCACTTTCGACATGTTCACTAACACAAAACTCGGAGACACCCAAAGGGTTAAAACTCCTGTCAAGTTAGGGCATTGTATCCTGTGGTGGCACGTCTTCTTTATTTAGGGTCTCCTATGGATCTGCTGAAAGTGGTCAAGTCGAAAAACCTAAGGTTTCCCAAATCAAAAGGCAGGGAAGAAAGACTAGGTTGGCATAGCTTTTATTGTGACAAAATGAGCTATGCAAGGGCTGGTTCACGCGTTAGCTCCCAGCTGTGTCTTCACGCCAGTTGTTTGTGTATCGCTTGGGATTGAGTTAAAAGGGTAGACCCTTGTCACTGTGGTCTTCATGCCCGGTTTCATGGGGGAAGAGCAGAAGTAGGAGGCCAGAGTGGAAGGAATAGTTTATTCTTTACAGAATGATTATAGAATGAGAAGTACTAACTTGACTATTGGACGAGCATATGTCTGCCTCAATCGGGGCAAAATCTGAAGTCTGAGCGCGGGGTCGCCACAAGCGTCCAGACCAGGGTAGTAAAAATTGTACATGCGCTGCGCGCAGTTTGGTGCACCTGTGATTGGCTGTCCCACGGGTGACCGAGACCTGACCTCATGTGTGGCATGACGCGGGAGGAAGAAGTGACGCGGCAAGGCCACCACATGGGTGCACTGTTTGGAAGCCTTGACTGCGCAATGTGTCCTTACGGCCAGTCAAATAAGATGACATGCATCGATTGGCTTCGAGCTTGCGCGCATCTCAAGCGGCGAGTGAACCGAGCGCACGGGAAGGTTGCCACGCGCGAGTATCCAAAGCCTTGATGAGCGAAGACAGGACGATTCAGCGCAGCGCCGCTGGGTGTGGGTTACGACAGATCTCCTAGGATCTGACATTCGAGACTGTCGAAATACCCCTACGAAACAAATACGATGAAATGTAGGATCGCCTATAACATGACTGAGTCATTCCGCTCCTGAGGTTCTGTCTCAGGACGTAATTTACCTTTGACGGAGCAATCTATGAGCAGGTGAAGGAAACACCAATCGGTTTGTAGGGGTCCTTTCTACCCGACGCCGATCTAACTCTTGACGTCACAGACGAGCTCACTCAGAGAAGGACCTTGCGCGAATGTACTTTTCGGCCTGCCTCCGGCCAGACGCAAACTGGTGCATGAGACACTCACCACCCGCGCCAGTGTCTATCTTCGTGCGGTCAAACCAATTGCAATCAAGACCGCGAGACAGAGAGAGGTTTCGGTGGCCGCTCGGGATGGCTGGCGCTAGACTCACTTGGCATTATGCCCCCTCGCGGGGCGGACGCGCCGCCGCTGCTCTCTAACACGGCTCTGACGGTCGAAGGCACACCAGACTGAGTCAACCCTTCTGCTACCTATTTTCCTATTTATTCTGTACAGAATAAATCTTCCTACAGCTCCGGTTTCCCAAGACTTATCTTATTTACTAAGGAACCGGGCCTGGAAGATCACAGTCGTTAGGGTTAAAACGTAGTAGCCGTAACACATTGCGAAAGGTTAGTCGATTTCGAGTTCATAGCTGAGGCGGTCCTATACTGGTTAGAGCTGCTGGTCTTCTAACATCATAGAATGAAATTCTGGACGTATTATCTGGATGTTTTCTTCGTTATCATCGAACAGGATCAGATGCTCACGTTCAAAGTACATCTCAACAGCGTCTTCCTGATAATATCATTTACGATGGAGGGGAAAAAAAGAACTAGCTGGCCTTCCTTGATGTCCTCATCTGCCGCGAAGACTGCGGTGGCCTAAAGACCAGCGCTTCTGGAGAAGGGATAAATACGAGCAACCACCCAGTTAGCTACGAACACCTTTGTGTAGGGGCGCTATATCGGAATGTAAGACACACTGCAGTGAGCCAAAAGCGAGGATTATTGAAATGCAACAGTTTCGACGGATACCCGCAAAACTTCTTCAACAGGTGCATGCCCAAACGAGATGAGTGACAAAATCACACCGGCCCCTTACTTTGGCAAGAAATTCCGTACGTCAAAACGTCTTCGAGGCCTTCGGCCGCTTTCTCCCACCACTTGAAGTCGCACACACGTCGGCGTCGACCATTAAGCGTCACGTAATGACATCAAAAGATTGGCAGTCACTGCAACAGACATCTGGATTCGTGTGTCGCGTGAAGTGTAGTTGCGGAAAAAGCAACTGTCAGAGAAACTGCGAAACTTCTCCGGGGGCGACTTGCCGAACACGCGGCAGCAGTGCAGCGAAATGATGCCAATTCTCAAGTTGCGGCTCATTCGACGAGACCCGGCCACACGTTCAAATTTGATGAGGCCGAAATTTTCGCAAGAGGTGACCATCGGGTGAGCCGAGAACTACTTGAGTCATGGTTCACGGGCCCCCACTCCATAAACAAGTGCAACTATTTGCCCAATCCATATTTAATTTGGCCAAAGCAAGTCGTCACTTGAGGAACGGGCAGGCCACCGCCTCATCGTACGCCAACACTGGAGAGCCAGACGGCCGAGCAGTCATCACGCCCGAGCCCACCGCCCGTGATGAAAGTTCAACAGGTAAGAGCCCGCGTGCCGTCCAACAAGCAATCCACGCGCAAGAAGACAATTAACGTTAATTATTGCTTTATGTTTGCAGTAATGACTGTATCCTAAGAATACTGCAAACTTCTGTGCATGCTTTATCCGTTTCTGCTACTCATGTCTCTGAAGATGAATCCACGAAAGATGTCGAAAGGTCAGGCGAATAAACATATTTTACCAGCGATCGAGTCTCCTTCTTCTCTGATGAAAGTTCAGCCGGTCACGACCCACACACCGGTTATCGAGCGATTAGTATAGAAGCGGGCAAATATCTTCCGTTAATTTTCATAGATATGACAATTCCCATACATACTGCAACTCCTCGAGTACGAACTATCAGTTTCTGTTACCGTCTCTGATGATAAGTTGGAGAAGGAAAACAAAGACTGAGGTGGATATAGTTATTGCCTCGGGGATCGTATCTGCTTCTCAAAATATCGAACGCCATCAGCCCCACCACTTGGATGTGCGGTTGCCTGCAGTTAAGAGGTGACTATCAAGTGCCAATTAATGAGAGTAAAAACCTACTGCTCCACTATCAAACACCTGGAATCGTTAATCAGAGCTGATGCAGTTGTGGGTAAGCCACGGGTGTCAGGAATAATGGGAGATTACTTCTGACGTTGGTGGTCGAATAAGCAGTGGGGAGAAAGTCCGCTAGCTATCGTTCGAGGCGGGAACCGCACGAATCATTAATTTTTTAGTCACTGTCTATGACCCGTTATAGATTAACAGATGGAAGAGCCTCGACCATCGTATTCGACGTTGAGAATTTGCTTCGTTAGAAAAATATGCCACGTGAGGATGGTGCAAATAAAAACCTGTTTTTTTCGGTGACATCATCTGTGAACCGAATTCCCAAGTCGTAATTGCACCAATTTCCAACAATGGGATGACATAACGATAATTATCGTCTCGATTGCGAGCTAGCCAGCCACCATTATACTAACTGCGACAACTGTCAAGTAATGGTCAATAGGCAGCTGCATCCCTTCACTACTGTACGCCTTGTGAGCCCACCACCTTTATCAGTACCCGTTTATGATAATGAATTCTAGAGCAAGTCTGAAACGCATGTGGGTTAAACTGTTTAAGCTACCGATTCGCTTTATAAACTATTTCCTGAAAGTCCATTACCGTTGGTTTCGATTAGGTGTAGTTTGAGCTTTCTTCCTTGCCAATAATTGGCCTGTTGTGGCCATCAAACTTCTAATAGTAGAAAGTATAGATGCCTTATCCTCGGCGGAATTAGGCGTAAATGCCGGCTGATCCTATGTCCTCTATTGTTGTGGCAGTCCACGGTTGGGTCTTAAGGGTTCTAACCTGCCTTTATAAGTAGATAATGCAGTGGATTATGCGCCCGCTTACATCTTTGATAGTCGTAACTAACAATACACTGAACGGTGAACCATGAAGGCCGGACGCGACACCGGATTCGGCAAACCTGTGCAGTGTCGCCCAAGGCACCTACCCTTAAATTGTCGACAGTCGCTTCGGATGTTTTACGTTTTCAACGAACGACCTCCCTTCAAAAACGTTGTGCCTCTCTTCATCGGCAGCTTGGATAGGAAATCAAGCAGCCCACAGTTCGACTGATAGCTCTTTCAAACGCAGAGGCTCGAAACTACAAAGTTCAACATTTCAGCGCTAGGAAATTGATTTGATGCACCCTACACACCCATTATCAATGGCTACGCATAACACTGTAAATTGAGCCAAAAACAATACCTCCTAATACGATTTCAGGGAAAACGGGATGTGTTTGGGCCGTAAGAAGTCCTCCGAAACATTTAAGTGATTAGTAGACTTTCGGTACTTGCCGGTGGGCAGTCGACCACCCCAGACTAAATGGTAACGCGTGGGGATAAAATGCGCGATGCTGCTTAGGCCGCTTAGACCGTGCGCGACCAGAGGCTTGTCGTATATGAGTAATGGGAAGGGGCCGCTGGCTGCTGTTTCCAAGTTCCACGCTTAGACTAACTCTATCCTTGATGATCACGTTGAAAATCATCAAATCTGCTCACGCTAGCGCATGGAAACTCGTGCGCGTCTGTGCCGCCTAACTTCGGTAACAGTAACCCTTTAGTAAAAAAAAATCAGACGGTAACAAACATGAGTTCTTGGAAAAGAAACCTTTGGTAGGTTTCAAAAAAATTGGCAAAGGACAGTTACTCCTGGGGAAAGGTACCGAACCTATGCGCACCAGCTATCCGAAAACCTGGTCAACGCAATATCTTGCGTTCGTTTTCTGTCGCACAGTGTGACATTTTGAGGACACTAAATTTGCCGATATTCTTTTAAATCCTGACGAGATGTAGCTCGAGTGTGGATCAGAGAAATCAAGACCCTTTAGCCGATAGTGCATCTTATTCCCTTGATGTAACTAGTTTTGGAAAATTAGGCAATTTCTTAAAAGTCAAAAATACAAGAAGAATTGAGTTCGTGTGTACAGTGGCCCAGACAACAAACAGCTGGACAGTCTAGAGCCTATAAAACATAATCCAGTTCATGTCGAACGTAAGTGTTCTTTTCTTCGTCCTTGATCCGGGGGTAGCCGTAAACAAGGCCATCTTGGTTGCCAATATAGATAGTGTTGTATACTTTCCACATCATGTCGCGGACTTTACGCGCCGGATGGTAGAGACCCTGAAATCGAGGGCAAACAGTCAGTATGGGTAGCAATTTTAAATTTCAAAAAAAGTACAGACTTGTTGTCTGAAGCTACTCAAGGAGTGGTGTCAACAGGCATCGAGAATAGCTTGCAGAAATAAGTTGCGGCGAAATATCGCGTTATTTTTACTGTCTGGCGCTTTAGACCGACAAAATGGTCTGTCAGGATCTTTAAGATTTAAGATACAAGAATTGAAATCCGATGACGTGGTGTCGGACAGTCTGTTGCAGCCCGTAAGAAGACTCCGGGCAGTTACTTTCGAGTCTTGCAAGATACTCCTCGTAGTTTAACGGTTTGCAATTTACGAGTAGTCTCATCGAAGATAGCAGCAAGTTGGGAGGTCTAACCACTAAATCCCTTGCTGTTTGATTTTGTCCTTAGAAGTCCAGATCAGCCACAGCTGACACGACTCAAACATCAGGAGAATGACGGTGCGTCCATGAACTAACTTCAACTAACGGGAGCGCATTGACACCGAAATAAGTCCCGAATAGAATCACCTATTCATGCATAAAACTGAAACGTACTACTAGAAGCTTCAATTAATTTATATTTTTCAGATGTATGGGTAACGATATAAAGGACTCCAAGAGTCACGTATGAAGGCTTTTAGTTCAAGTGACAGAGCATGCAGATAAAAAGTAGCGAAAAAGTGCATAAATTGCCTCTTCAGTCAGTCCGTGGTTAAAATGCTCTCAGGATCATTGGTCTTACACAATTTTTCTCGTCCAACACGGTTAAGGCTGCTTACCTGCAGGACATATTGAAGGATCTTGTTAGGGCCTAGAGATACGCGGAGACCCTCAATGGCAGACATAAAAGCCTGAACGACATGTGGGGATGTTTCGAATACGTTGGGCCAAACAAAGTTTAGGAGATGCAGGAGAGCGTCCTCGCAACCAAAACCATATACTCCAAGTGCCATGTGACCAACAGCGGACATTGCGGTTTGCCGATGAACAAGATCACTGAAAATAATAGGTTAAATTTAGTTTAGGGGCATAATCGAAAACAAAATTGTTGTGCGAAACTTATAAATCATAAAGCAGCAATACATTAAACATGCCACTGTTGCCAGCAAAAAGCATGGCCAGGGGTCACATTCAACTTCAGAAAGTTCGAATAGCCAGTTGCCCGAAGACTAAGGTCTGCATACAAAATGACAATTAGATATACAGAACTAAAGTTTATCCAAGGCTATTTGATCTATAGGACATTTGTATAGCCTTTAATAAGTCATTTAACCCAGACCGATTAGTTTCTCAATTCTTCTATCTTTAGACGTCACATCGATATTCAAACTAAATAATTTTGCAGATGCATCGTGCCGTTGAAAGAAATGCTCATATCGGAAACAAGATAACCTGAATTGACAGAAGCCTGCGGCTCTAGTAAGAACTGAGTAAACGGACGCTTGTATTTTGAGTCAGTATAATCCTATGTTATCACTTACAAGCCTGCGACACTGGCCACTGAGTAACTAAGGATTCCTACAACTGCTAACTTCTGCTACGTTTGTTACCAGTTACGACATACCAGGTATGCGGTCAAAAGTTCCGAACAATAAACGAACAGTTCAAATTCCATCAGTTTCGTTCTTTTATTACACATTTACTTAATACTTCAATACTCCAGTTGGACTATTAAACAGTAATTCGACACAGTTTCATGTGAATTATAGCATAAAATAAGGGACTTACCGGTCCATCAACGCATCCTCGAGAAGTGGAGTGACAGCGTAAATATAGTCCTTGCTCATTTCTCCGATATACTCGAACATGAAAGCCAAGGATTTCAAAACACCGTTCTGAACGTTAAGTTCAGGTACCCGGTACTCGTTCATAAGACCAGGGAGTACGGTAAATGGACTGCATGTCTCTGCGACTATGGCGATGGCAACCGTAGTGCAAACCCTGTTTTGGCGCTCTTGAACCTACATCCATGAAACGAAATTGTATGCATGAGATAAAGCAAAGCAGACAATTATGTAGTAAGTTGATTAAACAGATCGTCCCACTTACAATTCAGGCCCGATTAAATGTTTGATAATGCCTAACAATCCCAATAGGGATGTTGCTGGAGCAATAGACCTAGCTTGAGAGGATTTTTTAAGAGGTAAGGCACATATTTCTAATATTTTATAATATCATAAACCCTTACTACCAGTAGATTCCTAATCACAGGCGTCGAGCCTTCAAAACGCAAGAGTTAATAGCTACTACTCTTCACCTAAAATGAGCCAAAGAACCAGAAGAGCGACAAAGCCAAAGGCATGTCCTGGCACATCTAATGTGGGGAACGTATAATCACGGAATGACGGTGATTTCGAGTTAAGAACAGAAAAGTTGGTCTGGTGAGAGAGCAGGTGTTTCAGATCAATACTAACAGGTAGATAACTAGCGCTTTTAAAATCGGCTTTCTGACAGGGAATACAAGCTAATAATGGTTAAAACATTGAAGAAAAACAGTGGGTTCACCAACCTTTAAGTTGTTCAACAACGTGGCTAGGACGTCATGTGGACCAATCGCTTTCGCAATATATCCAAAGGTATTAACTGTTGCTCTTCGGATAGACTTCTTATGTGCCTTGAGAAGTTCGAGAAGTTCAAAACAAATGCGCATCCATTCTCTGGATGAGACGTACTCCGAACCACGGTCCGCTATCCGGCCGACAAGGTCGATACAATTTTCTTCAACTTTTTCATGACTGAAACATTAAAAAAGATACGCTTTGAGAACACAAAAGGTGAGTATATAAAATTTTCAAGCACAATTAAATTGTCTCAAAATTTTTTAATTAACTTTGACTTAAAAACCGAAAAACGTGGAGAACTACCGATTTTTCAAGATAGGTGTCAGTCGTGGGAGGAGTTCCTTGATAGGGGGCGTCATCTTCGTCATGCCGATGACGTTCACAATGCTTTTCAGCGCTCCGAGTATGCTACCCAACACTTCTGGATACTCTTCGCCCAAGTATTCGTAAAGAACAACACCCAGGTGGCCCATCAGCTTCTCCTCTTGACAAACTTTCATGACGCCGGAAATGCGACTGATTAAGTCGGCCGCTTGTTGTCGGACCTTTGCAGATTTGTTGTTTAATCGCCAAAGGATTGTGCCACAAATCTGTGGCAAGTAGGGTTTGACGCGCGTCCCAAGAGACTGTACGACTGTACCGAAGCCTGTTAACATCACAGAGTCCTAGGAACGAAAAAAATTACGTTTAGATTTTTGTTAACTTAGTTCGTGTCGAAGGTATTGAATGAATCTTACCTCAGTTGTCTGTTCTTGGAAAGCATACAGGATACCATCAATAAGCTGCTCCTCCAAACGAGCGTCTATTTCTGCGCTCCCTAAGGCCGACATGACCTTTTCAATGGTCTCCATCACCATTTTTCGATACTGTTCAGATTCGTCCTTTAGATCTTCGACTATTCGGGAGATTATTTCGGTAGCACCAACTTTGTTGGCAATCTCAACGGTTGTATCTACAAGCTGAAGTGCAAAATAAAATAGCATACAGGGGACTCTACGCAGAGGTATGCGCATAATGCAAGAAATAACTGAATTCATGTTACTGAGGACATACTATAAACCCCTAATAGAACATGAAACCTAGTTATAGCTCATCTACAGTAAATGCACCTAATTATTATAGGTTGAAGAATAAATACATTAGCGTACACTGGCAAGTCATTAGGGCTAATAATATAAATGAAGTCTTATACCTGACGATAATTGCGACGGTCAAGTGCCATTCTTTGGTTCCAGAAATGACGGAAGAAAGGAGGCAGGATTTCGCCTTTTATGTAGTCGGCCTCAACACCCTCAGTTGCACAACATTGCTTCACGACCTTTAATACAATCTTTTTCATCTCTTCGTCTGGTGACGGAAACTCACGGATTAAAACCAGCATGACTTCCTGGGTGTAGAAATTTGCGTATTCTGCATCCATAAGAGGTATAATATATCCGATGGCTTTGAGGAAAGCTGCTAGGCCCTAAAAAGTGATATAGACCATAATATAACATTCGAAAGAAAGGAGAGTTGGAGACAAGTGTAAGAATAAAGCAATAGGGCAGCAAATTACCTTGCCTCGATGACTTCGGATACCTTTCCACAGAGGTTTCAAAACAGAGTCAAAAGACTCGATGCCATACGGAGTTGCAGCCTCAGCTAGGGCAGCCAGAGCCAAAGCTGTAATCGTCCGCACCTTTTGCTGTTCATCGACAAGACCATGTTCAATGATTTCAACCAAACTTCTCAAATGCGGTAGAATAGCACAGCCCATCAAGATTGATATCTGTTGCACTATCTTGATGCCCGTATGACGAGCCTGCCATGACTTTTTGGACTTACAGACGGCCTGAATAAAAATAAACACTATTAAGGGATTTTGAAATAAACGCATAGGACACTGTAACCACCTCTACATTAATAATAAATATTGTTAACGTCGAATTATAATAACTCTTTTCTAAACCTAATGTTAACGAAAATTAGGTGACCTAGAAGTGAGTTGAATTCACTAAACTCCCGAAATTGTTCAACGACCGGTCAGATCCAAAAAAGGAAAAGCCGATAAGTATAACAACAAACACTGGTGACTCGAAAAAATCAATTAATTAGAACTGTTCCACAGAATAAAGGACATAAAAACGCTATGAGAAACAACTTTAGGTAAATTTACCTTTAAAAACGGCAGCAAACTAGGTATGCCTAAAGCCGAAGCGACAACAGCAAAGGCCCTTGCAGTGGTGTTACGCACGTACTCATCCATGTTATCGATATCGGGACGCATGGTAGAAATCATTGTCGCCAAACCGGCTGCCTAGAAATAAAGGAAAAATTATGTACCGTTTGAAAATGAATAGGTTTTGAAGAACACATTCGAAATAATTACGGACATACCTTGGCCAGGTTGGAGATAATTTCGCGACCTTCAACACGAGCATAATAATCTTCGTCGATCAACAGTGGCTCAATAACAACCAAAATTTTATGCACGTAAGGTCGAACGAGATCGTCTAGTTTGTACAAAATACGGTCGATAACCTAAAAGAGTTCAAAAGCATTGGGTACTGTTACCTTAACCAATAAATGCCGCTCCTGATCCTCTAGTGTGGGTGACATTAAAAGAGGAAGGATTTGGTTAAAAAGAGGACCGGCCCCAAACTCCCGAGCTTTGTCAGTTATTTGTCTAAGGGCAGACTTGCGCATTGGAGGCGTTCCATTTTTAATCTTTAGAAGGAGTGTCATAATCTTCCTTTCAGTGGCTTCTTCGGGCGGCAAACTGTCTTCGTCAACATCCTAATGCGGATTAAGAAAAAGATAGGTGATTTACCTGCAGAAGTTTGTCAAAATACTGAAGATCATCGGGTCTCATCATTGGTAGGTTATTACCCTTTGGTTGCAAATCACCCAAGGCGGCGGCATTTGCCCCAGTCGCAGCAACACCAAAGCCACCAGCAGTGCCGGCATCAGGGGTGTTCATACGGAAGCCCATTGGTGTTCCGACGAGGGGCGTCGGTGTAGCTACTAATCTTCGGGTCGGTGTTCTTAATGGGACATAGCCCGCAGGAGGAGGCAGGATTTTATAACCTTAAATTCAAATAAAATTGGTCATTAGGAGGAATAAATCGGAACAGAACAAAAACCCGTGGTCGTGATAAGCATCTGACGAAAAAAGGCAATAGTGATAGCAATAAGATAACTAACCCGGAGGCAGCATTTCATCTAGTTCCTCGTCAGTCAAAGGTCTGTTGCGATCATCAATTTCCTGCTGCCATTGTATGGCTCTCATTTGCTCTGGAGTCATTGGAATTCCAGTGCCGGGCAGAGTTGTCGCTGCACTGCCGAAGGCTGGTGTCGCCATCGACATGGCTTTCGCACCCGTCGGTGTCGTTCCGGACGGAGTAAATCCTAGTCCCGGAGTCATGCTGGAAGGTGTACCTACTGCCGGGGTGAATCCACTCGGGGTCTACAGAAAGATGTAACAAGTAGACTGGACATATTTAAATCAGTATTAAATTTCTGCTATTAAGAGGATAGCACGGCGTCGAGTTTTTGAGAGTACTACATTATGGGATGGGTCGTTTTGGCAGGTAATAAAACACGAATTGAACATTCCCTAGCCATTGAGTTATCAAGAAATATGTGACCAAAAGTTTACAAACCTAGAATTTACAGAGTATAACCCCGGAGGAATTATTTAACTCGGAGGACAAGAAGCGTGCTACAGGGGGAGCATCGAATCATCTTTAAAATCTCGGGATCGGTTATGAATGACGGAACTAAAACTGAATTTACCTGTGACGGAGTTGCCCCACTCGGTGTCGAACCAGCCTTCAGTGGAGTCTCGTCCCAGCGCGAGCGCCTCTTCGCGATCACGGCCGCAGCTGTGTTTGGAGTCTGTGCGCCTAACGGTTTTTGCATCATTGAAGGGGTATCCTGAATGGAATCGACACCACCGGGAGTGAAGTCGGCTCTTGGTGTTTCTGCCCATCCAGCTCCGTGACCAGGAGTATCAGCCCCATATCGTTCTGTGTGTGGCGTCTCATCCCAGCGATTTTTGCGAGCACTGGGTGTACCCTGAAAGTAAACAGGCGGTTACATCTTATCGTGGTATTAAGCGAAGTGCTGCTGACGCATATGACACGCACCAAAAGTAGCAAACGTATGAATTACAAGTGGCCTGGCCAGCATCATACTGCTTAAGCAGTATGCTTTTTTAAACATGGATTAACTATTAAATAGAATGGGGCTTACACTCAAGGCACTCGTTGCATCCCGGCCTGGGGTGGCGCCGGTGGATAGGTGTGCCGGAGTCTCAGACCACTGTCGAACACCTGGTCCGGGTGTAACAGCTGCATCACGGGCCCTTCCGGGAGTTTCTTCCCACTGCGTGCGGCTAGCAGGCGTTGCCGCACTGCTTGGCGTAGCTCCGGGCCTAAGAGGAGTGGCTGTGTCGTCGCCCCAGCGTTTTGGGGTCGTGGATAAGGGGGTTACTGCCGCTGGTGTACCCTTTGCATCGCCATTCACCCCAGCAGTTGGTTGATCCCATCTTCTGCGTTTGGTAGGTGGGGCTGCATCGATAACTTTCAATTCGCCTGCCTTTGCTTTGGCCACGATCTGTGCACCAAGAGCTCTTTGCTCTCTTGAAAGTTGCTGATTGATCATGATATCTTTGTACGTATTGAACCTTGGATCCGGCGTCTTGTCGCCTGAAGGTGAGTCATTGCGAGGGCAGAATAAGTCCGGAGTCATAAAAAAAGACGAAAAAGAAACAGTGTTAGGTCACGCACAAAGGCTGCATGAAAGCAACGGCTACAAAACTATTCGGAATGGGCTAACATATACCGTCCGTAGACGCACTCTTCCAGCTGATCTGGGGATGCCCCTTCGTCAAAGAATCTCCATTTCATGTTGGACGTATTCGCCCTAAAACAATTTTGGCATATTGTATACACAAATGTCAACTATACGCTTTGCTGCCTACAAGTTTATATTAATGGCAGGAAGCGTCGGGCCAACCGAAGTAGGTTTCGGAGCATGGGAGCTATCAAGAAAAAGACACCCCATTAGAGACGATGAAAAAAATTCTTAAAATAAAAGATGAGAAAGCGGAAAAAACTTACCGTCCGCGAAGGGATCGGCCCGAGCAGGGGAGAACATCGCGGCCTGTCGTCTTGCATGGTATTCATCCTCTCTGTCTGCAATTGTCTTGCGTTTCAAGTCTGGTTCAACTGAAAATGAGATAAAAATAAAAAGGGAAGAGACACCTACCTTCCGCCATCTTACAAGGCAACACGAATCTAAAGGCGCGTGTTGACAAATTAAAACAAGATACTGGATAGAGGAGTAATGTCTTCGAATATTGTGGTGCGTCGGATTCTCTTGGATATTGAAAGGCGCATAGAAAGTTTTTATGCTCTTTTCCCGCATAATAAAGCCCTGAATGCTTTTAATAGTCATTATGTGTGACATATAAAAACGAGATAACAGAAGACTAAGTAAAGAATTGGTATAAATGAGTGCAAAAAAGTAAAAACACTGTGAAACAAA
>JAYGXS010000002.1:32295830-32311928 GCA_036362985.1 Ligula intestinalis | reverse complement strand
GAAATCAAGGAGGGGGGGCCGAATCCCGTGACTCACTAGCTTCACGAACAGTCTTTTATGGGGAACTTTGTCAAAGGCTTTTTTAGATCAAAGTAAATTGTAGCTACCGTGTTCCCATCATCTCGATTTCTGGAGACGAATTCCAAGAAAGTGAGATGGCAGGACTGAAATGACTTTTTAGGTAAAAAGGCATGTTGAGAGGGGGGTATGAGATTTACATTCGTCAGATGGTCTAACATTTGGTTATAAATTATTTTTTCTAAGATTTTTGCTAAAACCGATGTTCGGTGAACACCACGATAATTTTGGGCATTGGACCGATTTCCGTTTTTGTAAATTGGGGTGATACATGATTTTTTCCAGATTTCTGGATAAGTACCATTTGACTGCAGTAACGAGAAAAGGTTAGACAGAAGTATTGGGGCATATGTCATATGCCTCAGTATGCAAGGAGGGATTCTATCCGTTCCATATGATGTGGAATTGGACAGTTGGCGGATAGCTTTCTCTACAGTTTCTTCGTTAAACAATATCTCTTTTAATACTAGTGCCGTCATTTCTGTTGGTTGGGGGATTGGTTCTTCCTCGACTGAATAGTTGGTTGAGAAATACTCGTTGAAAAGATTTGCTATTTGGTTGTCATTTGTTATTACTTTTCCTTGGTCATCAAGCATGATTTGGGGGCCTTGTTTTTGATGATTATTTATTTGTTTCCTAAAGATTTGGGCTGTCCCTTCTGGGGACTCGATTGCCCGATGTTCTGCTGCTATCGTCTTATTTGTTTCAATGTTCTGGGCTAACTCGTGAATCTCTGTAATGCGTCTGAGCGTAGATAGATAACTAATACATGGGTCGTTTGGAAAGGAAGTTTGGGATTAGTGATTTCTTACATGGGGATCTCTCGTCAATTAGGGTATCTCGAATTAAATTAAGGGTGGCATATAATATGTTTACAGCTTCTAGAGGGGATGCTGTTAGGAGGAAAGAGCTCCAATCCAATGACCTAATGTAGTTATTCATAGATTAAATGTCAAGATTTTTGGGGTTTATAGAAGTGTAACTAGGATCAGGTCTTATTTTAATGTTAAGAGGGAGCACTGCTATTATTGTCTTATGATCACTACCAAAGGTTAAGCTGTCGTAGTGCGTATATAAGGGCCAGATATCATTGGTGAGAATAACATCGAGTATATTGTTTCCCCTGGTTGGTTTGCTTATTATTTGCGTCCAGTTATGAAACACAATTGATGATAATAATTCATAATGTCTGGATGGGGCTGATAGTTCTGTCCAGTTTATTTCTGGACGGTTTAAGTCTCCTGCAATTATCTTATAGTCGGTTTGGATATTCGATAGAATATCTAGTAGAGTTGTAAGACCAGTGTCATCATTACTATATTCCGGAGGGGTGTACAAACATCCAATTAGAATGCTTTTAAGGGTCTTGGGTGTTATTATAGCGAAACATGCTTCGCCATTGAACGTCTCCTGAAGAACCTCAAAGCCACTCTGTTCTATGGTAGATCTAATGTAGATCATACAACCTCCTCCTCGTTTATTCGCACGGTCCTGTCTATAGAAGGTGTAGTTTGCTATAAAAAGTGAAGCATTGGAGGTTGATTCGTTTACCCATGTTTCTGTTAAAAAGACTATATCGGGATTGTGTGTGTCAATAAAAGTCCTAAGTCGTGGAACTTTGTTTACTATCGATCTAGCATTAATAAGAGCAACACTTATAGTGTCGGATACAAAAGCTGGAATCTGTTGTGAAAAATGGATTCCTATTACTTGGTTGATTGTGTTGAGGGCTCATGTGCGGAAATTGTGTGATTGGTGGATAATATGGTGGTGTTGGACTATTTGTGGCGAATTGTGCATTATTGGGAAAAATTGGTGATGAGAGTGGTGGAATTCGATGGCATTGTGTAACTATCGGAGGGTATGGTGTGGTGCGAGGTGGGATTTGATTGTGTGTGTTGTATTGAAAGGGTTGGGTGTGCGGTGGTCGTCTTGTGTATGGGCTAGGATACATGGGTTGAGAGAAGGGGTTAGGTGTCATTTTAGGGTGTGCATTTAAATACGGATATTCGTTTTCATATGAAATTTTGTTTGGGACTGGTGGTCTATTCTGGGTTGTTCGGGGGAGATAATCTAACACTGGTTTACTACTTTGATTCGTTGAGCTCGGACTGGTATTGCTATTTATGGACATGTTTAGACGTGTGCTGTTATTTATCAGTGTATCTTGATTAGATTCAGGATAAGTGTTGGTCATGTCTAATGGGGTTGTACTATTTCGGGGTCTTTTTGTTTGGACCTTATTCTTTCCCTTAATTGCTTCGGCAGGTTTATTATTTGCTTTCGGTTTGTCATTATTATTATAATATGAAGAAGTCGCTCTCAAGTCATCTAAGCTGATGCTACGTTGATAGTTTTCGTTTTCCTTCCCAGATGAGGAGGAACTCGTTAATTGTTCCTTTGAAGTAGCATTTTGTGGAGTGTTTCCGTCCTCTACGACTATATGCGGCTGACTTTGTTTACGCCCTTTGTCTTTGTGAAAAACTTGTCTGCGCTGCATTGGGGTCAAGTCAGGGCCTATATATGCTTTAAAACTCCGGAAACTCTTATTTATTTCAGAGTTTTGTAGTAGCATTTGAGCTTCGGCGTGGGAAGAACATGTAAGCAAAATCGGTTTGTTTTTACTTCGCGAATTTAGTCTTTTGATACACACTATGCCTATACTTATCCCACATTGTTGAAAAACGCTTTGTATTGCTACCATTGGATTACTCGTTTGAGGAAAGTTGCGGAAGATTATATTACAGCTACGTCTTGATCTATCTGAAACTTCTGTTGATACTAAATGCACTACAGACTCAATCTGAGGTAAATTCGTGAGGTCGCTTTCAAATGAATTGCAGTCCAGAAGTGAATTAAGAATCTTAAATACAGGTTCATACTTTTCAATAAAGTTTGTTAAATTTAAGAGGGCTGACAGATCGATTTGATCCACAACAACTTTCGCGTCGGTTATTGTTTCTAATAAAAATTTTCCTGTAAAGGATTTTTGAATGCTAAATATATGTCTAAGTAATGTGTTTTTGACAAATAAACTATAAAATACTAGAAGTACAAAACAAATGATTTGTACAGCGTTCTATGAAACAGAGGACAATATCTGACCAAATCAACGAAGGAGTTTGGTAGCAGATTTTGGCTAAGATTGTCAACTGTTACTTACTGATATTTTATCTAAGAAAACCAAAGACTTTGAGTCGTTTCTTCTCTTATATAAATCAATTTATATAAAGCTTCACTTATCTTCGAAATGATCGAAATATCGCTGTCATGCAAGTAAGGTGACCTGCTACCCAAGATAACGATTTGGGAATGGCGTCAAGATAGTACCTTTACGAAGCTAAGCATAAATTTAAACGGATGCTAGAACAGTTTTTTTCCAAAATAAAGGTATTATTTATAGTAAACATGGTTTTTTTGCATTTAAATAAAATTTTCATCAGAAAAATCCAGAAAGCTCTCAATGAAATACAGTGCAAAAGGCTAACAGTAACAATGTCTAGACTTCAGCAACAGCAAACAGGTACCTAAAATGAAGGCCTGTGTATAGGACAGTTGTTTATCAGTATAAAATTTGTCAGACATCGAAGTAACAGGATGATAACAGTGGTCTGACTTCTTATTCTGATTTTCGTTTTGGCCGCAAATGGCAGCTGGGTTGTTTTCGTCGGCGCTTCTTGAAATAGCGCCTAAGGAGAGATGCGAAGGACCTTCTGGCATCGATTCTGTCCTCAGGGGGTTTCCGTAGACAGAGAAAAACAACTTATTCGTTTAAGTAAGAGTTAATTTGCGTGAGTCGATGCTGCTAGCCGCATGGTGTTCTTTTTCAAGAGCATTGCCGAATGCTTATTGTGCTTACGTTTACCAGATGTGAATTAAAACTTTGAAACGGTTATGCGATTATTGGCAGATTTATCCCGCTTTCCATGACTATTCATTGACATGATCATTTTATTAGCTATTTTTAATGGCAAAAATACGTATTGCGTCCATTTTGTCAGGACTTCCAAATGAATATCCCAACTGCGCTTGCTAACCGTCATGAGTGAACATTTTTTTGCAAAAAGGGGCCGCGGGACTCAAACTGATTGTCCCGATATTACAGCACCGGCTAAGCGAAACAAAGAAGAGTCACTGAAAACGTAGGTTTGCTTGATCAAATTTTTAGAAACAAACTTACTAATCCTTTTCCGACTTCCTGTAAAACGAATCAACAGACAACTGCATGACGTAGTCTCAACTTCTGCACCTACCTTAATCCAGCCTGTCAGTCTTGAGTGAAACTTAATTATAATCTCATCTGCCTTCCATGATTGGTGCCATGGAAGATGGAAGTCTCATTTTTGACTCAAGTATCTCTGCATATTTTCATTTGCTCAAACGGCACTACATTCCGAGTTAGTTTTTGAAATATGCTATACAGACATAGACACTTTTGACCGTCAGGACCTGTACTGTCTTAAAGAAAGCTCAGAGATGAGGGACAAAATACACAAAGGTTTTTGTTCACTTCACTATGAAAACAGCCTGTCGACTCCAAAGCCAGTCTCCGTTTCCAAAAGAAGGGATCTCGTACTTACTTTCCGAATCATACATGACCTGGACAGTTGCTTTTTCCTCCAGGGATTTTTTTCATTCAGACTCACATTCCCATTTTACGTGGTCATTCAGTGTATCTATGCACAGGAAAGCTGGGATAGATAATACACAACTTTCCTTCAGTTTAATGGCAGTCTGAACGTCGAATCCGACAAGCTCCACCAGATGCTCCACCATGCTGCAGCGTGAAAGACACTTTCCGCTGAACGCAATTTCTTCGTCACATGCACTCGTGTAAACAGTCTCCTTTTCAATGCTTCCTATGTAATTTTGTGTTTTATTCAAAATATTTTTCCAAACAACAGGGATTTCAGGGGCGTAGAGACAGTGGTCATCCTTAGGCACTGTTTCTTGACCAAGGAACGCGAAAACATTAATGGAGAAGTTTTTTGGAACCCATCAACAAAGCAACCCACTTGAGGAATTGAAATAGCATTGCCGCAAGAGGTACGCCGCTCTTTTCCGAAAAACCCTCTAACAGTTATATCGAAACTGAGTATACTCATGCATGCCTCGTCAGCGGAGAATATATGAATTCGGCTCTTAGATAAGTAACCAATCAGTATCCAATAGCGGCACTTCCTTTCCTTTCGCTGGTCTGTCTTTTTATAAAGGAAAACAGGTCACGAACAAGAGCCATTCTAGTTACCCTGAAATCAGAATGTATAAATGGTACATTGAAATGCAGAGAAACAAAACGTGTTAAAAGCTCGGGCTGCAATGACATGTATGAAAAACTTTTTCACAAGAGCGAGAGCACATGCATGATTTGCTTTTAACAGGCGCACAGCCATCAGCACCCTTTCAATTTTTTCGTCAGGAACAAATTTTTTCCGACTATCTAGCAATGCCAGCCTGCGTATAACCAGTGGAAGTGGGCCCTTTATGCTATAAATATCGAAAACATTCCTTTTCTCTGTAAAGTCTTTTTAGAAAGGGAGCAATACTCTGTGGTGATTTCGATAAGCCAATCGGAGTAACTCCAAAATTATTGCGCTATACTAGATTCAGATGAAACCTACCAAGCACATGGTCATGGAGCAGCAATTAGGAACCGAATTCATTTCCACTTGACCCTCATGCTATGGAGCGTTATGTTGTGAAAATAGTCTCTCAAACTGTATTTTGCAAAACCTGCAATGGACCCAGCAATTTGTAGAAAAAAAAAACTTTGCAAATTCTCGTCAGCTACTGCTATCAAGAACAAATGGGAGAATACAATAATTTTAATACTTACAGGGGTAAAAGTTTGGTTATTCGTCCACCTTCGATACCCCTAGCATCAGAATTCTGTCTGCTATTAGTTGAGTTTTTATTTTATTATTTAGTTTATTTTTAGTTTTAGTTCGTAGTTATTTAAGCACATTTATCTAACGTTGGCGATGTCTAACTGCACTTAAACTAAACTAAAAAAATATATTAATAAACTAAAATCTAAACTTAGACTAATAAAACTAAAAGTAACCGCAAGACTTGGGGATAGGGGTATATAAGATGGGCGAACAACTTCACCGATACTCGTACAGAAAAGTTCAACGTAAACCAACAAAGTCATGGCCTATTGTCATGTTAGCGCATACATAGATTTTGCAGTATTTGCATGCTTTAAATTCGCATCAGAGAAACATGCTACACATTTCTGAACCCGCTATTTAAGTACGGACGAGGATCACAAGGAATACCGTAAGGTGAATTTAGTATGAGTACGACGAACGATGATTCTCAGGATGATTCGCAATGACTTCTTCTAATCTTTTGCCAAGTCATATAATTTATATTGTTCATAACTGCTAATTGCATAAGAATTTACCAAAAAGTTTCCCAAACTACTGTTTACTTGCCTTACTTCAGTTATTAGTTAAGCTCAGGTAACTTAAAAATGGATGATAATGTAATGTGTAAACCCAATGATTTTATTACTGTAAGACAGCCACTTATTTGATTTAGGTTGTGATCTGTTAAGTCCCTCAATTATGGCTTGGTAATAACGCTTAGGACTGGATTGTAAGGCCAATGCAGGGGACAGGGAGTTGTTTAGTGGTTATGGTTGCGGCGAGAAAATGGCGCTATGGATTAAGAGTTGGGTCTATGAAATTAATGTTTTTGTTGATGGTAAGGGCAACAGGCTAGAATTAGGTTTTTAGGACGAAAGAGTTAGGGCCAAAGGTAAGGGTTTAGAAATAAGGCGTAAGGTTGTGGTTGGGGCCCTATTTCAGTTTTTGATTGGCGATAAGGTTAGGAATTCAAGTTAACGGAAGTGGTTATAATTGGCAGCCTCAATTTCCATCCCCTACAACAAGGTTATTTACCTCCTGCTGCATTGCTATGCTCACAGTTACTACCCTCATGCGTGTGGTTGAGTTAACTGACGTGTAACATTTTATGGACTCTATGTTTCCATGTTTTATCCGCACGAGCTCCTCCACAGTACACTACATCATGTTTTCTGCCGGTTAGCTTCCCACTTTCTTGTCGGGGGTAATCAGCGTGTGATCGTGCGCTTGTATTTGCTGGCTCTTTTCTCTAGGCCTTCCTAAAGTCAAGGGAATACTTTCAGAAATTATTAAGCGCATGGCAGGGAGTTAACTGAACGGAGCATAACTTTTTAGGATCAGGCTCAATATTTCATGTATCAGCAGCAGAAACATCAGCAAAACACGTGTCTGGGCTTTCAGCTAGTGCGTATGTCGGGAGTACGGTATAACGTTTTTGCCTCTTTCGGGTGGTTAAACAACTTTATAGGTTAAATGGCTGTGCTTTAATTTTCATTCCATGGAGTACTTGGTCTACCATCAGATTCTATTCCTTGATAAAACCTCTTCTTATCACCAGTTGCGTATTATAGAAGTCAGTATCTTGGGTTTGATTATCGCATATATGAGATCGTCACGCAAAAAATAAATAACTGCAGTTCAACTAGATTCACCATTCAACGCACTTTACTGACGAAAGAAGGAAGCAAGCGAGTGAATAATAAAAAAGATGCTTATAGAGATCTGAAAGTGTATACTGAAAGTGTATAGAGATCTGAAAGTGTATACTGAAGTGTATACTGAAAAGTTCTACGGGAAACATAACCGGTGTTTTCTGTTGTGACTACGTCAGCGTATGGTAATTCACTACACTACTGAAGAACGTAATTCTGCTTTCAATATCATTAACCTGGAAGTCTAGCCCTTATCTACATTTCGTTATATCCACCTGTCCTCCCACGGTTTGATGGTCATGCACAATTTATAATGCAGTAAGCCGTGAGTGAACACTGTACTTTGTAGCGAGGTATGCAGCGCTTAGTCAGCTATTAAACGTAGAAGGAAATCTAGGAATGGAAGTTTTCACCAATTTTTAATAAATTTTATTGCTGAATGCAGTCCTTCATTTGCGATTTTTATAATATCCTCATCTAACTACTTCGTAGTCATTTACTCAAAGTCATCTGAACGACCATGAAGTAATTTGTTGTACAATGGCTTTTCATATTGGCTTCCAATGTTTGTGCTGTAATTGGAAGTAGCATCTATCAGCTATTGTGGAACCAGCGCGGATTGCTTATATTATCCAAATAAAGACGAGGTAATTGATACATATATACCAATATGCAGATGCATACTCGTTATTCAATCCGACAGTTCAGCGTGGCCGCACGAATTCAAATGCATCGGCACGCAACTTAGTTATGTTCCAATAGAGTCCACTAAAACGACCTCGTGACCTGCTACTTTTGACATACAGACATTGGACTCCTTGGTATGATGCAGCATTTGGTCAATTTCAGCAAAATTTCCGAGACTTTTCATTTTTGTTTGATTCCTCCGTTTTAGCTACCATCCTATTTGACAACTCACATGCTTGCAGTCTGAAAGGCCTGTCAGTACCACCTTTGATGCGACCTTCAGCCGTCATTTTTCCCCTTCTGTAGGTTGTCAAACTGACACTTGGCGTCGCAGTGGACTACGACTCCGACACCTGTACTCTGAGCTTCTAACTACAGTCTCTGTCAGTTTACAAGTTAAAAACCAAAATGAAGCATCAGCGCAGCATCTGCTTCTCTGTATGCGTCTTTTTGCCTAGTCCACCTAAACTTCCGGAAATAGAACTTTGGGATCAGGGCAAGTCGAAGTAAGTGGAAGTGCAGTCTTTCCTGTGGGGTGCTAGAAAAAAATATAGTTGGGTCATTTTTCGTTAAAACAATTGAGATGGGTTTTCATCAGAAATACGCTGACTGTGCACTAAAATCACAGTTTAAAACTTCCTATTAGTCTTAATGTTATTAGTTGACTGAGGTACTAATCTAGGGGTTTGTTGATGTTCAACGATGCACCATACTGACAGTCCATGTGCTCGCTAAAAGCACAGATATGTTTTGTACCAATATTCTGTCGCTGCATGACAAAGCTGAGAAAGATCCGGCTAATCAGTAAGTCACCTCCCACCATCCTTGTGTGCTTTCTGGCAGATACTCTAGTTTTGAAATTTCACTCCGACTGAACAAGTGGCACATTGGCATTAGATGTGGCTTGCTTTTTATTCATTGATTAATTTTTTATTTGAGTACTGACAGAGTCCGTCTAGTCACAGCCATACCTAGTCTACATACTGTGAGAAGACACTGGATTGTGATAATAAGACGAAACCGATGTTCGCCAGGAACTCCTGCTTGGATAGTTCGTGGAAGACAGATCCTGAAGAAACGGTTCTCAGCCATCAGTGGTCAGATCAGTACAACTGCATAAATAACAGCTGACAGCATAAGGGCATGTTACTTGAACAAAACTTAAAGTTCCATAGAGTCTTCACAGAAAGACATTAGAATTTGGATACAGAGCAATCTGAAGCCATCATTGCAATGTGTCAAGTCTACAAATAACACCATGCGAGTACTGCACGCTATCTGAGGAGAGTTTGAAGTTTGCGATAAAGATATCCGTGGCAACATCTACAGTACCTCCGCCTGACCTCACCTAGAATATGCATATAGGCGTGGCATCCATGGCTCACAAAATACAAAAATGTTTCAAGAAAGTGCAGCGTCATGCGGCAAACCTATTAAGAGGACTAAAATAGCATTATGTCCCCGACTAATAGACAGAAGAAGGCAAAGAGCCAGTCCTGGTGGCAAGGGCTTTATTCAGGGTAATACAGAGACAATGTATCCTTTAGCTTATCCACTACAGCTTATTTATAAGGCCTAGAATACTCCTGGCCCATAGCATGCGAGACGGGGCTGTTGTCTGCACGCTTATTCATGGTTCCCCATGCTGCGATCCTGGGAGACGTTTCTAGAACATCTACACTGCACGTGTGCTCGAGGCTTGCGGGCATGACTCAACTGGTGTGATCTTCTGGCCATATAGTCAAAGGACATCGTCGCTCGCGTCTCCATAACACGTAGAGCGACTGGAATTCCTAAATTTATTCCTCTTTCATTACGGGCGGGAAAGAGTTAATTTTTTATTTGTTTAAAAGATAATAACCGGCCTTGAGCAAGGATTTCGCTTCGAGTATATCTTTTAGTGGTAATTCTTGCCTTATCCTCGAGGGCACACAATAAAGCTGCGCAAAAAATGTCTAAGCTTAATCTCCGCTCAGAATTCGTCAGACAAAGGGCCACAGAACAACCGAATTACCTCCGGAAATCAGATGTAGAGGTAACATCCGAACAGCTCTTCAAGGAACACTTGGATAATTATGTGTGTACCCTGTTTTCCCTCAACAGTCTGTCTCAGAAATAACTGACCCTTTGAATTTGCTAATAAAATGAAATATATAAACGCTACGACATTAAAATTTGTTTTATTCGAAAGACATAATTCTAGAATTTGGTGCGATGAAAATCCAAGAGAAATTCAAGAAAGGCCGCTGCATTCTCTTCGTGTGACGGTGTGGTGCGTAATAACTGCTTCCAATGTGATTGGCCCATACTTTTTTGAAAATAATGCTGGTGCAACAGTAACAGTTAATGGTTAAATATACCGAAATATGATTAGCGAATTATTTATTCCTGAAATTGAGATACATGGCCTACGCAATACTTGGTTTCAAAAAGATGGAGCCACGGCCCATACAGCAAGAGAAACGATGATATTGTTCAATGAGTGCTTTCCAAATCATTGATTTTACGATTCGGTAACATTTCTTGGCCCCCTCGATCTCCAGATTTGACCCCATGCGATTTCTTCTTTTGGGGCTACCTGAAGTCAAGGGTTTATGTAAAAAATCCAAAAAATCTGCAAGAACTTAAAAACAACATTTGCTCTGAAATAAGACAACTATCGCCTGATAAACAAAGGAGCGTTATGGAAACGACAAAGTAACGAACCCTAAGTGGTCAAAACAACAATGGCTATAAGTGAAAAGGCATTATATTCAAAACCTAGTTCTAATAAAAACAAAGAAGGGTTTTCTTTCGAATGAAACAAGTTTCAATATCCTAGCGTTAATATTTTTCGTTTTATTGACAAAGCAAAAGGGTCAGTTACTTCTGGGACACCCTGTACCACACGAACTCGAAACGAGTTATTTAAAAAACACGCTATTTGCTATTTGTGGATAGTATTTTAAAACTGACCATTTGTAGGCGTGCGTGTACAAATTTGTATGACGCACTGGCATTTAACCAATAAAATTCTCAAAGTTATTGCCTATTATCCGCACCGAATAAACTGAAATCACATTTTCACTGTATCCATCTCATCCTCTCCTACCCATGCAACTTACCCCGATGTAGAGGTGAGCAGAGGTGGAGATTGAGGCTGCGGCAGACAAAAATAGGCAGTCTGTCTGCGCGAACCACACAAAACCTGGCTCCCACTCCATGTGCACCAGGCCACAAGTAATGAGCGGTTTCTGCGCTCCATTTAATGAAAATATCATGGTGGAATAAGTCATTGCAGTCGGGCATATAGGTTTGAGGAGGACTGAGTAACCACTCAAGATGGCAATTGTCTATGCTATGGCTAGTAGTGTGTCGTGTTAGATTTGCACACGCTCGGCTTACTGTAGGGGGAATGTTGCCTATCCTTGAGCATGTATGCCTCCTCAGTATGGAAACCCTCGCTCTCCCTCTTCTATATAACATTGGTTGAGATTGAGTGAAGTGACTGTCAGGGCAAATGAGTGTGGCCATTTGTTTCTCACACGACCTGATTCCTGTTATCCAAACTTTATCACATGTACCATTAATTGTGGTCGTGTGTCTGGGTAGTCCAAATAACTTTGCTTTTGCAAGTAGGTCGAAGTATTATGAGGAGAGCTGAAATAGGCTGTGCGTGTGAAAAAAAAACCTATATGATGTCCGTATGCTTTAGGGTGTGTGTGTGTGTTAGTTCGACCATCGCAAGCGAAGATGTGCACTATTTGCCCGAGAGCAGGGATGGTGACTGTGGTCAAGTATAGTGATAGTAGGTGAACCACTACCAACCGCACTCTTAACCCTCTCAACTGCATTTAAACGACGAAAAGACAAAGTCGAGATGACCGCGCAGGGAGAGGGCGTAGACCGCAGCCGTAAACACCGCCTAAACTTAGTATAAAGTGACAGTAGACTTTGCGCCGGTACTACTGCACTGTCTAACCTCACTCACCTATAGGAGGTGTCTAGCCTGATTCTAAGAAGCCAGGACGCGCTTTGCTAACAACCACTTCTGCTATTTCTCATGTAAATATTAGGGTGCAGGTGAGTAATATGTGCGCAGGTACTATTTCAGTCTGTATTGATAAGCAGAATTGACGCTGGTTAAAATAAGCACAGGGTAACTATCCCCCCAATCTCAACAAGAAGTGTAGAAGTACTGGTGCTAGCAGTAATGCCCCCATTTTTCATCGTTGACTCTGACTGAGCCTTCGCTAATATACCCGTGAGAGTCCTAACGTGAGAGTCACTTTTATCCTAAATATTATGACAATATTAGGATAGGGGTATATAACAACACAGTGATATAACGACTCGGCCTCGGCGTGAAATTGGGAGTTGTGCAGATTTTTGTGGCACAGAGGGGTTTTTCACAAAATCGACACGTCCAAGAAGCAATTTCCTAACTTTGGAAATAATTCACAGCGGAGGAAATTTTTCAGAGCGACCGGATTGAGATTTCCACGTAGAAAATTCCAAACTTTGGAAATATATAGTCAATTCTTGAATAATTTCCGAGAAGCGTGTCTTCTATACTGAGATAGAGACTGAAAACACGTAAGCTCGATAGACTTGAAATTCGTAAACGATTTCAAACTTTGCTCCATACAAAGGAACCCTGGCATACATTATTGGACGAAAAAGCCAGACTACGAATGGTAGACAGTTATAAAAATAATAAACTCGACGCTAGGCAGAGCTCAAACCAGGTAACAGGTGGCGTAAGACAAACGGTTTGGCATCTAACTGCACAGAACTTTTACACACTAGTTCGGGGCGACCCTGGCAACCCTGCACACCACCGCCCCATGAGGTGTGGGCAGCTGTGACTAGTGCCTCGATTTGTTCGTAGGGAAGTCAAATTGCGCTGCAGCTATCTCCCCACCAGTACGATGTCAAGATGACCAGAGGTGGACGCTGAGGCTGGGGCTGGCAAAACTAAGCAGTCTGTCTGCGCGAACAACACACAGCCTGGCTTCCGCTCCAGACCAGAATCAAAAAGCAGTTTTGGAGCTCCAATTAATGGAGCCATCACGACGCGAATGAGTCATTGCCATCCGGCTTGTAGCCCTGTGCAAGACTAAGTACGCAAGTCATATGGCAGTCGTCTATGCCACGACTGGCAGCAAGTCGTGTTAGATTTACACGCATTGGATTTACTGTATGGAGGACTGTTGACTTTCTATGGGATGTAAGCCTCTTGTAAGCCTGTGTAGTAATGCACATACTATAAGCAAGATGACGCAGAACTGCACTCTCGCGACATTATATCTTGGGAGGCCAACCACTTGAAACCGTAAGTGTGCAAAGAGACCTAGGTGTTTTTATTAAAGACGATCTTAGTGTCACCGCACAGAGTTCCAAAGCCACAGCGAGAGCAATGTCAGTCATGGGTGCCATACGAAGGACGTTCGTTAACCTGAATACCAATGTCTTCGGAAAAGTATGCGGAACGTTCGTGTGGCCGCATCTGGAATATGCGATACAGGCTTGGCGGCCCTGGCTTCAGAAAGACATGCGGATTCTCGAAGGTGTTCAAAGACGTTCTACGAAGGTGGTCCCTGAACCTAAGCAGTCCACCTATGAACAGCGGCTGACTGCTTTAAACCTCTTTCCCCTCCATTATAGACAAGGCACAGGGGACCTTATAGCAACTTTTCAGTTACTAAGGGGAACTGGTCTGGATGTCAAATGGGAGGATCTCTTTCAAATAGCCCCAAGAAGGAACCTCCGAAGACATGACTGCCAGTTGAAGAAGGAACTAAGCCGAACAAACCAACGTTCATCCTTCTTCTCTCAAAGGGTCATCCGACAGTGGAACTCCTTGCCCGCGTCTATTGTGCATGCACCCACGGTTGACGTCTTCAAGAGACGTTTGGATAACCATGTTAACACCTTACACCTATTTGACATAACATTACAAACAATCACACTACTCGTTTAATTTCAATAGCGTATTTATTTACACTAGAAGATCACAGAAACTGGATATTCAGTGGACATTTTTACGCTGCCATTCCGCAAACGCTCCATCTCTTTAACAATTCATTTTTACAAGTTATTTCTGTGCACTTTTGCACAACAAAAGCGATCTGTAACAATGTTTGCATATTTCACAAAAACTTATGCATTCCTGTACCATTTCAATGGAGTTTTTAAGGGCTTCGGTCATTTACTTCAAATAGACTGACTGATACTGACTGATTATGGATCTCCTCTCTCATATATCCTTGGCTGGAAAATGAGATTGGTTGCATGGACTGATAGGAGATTAAATTATACCTCCGCATACAGCGTGTCAAATACAGTGCATGATAGTGTTGAGTATCTCCTGGAGACTCAGCGTATCCCCATAAAAGTGCTTTGGTGTCGCACCCCAGCGTTGCAGTGCTTTTTGCACTGCCGAATTAGTTTGAGTCATATTTGGCAGTCTTATAATATAATATAATATTTTTATCATGGCAGTTTACGGGCAATTGTAATGAGTTGGTAATGCACCTCTTGGGTGCCTTCCAAAACCTCGAAGACCGGAAAAAACCTAAAACAAACTACCTATGCTGCAGCCAGTATTGGTTTTGTTTCAGGTCTTTTGTTTTGTCAATACTGGGCGAGATAGGGAGTTGGTTTCAAGTGAGAAACCTGCCTTCAAAGGTATGATACAAACGGAATAAATGTACAGTTGTAAGCTGAGTTGACACATCAGCAGGAGAAATGTTGCATATCGTTTAAGGACATTAGCTCGAGACGGAGAGGGTTGGCACAAGAACACAGTGTTCTCAGTCTTCCTTCAATGGTTGTCTGCAAAAGTTGCGCGCTATCGGCTGAAGGGTTAGCAGACTGCGGGCTGCTGCTTCAGCAGCATTATCTTCAGCATGAAGCCTGGCGGGGTTCAAAGTCCACGAACGCCATCAGAGTGAAAGAGACATTCCACCGAGTCAGCACCCAAAATTCGTGAAAGTTGTCCTGAATGTAGAAAACTAGTTATAGCTCTCTTAAACATAGGGTAGTTTTGCTGGGTTTTAATACTTTTGGGCAGCTTATTCCAGATTGATATGGCGTTTACTGAAAATAATTGCCGGTACTTAACTGTACGTGCCATAGGAAGAAATAAAAATACGTCTCAATGACTGGCCCGTCGAGAGTGCTCAAGCTGCCTTATTGTACTGAGAGGATTGAAGGTTTAACCATTCAAAAGTTTAAACAGTAACAATAGACCCTTCTGCAATCGACGAAGCCACAGGGGATCCAGCTTTATAAGTTCGCACCTTTGTTGACAGGCTAATTTACGGTGTTCCTTAGTGAAAACTCTTCTAGTGAAGAATTACTGCACCGATTCTATTTTCGTCCGTTCACTAGTGCGCAGAAGACTGAATAGGGGCGAGCAGTATTCAAGACTAGGTCTCACGTACATATTATAAAGGCTAGTTCTAACCTTGATAGTCTTAAAAATTATAAAGATAAATCCGGTGGTTCAGCGTGCTTTCGAGACTATCAGGGCACAGTGCTCTGACAAATTGAGACTATTAGAGTAGGATATGCCCAAATCCTTGATAACTCCTGGGACATTTAGTTCGTGGCCGTCAATGCTTAATTCCGGTTGATGATCGTCGCCAACAACCATAACGGAACATTTGTGCCATGAAAAGGTGAGGCGCCATGTGGTACACCACTGGGCGAAGGCCTAAAGATCCTTTTTTATCAGCTCGAGCACGATGTTGCGATCTGCCGGTTTATATCGATAAGCGACTTTTAAATCATCAGCGTACATGAAGGGTCTGCCATACTGAAAA
>JAYGXS010000002.1:32263754-32295430 GCA_036362985.1 Ligula intestinalis | reverse complement strand
CATCATCATCATCATCATCATCATCTAATATCCACCAGAATTTCGAAGTGAATACTGACTTTATCGATCAGCAAGTTTAAAGTTGCGATGAGCAGAAGATGAACACTAATTTGTGGAGTTTGTTCGTTTAGAAACACACAACCTCGGGGCTTACGGTGCTCAGTGTGCGTTTGCAGTTCCACTTTTGGTCCCACCGCAATATTATCCGACCGTGGTCATAGTCGTCACCCTAACCCGCCACGTACAGCCAACTAGAGTTGTTTTTCAACTTCTGTTAACTTCAGTTGCCGGCCCGTCTGTCCACTTTGGTGGCCCAAGTGCTCAGTTACCTGCTTCACCGCGATCACAATATTCCGGCGGCGACTTAATGAAGAGCAGCTACCTGATTGGCAATTTAAGCTGAAATCACTTCGCTTGGCGTCAGGAGGCCGAGCTGTTGCTATCATCTTATGATCCAATCGATCGCCTGTTTTGCACTTTAGGGTTTCTGCTGACCGCAACTGCCTGAAACAACCTCCCTGCAGGTTGTCAGAGAAACGCATTTACCATCCATCGTCCCTCTGAGGGCGTTGAGATGCTTGTGATTGGCGTGTTCTTTGTTGCGTGTTATCATTCACGAGGCGTGCGTGCCGAAACTCTCCCTGTCTCATCCCGTATTTCCTGGCTCGCACTTAAAAGATTGCGAATGGGATTGCACTTTGCGGACAAAAGAACATAAATTGGGGACAATCACAACTACGACTTAAAACAGACGATAAAGTGAGCACGCAGTCGATAGCAAAATTTGCACTCTCACCGACCGCAATAGACGGTTTAGTGTACATTCCTACTACAGCCCAACTCGGGTGTCTATGTTTTTTCTGTAACTGTAAGCCATATACTTTTGGGGAAAATGTTGTAAGATGAGTTGGAGTAAGGGTCAAGTGTTTTAGGCTGGCAGTTTAAGTTCTATTTACTATTCGAAGATTAGAATAAGCAGTTACGAGCGTTTTTAAAGGGTCCTCGAGTATTCATGGATCTCAGCTGTTCGCGATTATATATGGCCCCTAATCCCCGCGAATTCCGGAGGCCGACTGTCGTGGATTGAGATTGCCCGTGTTACCCACAACTTAATGCCGTACATTCCATAATCTCTAGCTTTGAATGCGGTCATCCGAAAGTGAGTACCGCGCTTCTATTGGTCATGTTGTTTTAGATAAAATTTAACGGTTCGAAAAGCAAAAAAGATTTACTTTCTGTGGAAACACTAAACGAGGTGTTGCGAGCTCACAAGGTAATCACCTAAACCCGTGCCAAACGGACCTTTACAAATAGATCTATTTAACACGGATTCTACCATATTTCCATAATCGATTAAAATATCTGATAAGCGTACTGTCGGTGTTTCTGATGCATGAGGTTCAACTGCTCAGTGAGCCTCCAGCATCATGTATATGGTAAATGAACTCTTTAGATAGCTGCTAAACTCCTAATTTTCAAAGTACTTTAATGAAATACCTTAGGTTAAGTGCCCGGCGCGCTATTTTTCAGAGTCAGTCAGAAATTTTAATAAAGATACAGGTCGGAAAAATTAGTTTTAGCTTTAGTTTTAGCTTTGAGGTGATCCAAATTATTCCTGAGTACTCTGAGGATATCGTGTTTAAAATGCGAACGAAAAGGGCATAATTCGGTGGAGTAGTTCATGTGCCTTGAAAAGATTGTTCACTTTATCAGTGGAAAACGTCATTAATTAGCACAACTGAACGTACTGCAAAACAATGCGTCAAGTTTCTTTGCACAAGCTAAGAAATGACCATTGGTGGGTCAATGTAGAAAAACTAAGAAACCTGTTTCCATAGAAAGCTTTTTCGTTCCTAGTTGACTAGGAATTAATCATTTGTGAGGCCCGCGCAGTTTAATTGTGAACTAGAGGCTCTTTCAACCAACCAGTATACGCGTCTACAAAAATCAGTTAATCCCTTCGTAAAGTTGGTTACTGGTATCTGAACTATAAATAGGTTTAGTGCAGCCTATTTAAATGTCAGCTCTTTGACCTTCGAAAAGGTAAATCGAGGCAAAAAAACGTGGCAGACGCGTCAGAGGGCCTGAGTAGGATGTGTGGGATACGATATACTCTATCCAAGAATCTGAGATAGGACTATCCCAACGGTTACGAACTAGTGAATAAGAACAAAGTCGCTTGTGGATAAAAGCACGTGCTTGTTAAGTATTATTTAAAAGTTGTGTCAGTCTATGCAAGGCATCTTTAACTGAGTAAAACAAAAGGGCAGTTCAGTTTCACTACAATACTCCCCCTCCTAGAAGAACGGAGTTCAGAAAAAGAAAATGTTAATGTGTTAATAATATGGGAGTGTGAAGCATATGTTATAAGTTGTTAACGGTCGGGGAAACGGATATGACGTCCTTTGCGTGTCAGGAGAGGGGGATTTGGGGTGAAGGAAAGCGCGGGATTGGCACGTGCATGTGGAGTCGTGGATAAAGAAGTTGGCAATGTGCCGGCTGGAGGTTGTTCGGTTGGGGCTGTCGAACGAGGATCGGTATAAGCCGCCTTCAGACGATCGACTGAGGCCACGTCGGTGCGGCCACCCCGGACAATCGTAAAATGCTTGTCCATGCGAGATAGTACCTTATATGGTCCGTCGTAGGGTTGTTTTAGTGGTCGGCGAACACTATCTTCGCGAACAAATACAAAGGCACATGTTAGTAAGTTAGGGTCGATGTATGACTTACTTTTTGAAGTATGTGGAGGAATTGCATGCAGATGAGACATGGCTTGGCGTAGTCTTTTCACATAATCCGTGGAATCCAGATCGGTTGAGCTTTGAGAGTTCCCGAAAAAAATCGCCAGGGATCCGTAGGGTAGTAGCGTAAACAAGCTCGGCAGAGGAGCACTCCAAGTCAGGCTTGAGGGCAGTACGAATGCCAAGCATGACAAAAGAAAGGTGCTCGCTCCAATGGGAAGGATTGTCGTGAGCTCGGAGCGAGGCTTTGAATTGACAATGGAAACGTTCAACTAAGCCAACTGATGAGGGGTGGTAGGCTGTCGTGCGTATGCGGGAACATCCGAGTAAGTCGGTAAGGCCATTAAAAAGTGTGGATTTGAACTGTTGGCCTCGATCGGTGGTAATAATTGAGGGGACGCCATAATGGGAGATCCAGTGTTCCAAGAAGGCGTGAGCAACCGAATCTGCGGTTATATCAGTTATGGGGGTTGCAATGGGCCAACGAGTGAATCGGTCAATGGCGGTAAGTAAATAGTTGTCACCGCTCGATGTTGGCAAAGGACCTACCAAATCGATATGGACATGTGCAAAACGTGCATCGGGTGCAAGAAATGTGTCAATTGGGTCACATTTGTCGCCCGACCTTGGCTTTCTGACAAGCCAAACATAAACGGATCCACTGGCGGATCCCAGTGTTCATGCTTGGCCAAACGAAACGCTCGCTCACCAGGCGCTGGGTACTGCGGATGCCAGGATGAGCAAGATTGTGCAACGCAGTAAAAACGTATCGTCTCATCTCACTTGGCGCTACAGGTCGGGAGGCACCACGCGATACGTCACATAAGATTGTACCGGGGTTGGTGGATAAAGGAATAGCTTCGAGTTGAAGACTAGTATGCTCAAGGCTTTCAGTGAAGGATGGCTGGTTTTGCAGTTCTGCCATACGCTCCAATTCAATAGAAAGCTGAGTGATGTCATTAATTCCAGGTTGAGAAAGACAGTCAGCAACTTGATTATAAAGGCCCTTAAGGAATCTAATATCTGTGGCATACTGAGAAATAAATCAAGATGGCGGGCCTCCAGAGGTGAATACTTGTCAGAGGAAGTGAAAAGGACATAAGTAAGAGGTTTGTGGTCTGTGTAGATACAAAAATCTCAACCCTCAATAAACTTGCGGAAATGTTTAATGGCTAAATAAATGGCAAGGAGTTCTCTACCAAACGTGCTATAGCGAGTTTTTGGTCGTGTCAATTTGGAAGAGTAGAAAGCCAAGCGCTGGATGCCCGTGGATGTCTGTTGTTTAACGACGGCACCTTTAACGCAATTTGAGGCATCAGCAACAATGGAGAGAGGTGCATCAGGTATAGGGTGAGCGAGGGCAGTTGTATTTGCCAAAACCTTTCTGACACGATTGAAAGCTTTGAATGCTGTGCCAGGAAAAGAAAACTCGCGGTTGCTTCCGCGCAAAAGGTTAGTAAGTGGTAACATCAATTCGGCGCAATGCGGGATGAAGCGTCGATAGAAATTGACAAGGCCTATAAAACGGCGCAGTTGTTGAAAAGAAGTGGGAGTAGGGAACTCGCGGATAGCTGAAACTTTGGCATCTATGGGGTGACAACCAAAAGCTCCTACGCGATGTCCTAGGAAAAACAGTGACGATACACCGAAAACGCATTTAGATGCGTTAATGAAAACACCAAATTGGCTGGATCGCTCAAAAATTAGGCGGAGATGTTAAAGGTGTTCATTTTCGTTGGAACTTGCTACCAGAACATCATCGACATACACAAAAAGGAAAGGTAAATCGCGGAGGACATCGTTGATGAAAAGCTAAAAAGTTTTAGCAGAGTTACGTAGTCCAAAGGGCATCCGAACAAACTTGAACAGACCAAACGGTTTAGTAATTCTTAGCAATTGAAAGCGCAATTAAAAACCGGAGTCATCAATGAGATACAGTGTTGAGAACGGCGGAATCGAAAGTGTAGCGTTAACCGGAGTGAACTCAACGTCGGAGTCGCTTTTGTAGGTTGGAGAAACGTCGAAGTTGAGTGTTGAATATAGAAGCGTCGGGGTCAACAATGTGGGATACGATATACTCTATCCAAGAATCTGAGATAGGACTATCCCAACGGTTAAAAACTAGTAAATAAGAACAAAGTCGCTTGTGGATAAAAGCACGTGCTTGTTAAAAATTATTTAAAAGTTGTGTCAGTCTATGCAAGGCATCTTTAACTAAGTAAAACAAAAGGGCAGTTCAGTTTCACTACAGATGTGTGCGCAATATGAAAGTTCGTGGCCAGAGAGGGGCTCGAGCCCTCAACACGACGCTCTAACCGACTGAGCTATCCAGCCACGCCTGTGCGTGCACGTGTGATATTTTTAGCTTCCAAGCAGAGCGCCACTCGCAACATATTTCGCAGTGCAAACTGTGCGCTGCACTTTTCAGGCGCTGACAGTTGGCAGCCCAGTTCACTGCCCGAGGCGTTCTCTTGCAGTAGGCCTCTTTCACTAGACAGGTCTTCACTTCTATCCACTGTGGGTGTTAGCAGCAGTCGAGAAATTTGTTATACAGCTAAGGAATCCGGTGCTGTACTGTCAGAAGACACTAATACAGACGCCTTCTCTTCAGCAGCCGACGTCGACGTCAGGTGGTGATCGCATGTCACCCCACCCCCTGATGACAGTTGTTCACTGACAGTGATATTCACTCCGCGTACTCGACCTACGAATATTGCTTACAGTCGACCCCATTTCTCCCTCCTCCCGTGTCGACCTCGCCGTGCGGGCGGTAGAGTAGCGATGATTATAAACCAGAAGACATTTATAAGACTTGTCTAAATCTCATGTGTTCATTATTCACGCAATTACATCGACCCGGTGATAAATTGCTGAAAAAATATGTTTGCTGAATTGACTTCTCAAATCCTGCTTGGTTTAGTCTAAGCCTGCATTTCATACGGTTAGCATGAATGATCAGAACTCAGTGCCAGAATTATCTTCTTATGAAATTTTGGAAGAACTCGCTGAAATGAATATGCGCTTCGTATGAGATTTCAGTCGGTCTAGTCTACTGACGCGCGAAAAAATAGGTATGGAAGAAGAAGACAAGTCGATCACCGGAATCATAGTTTTATTCGTTCGCTAGGGGGCTTGACAGATTTGCTGAATTTACTTGACCCAATTGTGAAAAAAACTTGCGGCGTCGGTGGGCGTCGAACCCGCACGATTAGCATCGTAGCTCAATCGGTAGAGCAATGGCCGCGCAAAAGCCCTCCCTGCGGGCTCGACTCCCGCCGACGCCGCGAGTTTTCTCACAATGAGGTCAATTAAATTAATTCGTTTGGGCTTTCGAACTCTTACCGGAGTCTGCTGTCAGAGATAAAAGTGTAAACGAAAAACAAGTCAGAATTGTCAGTGGCGGTACCAAGCAGTCGCTAGTGACGTCATTTCAGAGGTGCCTGCGCGCAAAAATTCATAGAATGCGCTTTTTTAAGTTTTTGCGTTGGAACGCTAATCTATAACCCTTAGACGCTCTACGACTGACTGACTGATCTGCATCGCAATATCGGAATTTTTCCAACTGCAGTTGGATTGTAGCTTGATGTTGATGATACATAGGTTATAAAGGGACTTCTAGCTAGTTCCTATGCTGTTAGTACGGTAAATCATTCACTTTTTGCACAATACCGTCTGCCTGTTGGCAGCTTGTGAATACTACGAGGGGATTCCTCAGAAGTTGATGGAGTTCAGTTTCCATACTCATGTAAACTTTCGGTGTTGAGCCAATAGAAATTTGTTTCGACGGATTTATTCCAAGTTAGCGCATTTATTTCTGAGGAAACTAAAAAGGCCGTTCTGTCCTTCACTGACAATATCTCCCTGCATAACTAACTGCTGCGTGTATGCAAGTTAGTCGAAACTGGCCATTTCCCCTGTCATGTAACTGCCCCATTGTTGGGCTGATTTTGTAGGTATCCTGAAGAAGCGTCCGTCAGAATCTAGGACATAGGGGTTTGTATTCATACCAAGAGGTAGTTTATGGTTTATAGGTTACAAATGGCAATAGCTCGTTTAATTTGCGTTCTGCTCGGTTACGCGGAATGTCCACTGGTTGAATGTGCGTCATTGTTGGCAGACAAAGCGAAGTACTGCAATGACCCAACTCCGCGTGCAACGCTCAACCTCAACAATTGTTATCACGTGTTGATTAGTGCCTGCGGACCCCAATCGGGTCTGGCCAATCCTCTCCTTGAGGCTGACTCACAGATGAGCTCGTTGCAGGCGCTGTGATACCTTCTGCGCTCTCGCCTCGGACGCCCACCCTCGCGGATTTGGACGCGTGCCTGTCCAACTGTTGACTTCCTTTAATCTATTGTTCACTAGCTCTGTACAGAAAATATTTTTCCTCCTACCCGGCACCCCACTTCCTCTTTTCCCACACTGAACCGGGCCTGACGATCACCGTGGCCAGGGTCTATCCTATAAACTTGAGCCATTGCGATAGTTTTATTAATGTCAGCTTCAAAGTCCGGCATAAGATGAGAGTCAGGAAGGCAGGTATTCGAGGACTGTAAATAGAGCCAACCAACTGCTTTCAAATGTCATTGCTTGTCGCCTGTTGTAGGGACTATCCTGCTCAAAATGGACGGTTAAATAGCACTGCTACTGAGTAGTATTTCAAAAAGAACGAATTATGAAACATAAAGGTGAAGTCTGTCGAAATAGCCGAAATCGTAGCAGGATCTGAATTAATTTGACCTTGGGCGAATTTACTGTGTTCAAAGTGAACATAGATGCTATTATAAAACTTATATTTCGCAAAAGAAGAATGATCATCGAGACTACTGCTTGGTACATCTTCATGAGGCTGCTGGGCAAATCTTTTCTACTCGAATTCGTCTCCAGATTCTTATGCATCGCTTAATCGATTCACGATAAGGAAAAGAAGGTCTTCTGGTAAAAAAACCAGGTTGACATTGTCAACTAATCTGTAGCAGCGTACAAAAATAGGGACACTCTTTCAACCCTCCCCCCTTCTCAGGAATACAGCTGGCTAAAATTTCACTTAGCTTGCCTACTGACGTCTTCTAAACCCAACCCCAAGTATAGTTTCCGTGGAATTTGACGCCAAACCACCTGTATTACAGGGGTTTCTATTTTTGTGTGTAACCCAATCACTGTCTCATCGAGTCCAGATGGAAGCTCTGATCCGATTTATTTCTGCTATTGCTTTATGCTAAGGTCTCTGGTGAAGAATTCGCGATGGATGTAGAAACGTCAGGTAAATAAAAGTGTTGTCCCAGCGATAGAATCTTCCTCTCTGATTCGATTGTACAAGGCATTCCCCGGTTAGTGCTAACACTCGGGGGGGTGGCCCTCTTAATATTCGATTCCATTCTTTCGTTCTTCCTTCTAACCAAGGCTCTACACCATATCCAAATTGCACATACTGACACAGCATATGAATCCCTCATCAGTATTCAGTTCAGTTTTAGAAAACTTAATCGACAATTCAGTCACCGATTCTACCTGGACTTTTCCTACTAACTACACGAGCATTCACATCGCAATAGCGTACGTGAGGGTATTTAAAGGTTAGCCAATTAGATGGATAGAGTTTGTGTATTGCATAAGTCCGTAGTCTGCTAGAGGTGGTCTCTCAACTGCTCAGACGTTCCTACATGATATAAACGAAAGCAACTAAAGCTGTTGTTTCTGCATAGTTATTATTGAAAGTGGACCCATTATGAAGGATACCTGTCTGAATGTCACACAGTTCTTCCAATGATCAGAGTTTGTTTACATTTTGCAGCCAAAGTGATTTTTCTGCGCCGAGTCTTCGCGGAGAAAAAATAAGGGGAAGGAACAAAAAACTTTAAGGAGCTGAGTTGTGATAGTATCCCGCTTGTCTACAAGTAAACATTAACATTCTTGCGAATTGAGGGTTTCAAAAGTTGAAATAACTGATATTGGGCTCAACAACAACATCTTGGCTAGATAAAAAATCTACCAACCGAACGTTACAGAGTAGCCAAGGAAGAGGATATTTTCATTGGACGCAATTCCCTCCTTCACACCCGTACTGCAAACGTCCACGATCACGGACGTACTACGCAGTTGTTAGGATAATGTTGAAAATAGGCCCACTGCCTTTACTCCTATGGAACTACCTTAGTACTGATACGGGGCCTGCCTTACCTCGCAGGCGACCATACAAGAACAGGTCAAAGGTATACTATCGAATTAACTGATTTCCGAGTTGCTTGTTGGACTTATATATCGAGGTCTTGACATACAAGTGCTCCAAAAGCATAGTACGAAGGTTAGGGGCGTTATTTCGATGACACGTTTGTAATCATCAGGTGTTATCAGATAAATTACTTAAAGACTCAATTCAATTCCGTCGACAGCCTATGTGGTCATGTTTACGATGTAAGATAAAATATAAGTGAGTAAGTGCTTCCAGGAGCAAGGTCATTGAAAGTCTTAGATATCGTCAGACATCGCAGTGCCTACTGGGGACCACCTATATGAGGCTAGGAGGACAAAGCAGTAGCGTACAGGTTTGCAAATCTCAGGTCAGAGTAAGAGAGCAATCAGAGAAAACGGGATCTTATAAACAGCGACTGGAACGGGAATCATCCGTAGACGCCGATTTCCATTTTACAGACAGCTCTGAAGAAGTAAGCTTAGACCTTTCGTCAATACTGAAAAAACTCGTTTAGACACTGTTTCCCTGATTTGAGATTTAGGCGTACGCAATGAAGGAAGCACCACCCACTCTCCTACAAGCTAACAATCGATGTCTTGACACCCCAATGGTCTGGACCAATCGGGAGGCCGATTCAGCGGACTAATCTGTCTTGCCTACGTGACTGGTTGCCACGACCTGACCAAGCGATCTGATTGGCTAAAAACCTTCCAGCCAGAATGCGCATTGCAGTAGCCCTTGAAATATTAACATAGGCAACTGTCCGTCGGCAAATAGTGCGTGTGCATTTTCATATGGCGGTGTAGCTGCCGAACTTTCTCATTTTGGTAGTGTAGAAGATGGCCTCTGAACTCGGATTGATTTACTCGGTTGGACGACACTGGACGGGGTCAATGATTGAACTTGGTTATAATCGCAACTCTTTCATCGAATCTTCGAGTTCTGATTGGACAATAGGCGAAGATGCGCCAGTTTACACAGATGATGGACTTATTAACAACACTTCACCTTGGAGGTTTCTGGAGAAGCACGATTTTGGAAAGATTCTGAAGGATGAGTACACCAATGAATATGTCCTCAAAAAACTGATTGCAATAAGCAAAAATCCACGCATTGCGACGACAACGTTTATTAGCACGCATCGCTTAAATAAGACCATTTCAGCAGACAATTCAGACAAGGAACCGACGGTCTTGTCAAAGTCAATCGAACGATGGCTACTGAAAGTCATTAGAGACAAAGCTCAAATCAGGCACTCACTAACCAACCTTGCTCCTTCTGGAACTTCCTGTTCACGCTCAAAAACGCCATGTCCTCTTTTTAACCTGCACCGTACCAGGCCGATTCGATCTCGTAGCAGTGAACGTGAAGTAGGCTCAGGGAGGGGATTAGATCTATATCATCGCCACATCGAGGAAACCTGTAGCAACAGCAGCTCCCTGTGTTGGCAGCCTATGCAAATTGGTTCAATGCTTGCAAGCAAACGCAAGCGACAATCTCTCAGTGATAGCGAAATATTCTACGCAACGAAGGAAGGCCAGCAGGTGGACAAAAAGGATTCCTCTTCTGAGCAGAAGGATGCGAAGAAAAATGAGGCAGAAAACAACTCTACGGATGCCGTACAGCCAACACCACTGGTTTCCGCCGCCGATTCGGAGGATAACCCGGTTTCGACTGTTTCTGATCAGCCGGAGGATAACGGTGAAAAGACCAAATTTGAAGAAGCCACCTCCGATGTGTCTAAGGTACCCAACGAAACAGCTGACACAGAAAACACTGCTGCTGCTGCTGATTCCCCGGTGGATGGAGGTGCTGCACCGCCTGCACCGAGTGAGTCAGAATCTGATCCAGCTGCTGCGGACACTTCAACTGTAAAAGCTTCCGAAGAGTCCCCTCAAACACCCAGCCCTAAACCGACGGAGCCAACTTCGGATAATTCACAACATGAAACTCATCGACAGGGTCGTACTTTGACACACAGTAAAACAACCAGCGAGTTGCACAAAAAGCCTCGAAAAGCCGTTCGATTTGCCGACGAAGAAGGCTTTCCAATAGCCCAGGAGCATCTAGTGCCCGATACCTCTTTACCTCCGATTTTGCACCGGAAGCGTCTTGACTGTAAGTCATTACTACCATTGTTTTACTGAGCACTTAAGCAACTTTAAGTCAAAACCTGCGATTGTTAGGCTACTTTCTATTCCACTCGAAGGGGATGAACTAAACTGGGTGTGTACTAAGGGATGAAGCCGATTCCAACTTCACTCCACGATGAAATCTTCATGGTGAAGAGCACCTCGCTGGAATCCTACACTAGACGACTTGTTATGAAATTTAAATCAATATTCTGAAATGTACGTTTTAATTAGAAAAGAGGACTTAGGTAGGATTTTAATGAGTCTGCAGCATAAGCTCAATACATTTAAGTCGCCCCGGGACGCCGGCTTTTGAACGCCTTTCCTTCCGGCCGCCTGCAAAAAACATTTTCAATAAAAACACAAAGTTCTAGTCGGTGAGAAAGCCGACGTTGCCTTTGTTGGCTCAGTCGTTTCCGAGCCATATGCGTCAGGAGACATTTCTTACGTATTCTACGTATATTTTTGGTTAGCCTATAGATTTATCCATTAATATACGTACAGATTCGAGGTTCAGATATATTATCGCATTCATCGTCTCCCAAAGAAGAGGCAGAAGAAATGATATAAGGTCCACGAGGTGGCCCTTTCTTCTTCTCTGGGACATGATGAACGCAATACAATTTATCATTATATATTTTATGGAAAAAATACAAAAAATCCTTTGTTGCAATCTGTCGGTAACAAATCACGTATTATTTTTGTATTGAAAGTTATTCGAGTTATGCTGCACGATAGTCTCAGTACAAGCCTGCGTACTATTTATTGATATAAAGCGTTGTTCGCAATTTTGGTTAACATCTAATCAAAAACGCAAAATACGTGATTTTCCGCTGATTATTATATATCCACTCGTTTACTAACTTTGGATATTATCTAACGATATCGCAAACATCTAAGTGGCGTTTCGAAAACCTTTTTATTCAACTGCCTGTTTTAAAACAATCTAACCGAGCTATCTTGGTTATGCAGGATTATAATTTTAAAAGCATCATTTTGGTAGATATCAAATAAGTCCAGTGAGACCGTTAGGACCTTAGTCTGGATTAGTGCACATCGAATAAGAATCGAAAAAGTCAAAAAACTACCGCGGGTTTTCTGACAGCAAGCGCTAATCTTGAGTCGAAATCACGAATATATTGCCCTTTACCACGAATGAATATGTTTAATCCTTTCAACAGTCCTCAGCAAATTACAAATTTTAGTTTAAGTTTCTTCAGGCATTTCAATTTCAACAGTACTGTGGAGATAGCAGTTCGTCCTGTTTCGGCTACTTATAATATTGAGTATGAATGCAAGAGACTCAAGGGTTTGGGTAAAGCTGCACACATCAGGAGTTCATGTCAGCCCCCTTCCTCTGAGTTGATTTTTTGTATCCTTTTGAAATGACTAGCCATACTTACGTTCCAGTTGCTAACTTACCGGTTTAGTTGCTAGCAGTTATCCCTATGTAGCACCAGTCAAATAGCTAGTAGAATGAACGAAAACTGAAAAAAACCTTCAGGAGAAATTAATGACTGTAAAATCTGCGAAGAACTAAACTCGTGCTTTCTAGTAGCATTATGAAACTTAACTCGCATTTGAGCGTACGTCGTCTGTATTTATTCATGTTTACTTTCTTGAAGTTTACATTGGCTCGGTTCCAGTGAATGAACCAGGTTCTACATGTCACACTCATAATGAATGCCCCTAATTATTGCAAACTTATGTTCTATTTGAAGCTTAAACAAACATTTTTCAAGAAGAAAGTTCAAACTTGATGCATCACAATCCTTTTGGTTCTGGAATGCCATTAGTCTGTTCGCTTATTGTTTACTTCGGTTGGATATTCCGGGCTGTTGCCAAGGCAATTTAACCAAGACATAAACGTATACTGCCCTGAGTATTTACACAGTCTAAAAACGACTGTAGGCAAAGGGGAACATTTTCACCCACAAGGTGCAACTTTGACACTTATTATTTCGCGGGATTAGCCGGGTTGAACTGTGTGCCTGCTTCCAAGACAAGTTATTTTCTGTGCGGTCAACTTTCGCGCGAGTGCGTTTGCAAATCGGGTAGATCCAAAAGCCCTGTGACAAGAACCAAATTGCAGTGGCACATGCTTTACGCAAATCGATTTTTAGTGCTTATGAGTGGAGCGATTCGTTTCGTTTCGTTTTTTCATCTATTTGCTGTTGCAGCTGCATCATTTTTCTTTATAATGTTCCCCTTTCACAGCCTTTGATGACGATTACCTGGATTTTGCAGCAGTTCCGTCTTTTCACCGCTCATTCTCAACATCCACCTGCCGAGCCTCTGAACGGCCCAAGTTTTCTTTGCCGCCGGTGCCTATGCCCGGCCAGATTAGTGCGAGGTCAAATGACTACGAGCAGAGCAGTCCAGCTGACGCATCTCCTATGGAGTCTTCCTGGCGACTGACGTTTGCTCAACCCGCTGCACAGTACCTGGCCTTCCGTCAGCGTCTTGACACGGGCTGTGTATCGCTGGAAAATGTTACTGTCTCTACGCCCAAGGACAATGCCTGTGCAGTACGTCTCTACGGTACAGTCAAAGTGAAGAATATTAACTTCGAAAAACACGTCAAGCTGCGGGTAACTGAGAATCAGTGGAAGAGTTTCAAAGACTATCCAGCCAGTCATAACTTGGAGCTATCCACTGTTAACGGGGCCGGCGGACGCTTCGACACCTTCATCTTCAATTTCTCCATCCACTTCCCGGACTCGGCGCTCGCATACGACCAAAATCAGGAGCTTCAATTTGCTGTATGCTTCCAGGCTGGACCTAACGGCAGCGCTGGTGAGTACTGGGACAATAACGATGGCTGCAACTACATCGTTCAGCGTCAGGCGTCACCGAAGCCTTTTATGACACGGACCAACAGTTTAACTGGGGCAACTATTCCATCTACCCCTAGTACACTTTTGGATGCAGGCGTCAGCCCGAGTTGTAGCAGTGACAAAAAAGGTGGCCAAGATGGACAGTTTTTTCGTATTCACCCGTCGAGAGTAATGGGGGCACCAGGATGCTCAACGTCTGCGGCGGGTGATTCAGTAGCATCCATCAGCGCCCCAACTCCCTACACCATCGATTTTCGACCGAATTTTGCCGGATTCTCTTCGCTCACCAGTTACTCCTCCTGGCAGCATTACTCCAATGAATCCATGTATTATTAGATGTAAGTGCGGCATTTTCCCGATTATCTCAGCTGCGACGTGTGCTACTTCAAATCTTCCACTTCATCAGGCAAGCGTCCTTTCGTCGCCACTTTTGGTCGCTGTAGCGACAGCAGCAGACACAACAGCGCTACCTCCGCGGAAACAAAACTGACGGTGTTTCTTAGCTAACGATCCTCCAGACATACCTGCAAATACCCGGGAAATTCTGTCCATTGCTTGCATTTTCCATTGTTTCAGTCCTTCTCCACAACCCTTCCTCCCCCTCCTCCTAACCTCCTGGTTCATCTTTCTACCAATGGACTTAATGGAAAGACACGACAAAAGACCGCTATCAAAGCTAAATTTTAACATTGTCTCATCTTGTGCTAGCATTTCTAGTCTTTCATGACATCACACGTCAACAGATTCCATTTCCATCGTCCTCCTCACACAGACACGCACATTCACTGGTTCTGTCTTCCATAAACTCCTCTTTTTCATCCTTTTTACGCTATGTTCGCCGTGTGTTCAGGTAGGTGCACACATGCAAGCTGTCTCAAGATACAGCCAACCGCACGACACTCAGTACACCAGTGTAAATTGTTTGTTTTTCAATAGAGATACTACTAATTTGCAGTGCACTGCTTTCGACTGACTCCTTCGAGCCCTCGGCATTACCGGGCTTTCTAACAGGTGCGTTCTGCGAAGAAAGAAACAGCAGTACACATATAACGAGCTTGATATAGCAATCCTCCTTGCCTTTGCTTTTCATCCGCTGCAACATGACCAGACTTGGAGCATTGTGACCCTGTCCCCCCCCCTCCCCCCACACAAGCACGCACAATAGAAGCCAGTAGCCCCTACTCCGCAGTTCAAGACTATATAAATCTGTGAACTTTGACATTCTTCACCTTTCCAACCCCCTCCCCCCCCGCACCAACACACACACACACACACATGTATAATTCGCAATATTTTTATAAGCAATCTGCCAAAGTTTTTAATTTGCTGATTGGTTTTCGTCATCCTTAGATTTGTGAAAATACAGCGTTATAGTAGTAACTTATTTGGTGTGCTCCTGACCGCCTTGCCTGAAGGATGTCCTATCTGACCCCCGAGAAAGGGCTACAGTTCTAGAAAAGTCCATTTTCTTCGCGGGCAGCAGCGGTTATCTTGCAGTCTTTGTGTTCCGTTTTCGACCGTGGTCGCTTCTTGCAGACCAAAGGAGGGAGCGTAAACAACCACGCATGGGGTTTTGTCTTAGCCTACAGAAGCAGTGGTTTTAACGGCAGACAAGGGTGGCAGTGTTGTCTTCTGGATGTTTTGTTCTCAAAACAATGCAAACACACATGGAGCATTTGCTCCTGGGTAGCACGTCTGCGTACAAGAGAAGTAGAATTTAAAAGGTGGAGGTAGGAAAAGATGGTTATTGTTTTTATGCTACCCATATTATCAAGATGGGGGTCATGTGTGCCTGTCGGTATGACTGTTGTTGTTTTGAGGATACGAGGCAGAAGGGATGACTTCTATGACCCCCTAAACAGGACATGAGAACAGGAACTGTTCGCAATCCAGTTTTCGTCACGCCAAACTTCAGAGGAAAAGGGGTCTTAGTTAACGTTAGGCGTAAGATCAGATTTAGGATAAGTTGAGGTTAAAATGCTAAATGTAGGGTAAGGGTTAAGGGAGGATAAAGATTAGGGCCATGGTTTGGGTTATTCTGGGCACATTTACCCTTCCTGGAGAGCCAATTTTGGTAATTGGAGGGGGCGTTCCCATTCCATATCCTTCCCGTGTCTTCACATCCTATCACGTACGTTCTCCACCGAGGCCGGACAATTTAGTTCCATGCGAATATTAATAATAGACGAGAATGAAAAAGAAACCGAGCCCAACATATTGACTCATGCGAAAGATAAAGGTGTCAGTTGGGATAGTACAATCGAAGGCCAGGCAAAGAAGTGCACTTACGATGCGCACATTGCATTCATCTTCTGTTTTCAAAAGAAACAATGGAGCAGGGTGACTGTCTTCATCTTTCATTTTAAGTTGCTCATTTTTGACGAATTTTGAAATCCAGGGAAGTAGAATAAAACAAAATTATTCCCAATAAGAAGCCGTCAGACTCCACTTCAAATATTCAGGTTGGGTTATCCAGGTTTACAATGAGGCAAATATAACGTTCAAATGGCATGTGAAAATGTCAGAACGGTTGTACGAGCGGTGAATACGCACGAAATGAAGACGACAGTGGTGTGCTAGTTGTGCCAGGCTTAATGTCATAGTTTTTATGAGGGACTTACTGAAGCTTTGCGAGCCTTGATGGTGGATTGTAGGACTATGGTTTCATCATGGTAGCTGAGAAACTTTAATCTACGAATTTCTTGACTAAAGGCCAAATTTCCTGGCAGCATGACAGCCACTTCCGCCGATAGGGGTACACTCTGGCGTAAACGGTTATCTAGTGACTGATGCTTTGTGTCCAACTCAAAGAACGCAGTAACATGGTGATCATTCTTGAGTGGATGTGGGGGTGGGAAAACGAGTAAGGTCGACGGATCAACAAACTTTGATCTCCATAAACAGTCCGAAGTGCTTGAAGCTATCGAGGTGCACTGAAAGCCGTGGCTTGGAAGGTTACCAACTGACGGGCAGCTCTTGCCGCACAGTCAGCCCAATGTGAGTTAGTGGCGGACTGAGAGTCAGTCTACAATTGTTCCTTCGTAATGTGGTATTTATGGCACTCACACTCAGTTGGGATCCGAGACCGTTGTGGCGACAAGCTAAGGGACGGTTTTGGCTGTGCCAGCCACCTGCGCACCTCCCCCCTTCACCCCCGGTCTCCTTGACTCTGTCTTGACACCGGGACCAGGTGGGAGAGAGGAACACAGAGTGAGCTAGATGTAACACAAGTCCAATATCACTTCAATCCAACGCAATTCATCGTCCCTGCAACACCCTACGGTAGAGCACACTGTGGACGTCGTTGAAGGCGATGGGAGAGCTGTCGGATGTGCTACTATAGCGCTCGAGAAGCATTTCAGGCAGTTCATCCAGGAGCAATAGGGAGCAAATGGCACGTCCATTTTTTAAAGATACATACTGCCCTAAGCCTTATTGGACGTCGGAAACAAAACACTAAGGGGTAATCTCTGAAGAAAGACAAGACTGTTTCGTGAAAGCAGAGCATTTCTGAATCTCGCATTAATTCCTTCTGAAAATAATGATTTCAATCATAAGCTGTAGATTTAAGAGAATTCGAGGAATTATTTGAATGAATAGTTTTCATAATCTGTACTTCTGCCAGCAGAACCTGCAACAAACTGTTCTCTCCTAGCAATCAAATGCACCGCTGATTTCGATGCTAATTCCCTAATACAATTGCAGTAAAGTGTTAGAGTAAAGTATCCCCTTTAAAGGGAACTTGGTAGAAAGCCAAGTCCTTCAGCCTCCAGTTTCATAAGGTCCACTCTGGCCTCTGAACAGTAACCCGTCGGAATTCAGATGGCTTCGTCCTAAACTAGCGGTTGGTTCGAGGTTAGGGTTACAGTCACGTTAAGGGGTAGGAGCATTTGAGGCTAGTGTTAAGGGTGGTGTTAGTTTAGCATGAGGTAAGTGTTAAGATAAGAGCTCCAGCTAAGTTTTTGTTGGACGATAATTATATTTTGAACATGACAATGGTTCTCCCTCTGTCATTTTGCACAACAGCCAAGGCACGCTCCAATTTCCGCTTCCTTTTTATAGTGCCAAATCAAGGAAGCATACAAAACATCGACCTTCGTAGAGTGATTAATCACTGACGGGTGAAGTAACTCCAGGTCTTACCTTTGAACGTGATATAAATCTGATAGAGATGCAAGCGAGACAGGAAATCGGTCGTTGAGGGAATGGTATTTACAGCAGAAAAGTAAATATGATATCTAGTCAGGGCGGAAGGAAGGGAGAAAAATCATATGTTCGAGACGTCAAACTCGCCTTCACTACACGCATTGGATCGCGTACAATTCAGAAAAGTAAGGGAGCCTACGCACAGTCACGAGGGTTAGGAAAAAAGGTATGTTCCACCGTTTGATCTGCACAAAGACGAAGCAAGGGAATAAGCGGACAAACTACCAATTATTGGATAGCACCCATATACTGTAGGAGACTCGGAAACAGAAAGGTTGTCTTCAAGAGTTTAAAAAAAGCTATTTGGTTGTTTTGGTGAACCGAACCCAGGAAAGAACGTCCAGAGTTATTCTGCAGATATGGCTGCATCCAGCTTCTGGAGAAGTAGCCAGTCGCTTAGTCAGCAAGGGTTAATTTTGATCTCAGTGTGACTATACGACTGCTCAGGGGGAACAAAAGATACTATCATATACTTGGCTAGGAATCAGCAAGTTGGTCGCAGTTTCAGGTCTCACGGTATTAGCAGAGCAAGGCTCAAGGGCTAATTAGTTCTTGAAATAATACTCTGGTTGCTAGGAGACGAAGTAGGAGTTCGATTGCCAAAGATGCAGCGTGAAGCCTGAACGACGCAATATCCAGTATTCAACAAACAACCCAGCCCTGATAAGTTTCGATGCAGGATCCAACGAATAGATTGACCATCATAATGCCCCTGTGGGGCTGATTCTCATCATGTTGGGCGCAAAACACAGGATTTATTTGGACACCCAGATGGATGAGAAAGGAAACCGGGCTTCTAAAACCTCGTAGAAATTAGTTATTTTTGTGACAATCATAGTCAATTGTGCGATAAGAGCACGTTGGAAATTATTTGTTGTAAAAAAGAATAGGCGGAAGGTATATAAACGCATACAACGACATTTCTCGACAAACGCTCACCGACCACCGAGGGAACTTACTCATTCCATCCTGCCTTGGGGCTCACCCTCGAGCCCCGCCAGCAACCACACAACGGCTAGTCGTTTTGTACTGGGCACTGCCGGCCGATGCCCTCCATTGCTTTGTCAAGCGTTATTGTTCGAGGCCAGCTGCCTCAAGGTCATCCAATACCTCAGTACAGATGTCACTGACCTGCAGACACTTGACATCGTTCCACTCGGTAACACACACACATGCGTCTAGGTCTGGGGTCGGCGAACCATGGCTCGCAAGCCAAATATGTCTCTTTTGATGATCGCGTATGGCGCTTTCAGAAACTTCAGATTTTATGATTTTGGTTACTCTAAGTAATGGGTTGTACTCGAATCACAACAATCATCAGGCCAAATCCCAGATTGGAAGTTAAAAGACACAATTCACCAGAAGGAGTGATTTATTATGTGCACAACTCCCAATTGCTGTCCCAGGTGGCAGGCAGGCAGGCAAGTAGCCCTTGTTGGATCCGGAACCCCAACGGGTGGGCCTCAATCCCGGCGGCGAGGAGGAGGAGAAGGAGGAGTCGGAGCAGCATAGTCAGGAGGGGCTGCTATGTCATAAAAAAAACAGATGGAGAGGAGAAGAGGTGGATCCATCATAGGGAGGTTTGGTGTAGCAGACCTTGGCCGCTCTGAGAGCGGGTGGGAACGCGGTCGAAGACGCGTCTGCTGGGATAGTGTTGATTGCGCCCAGCCAGCTTGTGACAGCGGTGACAGCTGATTCAGTAGGATTGCGGAGCAGGTTCAATTGTTCTGTTATTGGTGTCTTACAATTGCCCGAGGGGATGTCGCCTGCAGAGATCTTTGCTGCAACGGCCGAAGGGTGGAGTATTTAAATGGCCCTTGGGTACTTAGACGGGCTTGTATGCTCGTGTGTGTGTGTGTGTGACTGAATAAACAGCAGTCGCCAAGGTGGTGGTCTCGGGGCCGCCAGAAAACCAAAGGAAAGGGGACGCTCGCGCATCTGTTACCGGTTTCCCAGACGCAGCTGCGAGGTCAAGCCTCGAGGGACGGGGGTGTCAGTGCAATAGAGCACTGGAACAGTTGCTTGTGGTAACACATGACTTTGGGACAGCGGGTCTTGGAAAACGAGAGGGGGAGGGGAGGGCACGCATTTTAGCCGTCCCCCTCCAATGACGTGCCGCCACCGAAACGCGTATTTGAATCAATTTAATCTCTAGTATTTCGGCACCCCTAGGTTTGGCCTGGCTGGTCCCTTTTTCGGCCTGCCGACAACACTTGCTTCCATTTTTTCCTGCGTCCCGACAACGGCGACAAGCTCGCTAAATAACAGACGCTATACTAAGGCAGGACAGCCCGCAGACTTGACCTCAGCTTGGTCAAGGTCACACTGGCAGACAAGGCTATCTTACGCGCATAGGCCAGCCGGCTTTGTTACATATAGTACCTTGTGTTTATGTCCCCAAATGGAGCAAACAGTCAATTCGCGAACAACTTCCTTGTGGACTAATGCGTCGATCCTAACATATGACTGCTTTCTTTCATCAGACGGATCGCACATATTTGAACGCTACGCTTTCTCTCATTTGCCCAAAATTAACCTCTGCAAAAAGAGTATGGTGAAACGAAAAAGATATGAAGAGTATCGTACATTTCAGGACGAATTGGCCGAAGAATTCGTCTTTGTACAGGGAGCACATAATGCGGTGTGTCTAGTTTGCAATGACAAGATTACAACGATGAAACGGTCGAAAGTAAAGTGCCACTTCAACACACGCCATCATACGTTTGCATCAAAATACCCTGCCTCAAATGATCGCCAGTTTAAAACATTGCTGGAGGAAGTTTGAAATAACTATCATGGTCTAATTTTGCACAGCAAGGTACGTTGGTTGTCAAAAGGGAAGGTGCTTAGCCATTTTGCAGCTTGCCTGAACGAAATCCGGACGTTCCTTGAAATAAAGGACATTGAGCATCGGGGATATGACCGAATATCTGAACCAACTTAACGTTAAATTGCAAGGCAATGGAAGTACAGTGTTAGCCCTTCACCAATCCGTGTTTGCTTTTGAAAACAAGCTTGAACTCCCTATCATGGATCTTGAAACAGATCGATTCCTACATTTTGAAAATTTTAGACAATATAAACATGCATGCACAGTAAGTGAGTCCACTTAAATCTTTGATCGCCACCAACTAGTTTGCTTCACATCCAGTCTCCTACAGTCCTTCAAAGCACGCTTTGGAGAATGTCGAGAGCACACTCGTATTTTTAAGTTCATCACCCATTCAACCGAGTGTTAACTGAACACAGCTGACCTACGTTATATTCCTTGGCTCTCCGTTAGAGATTTCGAAGAAGAATTGGCTGACCTTTAAGCCTCAGACATGTGGGTGAAGAAGTTCAAGTCAACCAATGAAGATTTGGAAAGGATCGCACGACATAAAGCGGAGTTGGCAAGCAAGCACATGTGGACAGAAATTAGAAACTCAAACCCGAAGACCAGCTGATAATCAAAACTTGGAACACGCTTCCGGTCACATACCACACACTGCAGCGTGTGAGTATTGCTGTATTGACCCTGTTTGGATCTACATATGCATGCGAGCAGTCATTCTCACATCTTAGATACATCAATTTCATAATAAGAGCAAGTCTAACGGATGAAAGCCTTAACGCTTGCATGAAGCTTAACCTCACTAACTACCGACCAGGCTATAAAACCCTCAATTAATCCATGCAACGCCAGAAGTCACATTAACAATGACTATTATGAGAACAGTATTCAAAAGAATAAATTCAGAGGCCTATTTTACTCGCATTTGAAAGAATTTCATTGAAAAATATACTATATGGCTCTTTTTGAATTATATTTCCAAATATTTGCTTTCTTGGCTCTCTGAATGAAAAAGGCTGCCGACCCCTGGTCAAGGTTCTCGCGGCTGTCCAAGCACCACTCGAACATGTCCCTTTTTCTCCATCCTCGGCCGCCAGACATCACTTCGGATCATGCAACTCTAGCGGAAGGTCGTGCTCTCTGTAGTCAATCTTCTTCTGTCTATTCTTCGTTCTTTTGTGTACACAGTGATTTATTCCTCCTATTATGGCCTCCATCGGCTTCTCCTCTTCTAAGTTACCATAGCCTGAAGATCGCGGTTGCTAGGGTTTAACTTAGTTAACCCTCTGCGATAGTGTAGGCAGATGAACAGTGTCATCAGCTTTAACGCTCATGTTTGCTTTCTTTTTAATCACAGTGATGCTTTTGAAGATGAACCTTGACCGAGAGTAATTTAATCTTAAAATTTCAGAATGCTCCCTCAAGGCCTAAAATATAAATACCCTGGGGACAACGAAAATAATTTTCGTGCACTTCTCTTCCGCTTCATGTTTCAGCTAGAGTTGGCTTTCCTGGTTCGATTCTTCTGACGCTTGAATAGAGGGCAGGGATTCGTAGTGGGGCTGCCTAATGGTAATAGGAGTTACTCTAATAGTCTCCTTCGTCTATAGGCTTCCTTAGCTAACCAATAGGAATTGCTCCTACAGTTTTCGTAGTCTCTTTTTTCATTCCACAACCCCTTTCACCTACATTTTAGTTCAGTAAGACAATTACAAGTGGTTCTTATTTATTTCTTAGGGTGTACTTATCCTGCATAAAACATTTAAGCACGAATCCCGTAGAAAACTTGGGTTGAGAGGCTTTTGCCACTGGGCAGCCCCACGATGCATCTATCGCAGGGACAGAGGGGCACATCAGAAGTTGCGTGCTCATATCACGTTGAATGGTCATCAATATCGCAAGGGGTTAAGTAAGTTCAACCCTAGCAACTTCGATCTCCAGACTATGATTACAAAGAAGAGGAGAAGTCTTGGGAAGGCCACAGTGTTAGGATCAGTATATTGTATACACTGAAGAACGAAAAATAGTAGGGAGGAAGATTGACTAATGAGAGTATAACCTTCCGCCAGAACGGCGTAATACGAAGTGTCGTCTAGTTGCAGGAATCCCCGCGGCCCAGAGAGCAAGCGTTCACGCGTGCAGGCTTCGCATTCGTCGCCTGGCCAAAAAGTAGTTTTGCGGCAACTGTGATCGGCTGATCCAGGCGTCGAGACCAGCGTCTGAGAGCCTTCGGGAAAATTCACTTCGATGCGGGCTAGTCACAACTCATCCCTTCCGGATATAGTCAAAGAAACGTCTGCATCCTAACCGCCATAACGTTTGATCAATTAATTCCTAGTAAGAAGACTATTATGTGCTGGCCAAGCCTAGTTACGCCCGTCCTCAAGCCAAACTGTGCGCCAATAGATGGACAAATCAAGAATTAGTAGATGCAGGCGCAGCCGCTGGACCAGGGACGGTATTCGCTTGACTTTTCGGACTCATACTCAAACACATCCTCAGAAACAGCACCGGATACAGGCAATACAGATGCAACCAAAGTTACAGCGTTTATAGACGGGCAAGTCATAGCCCGTGCCCAAGTCGGTTTTGGTTAGTTGGTAGTGAGTGTGGGGGACTCATCGTCGAAAGGACCCTGACTATTCATTAGTGAACTCTCACCAATCGGTTACGGGACTCGTCCGGTTCTGCCTTGAAGCTCACTCTCGAGCCCCAACAGCATTCGCACATCGGCTGGTGGTGTAGCCTCACAAACCACGAAATTCACATTTACAACCATGATCTAAAGAAATATGGGTAAAATCAGTTCAGCCACTTAACTGTGTATTGTATAAGCTTTCGGTTCGGCGTTCGGAATAGTCCATTTAATAATCTGAGCGGAGTAACCTAAACATTCGTAGGTTTTGATAATGGAATCATGAAAGTTCTAATGGTAAAAAGCACTTAATTTGTGTTTTTTACGGATGTAAGGTACTGAAAAGAGGAGTGGTACAAAAAGAGTGGTGAAGAACTGTTTACTATAGAAAACCAAGTTCGAAGCAGACATAAAATATGATGGAAAGGAAAAAAATAAAACACGAACATCGTCACAGGCCACTTATTTTGGATAAGACGGAGTAAGCTTATTTCCATGCAATAAGGTCGAATTTGCATCAGAGAACGTAGTGGGGACCACACAAATTACCCTAGTTACCAGCAAGAACAATGAGGCGATGGATAAGTGGTAAGTCAGACTTGGGATCGAAAATAATAAGCTGGAGAAAACAGGGTAACTGAATGCACATAAGACAGGCAAATGAACACTTCCTTTGCAGAAAATCATCAGCCCTGTGCGTTTGCGCGTGCAATGACAAATCCAAACAACCCGTCTTCATGTGCCACCCATAACCTGATCCACAGATCATGTAAAACAGCTGGTGGTGTGGCTGAGCTCCATAGCTGACGTGGCAGAAAGGCCACTTCAAAGGCGTGCCACAAAGGCGTACGGCATTAGAGTATCGTCTCGCACGGACTTTGTGCTGCCCGATGCATGCATGCCGCGAGCCATGGCTGACCGCACATGTGCGGCGCAGCCCATTTTGCGTGTTGAGTGTTGGAACGCCATTCGGACTGTGCAGCCAAAGTTATTCTGAAGTACGAAGAGCAGGCGGCACGTCTGAGCTTGAGTTTCTCCCCAAAATCCCTCATAATGTTTCCAGGTTGTAAATGAACGGAAAGTTCTCACGGATAATTATCGAGCGCTGTTTGTTGTATCGATAACAGAAGGATCGTCAAATCGAGGGTCAGGCAAGACAGAGTTGATAGAGGCAGCTTTACTGAACTAAATTAGCCTTACAATAGCTGCTGCAAGCGACGCGTGCAAAAGCCAGTCACGTCGGTGTAAAAGCGAGTGTGTAGGTGTCTATGTGCGCGGGTTTAGTTCAGCCGGCCCAGTTCTTAGCCAATCAGAAAAGGGTGCAGATGTTTGCATCAGAGCTCGCGAGGCATCGATTAGCTTCAGGCGTATGCGCGTCGACAGCGTGGGCGCGAAAGTACAAGAGCGCACAGAGAAGGGAGGATGATTCAGCGCTGGGCGCCTGGAGTAACTTGCGGTAGGCAAAGGCGTGGAGAGTGAGAACGGGGTGAATCAGCGCAGCAATACCGAATGCAGGCTGCCACATACTCCCACTATAAGTGCATTTTTCCTAAGCGTAAGTCTGTTAACGTGATCAGAATATACTAGAAAGGGGCGTTGCAAGAACGCATACGAAAATAAGAGCTGCTAAAGTTCATAAGCGAAATTGGGGGCATCCAAACAATCAGTCACAACCTGGAAACTGTACAGATTGGGCTAGCACCTCCTGGTAGGAGCTTCTGTACATGTCTCCTTACCTTCTGCAAATCAAACGACAGTTCGGCGGTCAATACCGATGATGTCCACAGTGCGGTGGTGCAAGGACGATAACTTATGCATGGATTAGTTTTAGTTTACAGTAGACTTACGTTGGCTGGGTAGGGTTTTGGAAGGTATCGACGTAGTGAGCGGAGCATTGCGTTGAGTTTCGGGAGAAGGAAAGGTGCACCGGCTGCTTTCACTGACACGGAGTCATAGCACTTCACGGCCAGGACGATGTAAAAATATGGACAGAGCACTGTCTACTGATATTGCAGAACATCTTGCACGAAGCCCTTATTGCTCGTCCACAGACGAAGGATTCGATACTATCATTCCGTTGTGTGGTGATGTACCATAATTGGCCAGTCATAGTTTCGAAGACCCATCAAATGAAGATAGATCGTCGACTTCGCTGCTATATATGGTCGACTGTTGTCGTTCTTGCTGGTAATATCAGTTTAACTCTTTTTGTAGAAGACTTGCTAACTTCTTCCTCTGCTCTTGCCCGGGGCTTTTTTGTGCAAACCGGGGCGCTTGAATAGTCATATACTGGTCTTTTTACATTGTCATTCCCAATAAAAAAATGATTGAGTAGTCACCACAACGATGAGAACAGCCAGACGAAAAAGAGGCTGAGAAATTTATTGGAAGTTTGACCTTTCCTGTAGTTATTGTGCCTGCCCAACTTCAGATACTAAACACTTATGCGCCTAGTCCTTCGTACAGGGCGCGCCGTGTGACCTGCCATGCCAACCGCTGGGCTACATCGGACCTGTGTCGGACCTGCCCGCACTCACTGCGGAGTTACTTGGCGGCTCCGATTGTTTTACGCCACAGATTTTGCAAACATTAAGTTCTGATATAATACGCGAATGACAAGAGTCCGTATGCCAGATTGTCGCCTCTGGCTTAAGAATAAACGCATGCAACGGGGGGAATAATAGAATGCTTGTAACGAGAAGCTTTCATAAGGCGACTACCACCGTATTGAAGAACATCTTGATACCCTCGGAACGACAGAAACGTGCAAACAGGAACGCAGAATTTTGGCTATAGCACTGCTTGTTGCACAAGCCCCCAAAACTGGGCCAGCTTGAGTACACAAACAGTAGTTAACACTCCTTACTGAGGATCAAACAAAAGCTCTAGAAAGTGAATCTGGTTTTAACACAACCGACCCAAATCCCGTCACTGTCAGTGCTTCCTTAGTATCGGTGCTACACAAAACCGGTGTCACAGACGTGGCAGAGAATCTTCTTCGACTTCAAGTCTCCTTGCTGTTCGTGTCGGAGCAAACAGTTCATTCGTTACTAAGAAAGAAATAAAGTGTTTTAAGGGAGTTAAAAGCAGACAATCAAATAGTTAATCTGCCTGCTGACATATACCAGTCAACTGTTGTCCACAACAAGGTAGATTACTGAAAAAAGTTCACATGCTCCTCAATGATTGAGAGTCCTACAACGGCAGCAAATTTACCATTCAAAAATAATAACTGGCGAAAATGAACAGGACTGTGGTTCAACTAAAAAAGGGGCAGGCTCCTCACCACCAAAATTTTCAATGTGGCACAGCCTACAGAGGCATCTATGGCGCAGTTCTACGGTCTCACAAAAGTACGCTAGTCAATTGTTCTCCTCCAGCCAATCATCTCACTTCTAGACGCGTTCGCTTACGGATTTACGAAATGGCTAATTCAGAGGCTGATGTTACTAACCATAGGCTCATAAGCAATCGAACACTCAGCTGAGCAATTACTCGACAAAAAAGACAGTTGCAATCGAACTGAATGAGAGGCTGGCGTAATTTGGTGTCACTTCACTCCTCGCGTCCATACCACAGACCTTACGTTTGGAACGTTAATTTACCTGCTAAATCAAAATAACGATGATTATGATGATGAATACTAGCTGATAGTTAATGATATTACAGAACCCACTGGGTATCACGATCCCTGAGCTCATGACGTAGACAGGTTTTTAAAAGTGCGAGAAGCGACTGTTTGTGCGCGCTTTGCTGTCCACATCATCATCATAATCAGTTGAGACAGCATTAATTACTACAAAAAACAACTGAACTCGTTCCTTTCTGATCTAAAATTCCGGGTGGAAGAGGAACTGAGGGGGGGGGGGGAGGGGGGGGGGGGGAAAGCAGACTTCCGGTCTAAGATATTTCACCTACCGCCGACTGGAGTGGAAAATGACGACGTTAGTCTACAGAAAACCGATGAATACGCCGCAACTGCTGAGTTACAACAACTACCGCCTCCAGAAAAACAAACTAAGCTGCGTACCCACGCTGTACCGACGGGCGGAAACTCGTTGTTGCCTGCCAGCCACCAAGTGAGACAAGAGGAAGTCCACGAATATCCGCCAACAGTCGTTGGGTAAATTCGAATGACAGGAAGGAAGAGGAACGAAGAATAGCCAGCGGAAACCGTGGCGGGGCATTCCGTACAGGAAGAAGTCTCCAAAGTCGAAGCTAGCTCTCTAAGATCACTTGAAACAGGAGTTGCTCACAGGCCTGATTCAGCAGTCCTCCCGAAATTAAAGCAACAAAGGGACCCTATCTGTAAGCATGAGCTGTCTGCCGTTGTCTACCGATTCCAGTACAGCTTTTGGAGTTGCGTTGGGGAAACCGGCCGATGGCTACATACAAGAATGCATAAGCATCATTGGGCTGTCGGAAGGTTGCATCTAACGTCGTAGGTAGCAGTCCATGTCGCGCAGATGGGACTTTTCATCAGCTTTGGCGACGCTTGGATTGTAGGCCGAGGCGATGATCAGGCAGCAAGGCAGATTTCAAGAAGTCTCGGTGTTCAACCTCCGCTCAGGCAGCCGTCACAGTAACTTGACGTTCTCCACACTCCCCCTCCCCCACATGACTTTACTAACCTTTCTGACGGGCGCACAGTCATTGTGTGGATCAATCGGGGCCGCCAATTACCTCGGGGCGGGAGCAACATAGATCCCGGCGAAATGCGGGTGCGAGGCAGTATCACAGTCGGCAGGGCGAGCTACGCATCAAGCAAAGTACGTCGTATACTGGGAATATATACAGTACAGTAGAATGACTAGGGTTCGGATAACTTTATGCCTCCCTTAAAAAATGAAGAGAAGGGGAAGTGCGAGAACTATCATGGCATAAGCTTCATGGACGCTGCTGTGAAAGACTTCACTACTGTCCTCCTCAGACGATTCCAGTCTGCCCGAGACTCCAGGAAGAGGTCCAAACAAGTCGGGTTCCAACCTAGGCGTGGATGCGTGGACCAGATTTTCAAACTAAAACACGTCCTGGAATTCCACTGTGGATACCAGCTAGCAACTGCTGTCTGCTTTTTTGACTTCGCTGTTAGGTTCGACTGCCTCCATCGCGAGTTTCCGTGGCGAATAATGGAATTCAATGGTGTACCGGTCAAAATAATTGCCATAATCAAGGCCTATTATGGCTCCAACACCGCGCGAGATCTGGTCCACAATAACTTCTCCCAATCGTTCGATATCTTATCTGCTGTTTGACAAGGCTGCGCCCTATCGTCCATTCTGTTCGGGTACGCCATTGACTGGATTTTTTGGAAGGGCACTTCATGGTTTTGACGGTTTGGAGCTTGCACCCGGACGCCAGCTGATTGACCATGACCACGCCAACGATATCGCCTTGCTAACCAAAAGCTTTGGTAATTTACAGTCTGTAGGGTTAAGAGTGAATAAGATCGATACGTCGGGTGGCTTATCCATAAATACTTGGAAGATCAAATCTTTTTCCAGCTGCATCTCTGACCGGGAGAAGGTGCTCCTGAGGATAGGTGCCCATCAACTTGAAGAAGTAAATAGCTTTAAATACCTCGGGACAAGGCTACCTCCGAATGGACACGGTAAGGGCGCCATTCTCTTCTGATTCGATTATGCTCGCTGGATTTTCTCAATTCTTCAAGAACGCTTATGGGTTCGACGCGACATCTCCATTGCAACGAAGATCTGCGTGTATCGTGCATTTCCCCGGCCAGTCCTCATCTATGGTTGTATCTGATGCACTTTGCGCGTTGAAGATGAGCAAAAACTGGAAGTATTATACATTCGCAAATAGAGAACTATCCTTTGATTATATTATCTCGACCCCGTCTCAAACGAGACAGTCCGCACCTGCTGCGAGAGTATCACGAGGATATCTCAGGCCACCTAATAAAGACGGCGGATGTGTTTTGGGCAGGTGCTCCATCGTCCACCTTACAAGCTTCCTTACACTTTCCTCAATCCTTCGCCGCAGTTCACATGGTGACCTCGAAGTGTAGGCCAACGTAATAATTGGCTCGATAAAGTTCATCAAGAAATGGAAGCAGGTTTTGAACTTTTGATATTATGTCGCGGTTGCTGGAGAAGAGGATGGGTGGAGCTTCCAGATCCGCTGCTGCATATCGTCATTCGTGGAGAACTAACTTCTGTGCCATCATCTAAGCTGGCTAGATCAGGCATGATCACAGCCGTCTCAATTGCAAGTATGTAAATAAGTAAAACAGCTTTTATTCCGATGTAGATGCAGCCGATCAACTATCAACGTCAAAAACAGCCAAAAACAGGTGGTTGTAATTTTAACCAGAACCGCTCGTAAGTACGTTTGACCGTTTGTTTAATACAATTATTTTGATTTTAAAGTCTCCTTCCTTAGCATAAGCTGCTAACATTACACCGGGCAGAGGGCTCTATGGTTCCTGAAAGTTCCTTTGCAGGCGACTTATCGGAGTTCATATTCAAGCGTCCATTCCAACAGCCCAAAACATGGCTCGGTCTGTCGCTGGCTGGTCCGCAGAAGCATGACCGGCAGTCCAGTGAGGCAGCTCATCGCATTCGACTGAAATTGCAGCCAGCATATGCTCCTGTCCTTAGCCCAAAGCCAAAGCTACGTTTCTAACCTTGGTTCTCTGACCTTTGACTTCAGAAGCAGATATTGTTATGGATAGAAACTGACGCTGATCTGCGCGAGTTCAGTCGCCTTGAGATCGAAAATGTGTTATTTGTAAGACAATTACTGCATGAAATACGATAAATACCAGCGGGTTGCTACCCTGCATCCAGAAGAGGGGGGGGGGGGCGGTCGCTGAGACGCGGGCTTCATTTGCATGAACTTTCGTATTTACAATCGAAAGCGACAGCTAGAAAAGGGTTACACTAGCATAGGGTTTAAGGTAGTTATAACATTTAATTGCTATGCAAGTGCATACCTACCAGAGTTGAAAACAGCCGCAGTCATCACATATATTTTCATCCACAACAAAGTAGCTAATCGTGGCAATTTCAGCCATAGACTATATACATACATTATTTGCCGATCTTGCAGAGGAACAATTAAGTTCCGCTTCGCCCAGGAGCTCACATTTAGAGCCCACCAGACCGTTACATAGTGACTATGATGATATGATAGAATGGATCCGACAAAGCAAAGGCAGATCGGAATGGCTATTTCTGGCCTGTAAGCCGTCATCAGCCAGTCATACCCAATCTCAAGGGTTGAAACCTCAGAGATTCGAACCCAAGACCTGTGGTCATTGAGTTTGATACCCTACCACGGCACCACGGGCTCGTTGCTTTCTCGGTTGAGATCAGGAGGATGATAAATATGTGTGCTTCACCGATCTTTAAAAGGGACAATTAAGTTCGGCTTCGCCCAGGATCTCACATTAAGGGCCCGCTAGACGGTGTGAGCTCCGGGGCAAAGCGGATCTTAATTGTTTCTCTACAGGCTTGGTGAAGCACATATATTCAGTAGATTCCCGATTTCAAGCGAGGAAGTAACGAGCCCGTGGTGCCGTGGTAGGGTATCAAAATCATTGACCAAAGGTCTCGGGTTCGAATCTCGGGGGTTCCAAACCTTGAGATTGGGTGTGATTGGGTGATGATGGCTTACAAGCCAGAAATGGCCATTCTGGTCTCCTTTTTCTTTGTCGGATCCATTTCTCCTTATTTATATATATATATTGCCCATAGAAGCGAAAATCCGAGTCCCCGGGCATAAATGAGAAGAAGAGGCGTTCACGGGAACCATAGTTTTACTTTCCTGACGTTTCAAAAGCGTACAGGCTTCCGTCATCAGAGGTGGGGGTTGTACCGCGCCTCACAGTATTTAAAGTAGGTGACAGTCATAGTCAATAGGGTTAAGCCAATGCAAAGGAAGGGGGGCCGGGGCATGAGAGGGATGCTCAATCATCGATTAGTTTCAGTCAAGGGGTCTCCCATCGGATTCTCCTCTTCGCACCTGTGCAGCTGTCATTGATCTAAGCTGCCGTCCTTTGGCGGCGTTCATGTTTGTTTTCACTCGTTCATCTGGTTTCCCACCTGCAGAATGAGCGGATGTAGCGGCTAAGTTGA
>JAYGXS010000002.1:32210418-32258754 GCA_036362985.1 Ligula intestinalis | reverse complement strand
AATAAGCCCGAAACAGTTCTGTATCAAGTTACCCCCAGATGCTGTCATACCCCACTTACTGATATATATATATATATATATATATATATATATATATATATATATATATTTGTTCATGTAAGTATTTTAGGAGGACGTAACTCGCTACGAAATGAATAAGAGAAACGACGTTTTTTGCGTGCTTTTATCAAATAGATTCAGTTTCAGAAGAGCATCGAAAAATAATTATAAAATGCATCCTAATAAAATAATAATTTCTGCCGAGTTTATTTTATTTGGGTAATTGGAAAGAAGCTCAGCCAAAAGCTGGCATCTTTGAATGGTTGAAATATCAGGGTGTCATTCAGTAGAGTTATCAATATTACAACCCAATCTAAATAACTGCTTCTAATTTAAAACAAAGTTCAGAATTCTGATTAAAATCTCATGAGATAGGCTAGCTTCTATACTCATATGCTCAGGAGTCCACACGAAATCATAGTCTCTTCAAGAATAGCAGACTGGCACAAATGAATACCGACAAATAGGCTTTTATTCAGCAAAGACTGAGATACGAGGCATCCACCGGCAGCCGTGAGTTCGGTCATACTTTGGTCAATTTATCCGCCCAGTGAACTGCAAGGCATGCAATCCACCAATTATGATACAGTAAGCTGACTAATGAAGCAAGATTTACTAGGCAATCAATCTAGAATCCGCCAGATGACTACCAGACGCCGGTACAGGATGCAGTGGGCTTGGTGGGAAAGTTGACGCAAGTGTGATAAAAATCACGGTTTCCGGTGGGGACCTCATCGCTTAGTTGGCTATAATAAAGCCTCCTATGACTACGCTGAGAATATTGCCCTGCTAGTTTCAAGCTTTGGTGTCATAGATGAATTAGATCGCTATGTTGGGAGCCTTGTCCATAAACACTGGGATGAGACAATTGTTCTCGAGCTGAATCCCTGATCAGAAGAAGGCACCCGTGGGAATTTGGTCTTCCAGTCGTGCGGTCCTCTAGGCTTCAAAAATAGACATTCGAAGATAAGCAAGCTTTTGCGTCCTGGAACATTTTCGCTGGTCCCACACCGCCGGCATGGATTTAAAGCCCACCGAGGCCGCCGAGTGTTCCATAAACGGGTCAAATGAATCTTTCAAATCTGCCAAACCCTCCCTGATGATTAAGTATGCCTGATATTCATCTGGCTCACGGTGGGAGCCTCGTAACTCAGTTGGTCATTTGATGTGTATAAAGAACGACAATTGATTAAGTTTTGTAACTTATCGTCTGCTGGTGACAGCAGAGGAATCCCGACAAAGAGAAGAATCCGCTCATGCATGGCCATTGAGGAGGATGCAATGATTTTTTATCAGCTTCTTTTCAGCATGTTCTACAGTTTTAGAGGAAGAGGCCGCTTCTTAACCATGGACTTTTTCATCCTTCCCTGCGCAAATCTATAAATGCCAGAGTTGAGCAGCTTTTTGAATGATTACTGCAGGTTAACCTCTTCCATATTCTGCAAACTCCTCAGCAATACTCATTTCAAAATTGCGCAATGAAAAGATTGATTATTCTACGCTTCTAGTTTAAGGGCTGGTGGCATTTTACACTGCAGCAAGGCCTCTCTCGAACACTCAGACTGAGTTAAATTGCTTGCCTGGCCTAGAAAATGTTAGGTAATTGTGACTAAAAATTGCAATTTTTAGTGTGTTCGCCAGACTTAGAGTGCGATTTGTCTACTCAGTTGCAAAAATGCCATTCAGTAAACTCTTGATTAAAATTATGAGTACTTTTGTCCCACCTCTCTTCACCACTTTTACTCCATGGCTGATGAAAGTGTGTAGTTTGAAATTCCTGAACAGTTGTGCACCTGAAATTGTGTTTGTGTGTGCCACAGTTCCGCAGCACATCTGGACGCGACATGTGTACGCAGCATGCACTGGCAGCATGACTTTTTTGCACACACACGCACACTTGATGATCCGTGAATTTTTTGCTATCAAGGTCACCCCTCTATATATATCTAAGTCAGACCAGGGAGTTCAAAGGCGTTTGCCTATAGTTCCTTGAATAAACTTGACTTGATTTGACTAACTATCAATCGAAACAACGGTGACCCAATATCCTCCAGTTACCTACACTTCACTTCCACAGGGCTTAGTTTTTCTTAATTAAAAACGCTCCACTATTTGTCTTAAGACGTCAGCAACCGTGCCAGCTACGGCCACCGACTAATAAGACTTCAAAACGTGGTGCAATATGCAAGTTTATCAAAATGCTTTTCAGTGTTCAAAGTGCACGAAATTCGGTTGCCGAAAGAAAAACTCATAAAAGACTTAGTCTGGTAATAGATTCTGATATTTGAAACATTTGAATCTTAAATACTGGCGTGTAAGCAAAACACTATCAATGGGCGGCCAATATCCACTTACAGTAGATTGCCTATCTGATGAAATGTCATAGTACAGATAAGAAATTTTTTGCATGACCACAGTGCATGCGGCATCCCCCCAAGGTTTGAGGCAGTAAATTAAGTATAATAAGTAAAAAAAGCCATTGACTGGTTGATAAATTACTACTAACTAAAGTAAGACATAATTATTTTTCACTATAACTCGCGTTTCAAATAATGGTTAAATTACAGGTCATTGAGCTAATGTTGAATATAAGTGTGGCAGGGAATGCACAAGAATGCTAAATTAAAGCAGAGTAACTACAAATAAAAATCTTAGTACTTTGTAGACTGTCCATTAACAGTTAAAACAGCATAAAGTCTGCCAGGTTGTCTATAGTGGTTTGTTTGGTGTGATTATTCAGCATAAAATAAAGGTTTTCGTCAGCAGAACGATTTTTCATTGCCTTGTGCTAATTCCTTTTGATAATTGCAAAAATTTGAAAAAAATCATGTTTTCAGCAAGTAATCATCAGACCAATACAACTACAGGGGTGATGAAAATTGTACAGTTGTACAGGGATAATAAGAAGCCTTTGATTACAACTCATCGTTCTCACGCCACCCGCATGGCGAGATCGGCGTGTTGAGGTCCGTGCGCTAGGGGAGGGGAGGAAAGTAGGATAGGTTGTGAGCGTTGATCATGGGTCAGGTACGTGGAATGATAATTACTGTCACTCGCACGGAGTGAGCGACTGTCACTAGGGTGTGGAGGTGATATGTGATCAGCACCCAGCGTTGTCTTCGGCCACGGGAATGAAAGGACTTGTGTATGCGTCTTCTGACAGCATAGCATTGGATTCACTGCCTCGGCTTTTACCAGCACCCGTTGACGTAAGCCCTTTGAGAAGTTGGCTGGTTTCCGGTACGGACCTCAACAAGCCGATCTCGCCGTGCGGGCGGCGTGAAAACGATGAGTTGTAATCAAAGAACTCTTATTAACTCTGTCCAATTGTACAATTTTCATCATCCCTGTAGTTGTATTGGTGTGATGATTACTTGCTGAAAACACGTTTGCCAAATATACTTTGCAAATCAGACATGGGAATATTTACAGAATTGCAAAATATTTTCCATAGGATTAAGCTCCGGACCTTTAACAAAAGTAAACATGAATTGCAGGTCACACGCGGAGAGGCTGTCTGTCGTCTCAAAAGTTAGATCACATTTGTACATGTTATCAACTTCGTACTTTCTTCGCTATATTGACAGGAATTTCCTTCGATCACATTTTAATTACTTTGATGGTTCGATTACAGCGAGCTTTAGGTCATTCTTGAAATGCTGGTTAACACTTCATGATTTACAGGGTTCTCAGTCAATTGTCCGTAAAAACAGACTCTCTGGTGCGCTGTGCTTCCATTCCTAGCACGCTAGCTCACGTGCAAAGGAGCGGAAATTGAGAAGTTGAAAGCTGACCTGTCTCCATTGTAGATGTGGATATCGTGTAAAAATTTAATTTTGAGCATTACATGACCTTTGACCTTTCACAATGGCCCATTACTTAACCTATCCTTTGCTCTCCGTGAATAGAGCCATTCTTTTGCTGAAAATTCATGATTTTTCATCTAAAATAAAGCAAGTATTCTCGGTCTCTTCTACGTGTTTACCAAAATCTCCAAAATAAGATATGTTTCAAAAGCTTTTACCTAAATAGTGAATTTTAGACATTCTTTATTATGCAGCTGTCGGCTTAGGTCGTAGTTTTAGAAGTGCTCAAAATTTCAACTTCTTGCCAAACAAAATGAACGTCCACAAGAAAAGTCAAATTAATATACCGAAGATTAATTAATCAACTTTTTCTAACCCGCTACCTTTTGAAAAAGCGCTTTCATTAAATATTTTGACGTCGAATATCTTCATACTTTACCGTTATCGAAAGTTAAGCGAAGAAGCGTAGGAAATGCTTGAATATCAAGATGCGTTGGAACCGGCCCGCATTGGCCGTCTTTTTTATTCAGTAAATTGACTTGAAGTGAACTCTTTTCTAGTAAACAACATTTTTCACCTCAAGTTAATCCAATATGTTTTAAACCACCCACTAACGTGTCGATCTTCACATATAATCAGGTAGACAATCTATTGTACATACGAGTAAATTGTGGAAAGAGGTTCCCCAAAATATATTAACAAAAGCCTCAAAAATTTGTGCTTCGATATATTTAAGTAGCCTACTTGACACAATCGTTAAAATAAAAGTCAATGGCAGTTGAACCCATGACCAAAAAGACCAGGCTTGAGTAAAACTAAAGCTATAACTGCACTACCGCTTTGACAGTCACGTTCAGGCCTCAGAATCGGTGAAGTCCATATGTTGCAGCGGGCTAAGCGTGCAAAATGATCCAAAGGTGATTAAACTCGTGGCTCCAGATGGAGCTTTACTGAAGCTTTGCTCTTGGGGTTTTGCATTCAAATCCCACCGAGGTCGATATGTTTTTTTACGATGGGATTTAAAGCGAGGCCTTAAAGCCGCCTTCAGTCTTCTCCGAAATAGGACGCATGTACGAAGAAGTTTTGGCCACCAAAAGGCTGAAATTTGTTTGCCCTCCTCCCACCTACGCTATTTACTTACACATAAATAAAACCACGCGTGCAAAAAGTGACAAAGCGTGCATGAAAAACAATCAAACACACTGTTTAAGGGTGTGGCAAGGGTTACGCAAGTCTGCGCTCACGCTGTCTCGCGCAAATAAACGTGATGGACCACACGCTGGACCCCGTCCGAACTAACGGGTGTGACGGCCTTCGGCCTTCCGCTTAAATTGTCTGCTCAATTCTAGTAAACTTAGAGTCGTCTGGTTAATGGCAGCGTTCTAGTACCACCTCCTGCACGCGTTGTTTTTCAAAAAAATGGCGCCTAAAGGGGGGAACAAAGGATTGACACCTATTTTGCAGGCTGCTTTGCACAAAACTCTACATACCCCCTAAAATACGCGATTACCATGAATTTAAGTAATACCGCAAAGCTAAACTCATTTATATTATGATAGCGTTATGGGCCCTAACTCGGAGAAAAGGCTGACATTTTCGAAAGATTGGCAGTTATTCACAATCTGCAGTTTATGAATGTACCAAAGCTTTAAACTAATAATGAACAAACTTGAGCGAATTTATAGCTTAAAAAAATATCGAAGTCTTAATAGTTCCCTCAGAAATCTCTGCCTTTTTTAAAAAAGCCTGGAATTCGGGAAACGTGAAAAACCGTTGTAACCTCAATTAATACATATTGATGTGGGATCGTAAACATTCAATTTTGTGCATATTAAAAGAACTTTCCTTCCCCCAAATTTCCTAATAGATATTTTGCTATTGGACTACAGTTAGTTTCAGATTGTCTTTACAATGTCGATGAATGCTTCACTATTTGCAGTGTTTTCTACCTTTTTCAAGAATAAATTTTGATTCTGTTCTGTGCTTGTCCAAACCTTCGAAACATATTTATTAAGATATGTTACTTATTTGTCCTTCCGTTTCCGGAAAGGGATTATGTAAAGACTTTCTGTTTATATTGGTCTCTTTTTATAACACAATGCTCAGAAAAAAGTTATAGTTCTGCATGTGAAATAGTTCAGGATATGCTTTGGATATCCAGCAAGCTACGATATTTTTAGAAATCTTAACTACTCTCCTTAACTAAACTGGACTGAACATGCAGTTCTCTTTACTAAAAGGCTGTCTGAACATCAGCCCCCAGTCAAAAGATGAGAATAACAGAACCAAATTTGCGCTAATCTACCAACTCCTATTTCGATCCTGCCTTTGCATGAGTTAGGTCACTTACTGTATGATTATTATCATTCGCACGAAGCTCTCTTTTAGCCTGCTGTCTGATAGAGATCAGGGTAGAATCGAGGGACGACAGAAAATGCGGGTATATTGAAACAATCTGTTTCATAATCCTGGCAACACAAACTTTCACTCGAGTATGACCCGGATAGTCCGCACACACTGGGTCTAGCAGGTGGATCGTAAGCGCTTAATTGAACCGAGATTAATCAGTGTCTCTCCACCTGTCATTCGCTGTCGCTGCCTGTCGGCTATCTTTATCAAACAGGAATGGGCGCGCACAGATCGATTGGTTTCCAGAAGCCAACAAACTTTGTATGATTGTTTTGCTGAAAGGAGTCACGTGTTACAGAATATACCCTCCAGCATTATAATGCAGTGATTTTAAATCAGTACCCCCAAGGTACCCAACAGAAGCCAAAGTGATGAGAAATTGGTCACAAGTGTCCTCCCATAGTCCAGAAGCCTTTCACTGCTTTCTAGGGATACTAGGGTAAATATTGGGGTTAGGGTTAACGTTAGGGTTTGATTAGTGGTTAGTGTAAAGATAAGGTCTCAATATTATTTACTCTTTCTGGAATTTCGCTCAATGACGCCTGCAGTATCAGGTGCGAAGGGGAGTTGTACATACTTAACTACAGAATCCTAGCTCTTTCCCTAGCTGTTGTTCTCGTTGAGGTCAGAAATGCTGCGGTATAAAGCAGTCGAAGACTCAGATGTATACTTTAGGATTGCTGTCAGTCAGGAATGATTGAACTGCCAATACAAGCGAACATGCGTGTCCCAGGAAGCAATTGAAAAGAAGAAAACTCGATCGCTGGGACAATATGTTCATTTGTCTGACGTTTCGACATCTGTTGCGGATTCATCATCAGAGACATGAGTAGCAGAAACAGGTAAAGCATGCACAGAACTTTGCAGTATTTAAAGGATACAGTAATTTCTGCAAACGTACAGCGACAATTAATGTTAATTGCCTTCTTTTGATCAACGTTCATTCTCGGCAAGAGAATGATTCAATTGTTTATTCAAGATTGTCACGCGAGGCTACGCAAATATCGCCAGATACTTCACCATGAGAAGACCAAATGCTGTGAGCTCATGCGTGAGGACAGCACAAAACTGCTTCAGCAGAGGATGCTTGAACAAGCCCGCGACAAACAAGCAATTCATGAAGCGACACTGATGAACAAAATACACAAACTGCACAATCCAAGGTCATCCAGAAACGACATACTGTTGACCAACCTGTCGTCGAAAGAAATGTCGAAGGAGCAAACGGCTGATGTTAAACCTGATAACATAAGTTCAGCTATGGAATCAGTCATCAATCAGACAGAAGCAACGGAGGAGACGAAGAACCTTATCCGACACCAGGCATCGTCCCTCCTGATGCCTCATCAACCGCGGGAAGTGCTCCCCAAGGTCGAACGCGTTGCATTAAGAGCAATCAAGGCCGACCGGGACATTGTCATCGTGCCAACTGGCAAGGGACGTTCTACGGTCATATTAGCCAGAACCGACTACCTTCAGAAAGCGAAAAACTTACTGAAGGATCGTCAGTTTTTATTTTCGAGTGAAACCAATCCCATCAAAAAGCTAACACGTGAAATCAATACGACCCTGCTGGCTCTAGAGAACTCGGGTGCAATAACGCCATCTGACCAACGCACGGCGAGGGCACAAGAAACGGCCTTGGCCCGCTTCTATGGCTTCCTCAAAGTGCACAAGGAAGGCACTCCTCTCCGACCCATCGTATCATTAGAAGGCACTCCAACGTACGGACTAGCAATCTGGCTCTTTCGGCGTCTTAAATTTCTGACCGCTGATTCGGAGACCACGGTCCGCTCGTCAACACAATTCATGGAGAAACTTAAAGGGTTAAGTCTCTTGCCAAGTGATATCATGGTTTCCTTTGATGTCACCTCCCTTTTTACTACTATCCCTCAGGATCAGGCAATCAAGACCGTGGAATAACTCCTACGAAACAAATACGATGAGACGGAGAATCACCTTGGACATGCGCAAATCCTACAGTTCCTGAAGTTCTATCTCAGGACGTACTTCACGTTTGACGGAACAATCTACGAGCAGGTGAAGGAGACACCAATAGGTTCAGCGCTATCGGGACTGATAGCCGAGGCGGTCCTGCAACGGCTGGAGTCCTGGTTTTCTGACACCACAGACCGAAATTATGGGCGCGGTATGTGGATGACACCTTTGTCTTCATCGGATGGGATCAGGTGCTCACGTTCAAGGAGCATCTCAAAAGCGTCCTCCCGGATATCCAATTTACGACGGAGGAAGAGGAGAAAACCAGCTGGCCTTTCTTAATGTCATCGTCTGTCGCAAAGATTGTGGTTGTCTAAAGACTAAAGTATTCAGGAAAGCGATAAACACGATGCAAGTACTGAATTACAACAGCAACCATCCAATCAACCACAAACGCAGTTGCGTAAGGACGCTCTATCGGCGTGTTGAGATGCACTGCAGCAAAGAAGAAGATAAGGTTGCCGAAGTAGAATACCTTCGACGGGGGTTCAGCGAGAATGGCTACCCGCGCAACTTCGTCAACCGGTGCTTGCGCAAACGAGCTGGCCAACAAAAGCGCGCCGACCCCAAGATTTGGCGTTCGATCCTGTATGTCAAAAACGCATCGGAAGCCGTCGGCCACCTTCTCGCACCACTCGGAGTTGGAGTCGCAAACAGGCCGGAGGCAACCATAAGGCGTCAGATAATGAAGCCGAAAGAGCCACTGCCACGGCAAGAAACATCTGGGGTCGTCTGCAGGAGCTGGTGCAGTTGCGGTCAAAGCAACTATGTCGGAGAAACTAGCAGACTTTTCAAGATACGAATTGCCGAACACGCAGCAGCAGTTCGGCGAAATGATGCCAATTCTCAAGTTGCGGCTCATTCGACGAGACCCGGCCACACGTTCAAATTTGATGAGGCCAAAATTTTCGCAAGAGTTGACAATCGGGTGAGCCAAGAACTACTTGAGTCATGGTTCACGAGCCCCCACTCCATAAACAAGTGCAACTATTTGCCCAATCCATATTCAATTTGGCCAAAGCAAGTCGTCACTTGAGGAACGGGTAGGCCACCGGATCATCGTACGCCAACACCGGAGAGCCAGATGGCCGAGCAACCATCACGCCCGAGCCCACCGCCCGTGATTAAATTTCAACAGGGCAAAGCCCGCGTGCCGCCCAACAAGCAATCCACGCGCAAGAAGGCAATTAACGTTAATTGTCACTGTATGTTTGCAGTAATGACTGTATCCTATAAATACTGCAAACTTCTGTGCATGCTTTACCTGTTTCTTCTACCCATGTCTCTGAAGATGAATCCGCAATGGATGTCGAAACGTCAGGCGAATAAACATATTGGCCCAGCGATCAAGTCTTACTCTTCTCAATGATTGACCTTCACATCTAATGAAGAAGCATAAACTGATTACCTTGAGGATATATCACATATTGAAAACCTCGCATTTAAAAACGATTTCCAGTGTGACCCCATCATTTGAGATTAGTTAACTTCTAATATAGGCATGCGATTACCAGGGTAGTTGGAGATTGGCTGCATGCTCTAACTGTTTACATAGGTCGGATTTCTCTCGTCGTATTTAAGCTGCTTCCAAGGTAGCGCAAGGTCCGATTTGTTCGTGCACGAACAAGAACTCGGAAAGATTTGTTGAGTTCAAAAGAGTGATCACTGTCTAGCAGGTGTTTTGTAATGTAAGCAGTCGAACCATATGGCTTATCTCCAACTGCCCTGATAATCGCGTGCCCACATTTAGTCAGCCTTTTATGTAGCTTCTACTACTAAATATAACGTGATATATTGAAGTTGTTGCGTGTTTAAAAGTATAAAAACTGGTCATAGCAGTCTTAAAAAATGCAATAACTACAACACTCATCTGGTTAGCGGCACTGGCAGTGCAATTCCACGAGTAAAGATAAGAATGAACAGAAACGTTCAGCGAAACGGTATATTTTTGTTCTGACGTTTTAATTTCTAAAGTCAGCTTGAGAGGCTGTAAAATACAAAAGGAAGTAGAAGCATCTACTGGAAAGCGAAGGTTTATTTGGGGTTGGAATTTTCGATTTGTGATCCAGCTTACCCCTATTCGTCGAGCGTGTCACATGGGACTCGCTCTGTCACTAGTATTTACTGGAGAATCTGGTTTATGGCTGGCTTTTGATAGCACGTGTCGACACCCTGTGCCTGACCTGCGGATTGTCAATGCCGACCGGCGGTGCAAAAAGGATTCCTGTCCCACAGTGGTATGTACAACTCGCGTCCTTCTCTTACCTCCAACACAGCGATCATGGGCGATATCATCAGTCTCACGTCCCGACTGTTTCCTGTAAAGTAATTGACTCCTACTAGTAAGGAGGAGCGTGTGCAAACAAACGAGGCATTTAACTGCGGGGCATTACGTGAGAAAAGCCAACTGAAGGCACCGCATCTACGTTAGCAAGAATCTGGGCGAGTTTAGAAGAAGCAAACTAGAATTTTACTGATCAAACTTTTCAAATTCCCACACAATCTCATCATCAGACAGAGTTGTAGGTAAGGAAAGCGAACATAAAAGGAGCGCAGTACTTATATTACACAGTTACCATGTTTAGAAGATTTAGAAGAATCTGTGATCATCTTTGGGCGTCATCTTTGATATAATGGTTGACTGTTAGCCAGCCCATGAGTCGTTACTTTCGAAACCAGCCGTGATTCGTGCGAGCCGCTATCGTCCACCGGTCCGCAGTCAACTAAAAAGCGTCTTGATCTCCCTTATTAATACTCTATGCTAGGACATTGCCTATGGCACTCCAGGATGTCGAAAGCGACCAGCAATTACAGTAACAGCAAGTAAGATGGCCTTGCAATTATCACGCCATAATTCAATAATGACGATTGAACCACAGCCATTAAGACGCGGGAGCCGAATAACAGCCATCAGCACATCAACCATGACGTCCGGTGATAACCAAGGGTACTGTTAATTATTGCAGGCATGTGGTGGCCTGGTAACGGCTTCCTGTAAATACTGCTCTCTTAGTTTCTCTATTACCATTATCTGTGGCCATCTCTGATGACGAGTATGATTGAAAATTTGAAACGGCAGGCTAATAGACTTCTTGTTTCAGCGATCGCAGCACTAAATTTCATTTTCCATCTCTTTCCGGAAACCAGCCTATTTGCTTCTGCCGGCAGTCAGATGGTTGCTCTGACTTACTTCCCCTCCCTGCCATAGCCGCCATGGGTCCAATAGACACCAACTGACCTCTCCCGTTTAGAACTTGGGTCGTCTGATCGCATAACATGCCAATGAATTGTTGAGGCTGGCCTGTGGCCTGAGGGTCTTTCCGATGATATGAGTCGGTTGACCTCTTCATTTAATAAACCCGAATGCGGGTTTACAGGCATTAGAAGAATAAATTTGCAGCTTGGACGGCGCAAGCAATAACGCAAAACTCCCAACAAGGCAGTTGGATTTTGCAGAATTAGCACATGCTGGATCGCTGGGCATATTTAGGAGGAAAACACGAAATGCAGAAAATGACCACAGCCCGTAAGAGGAATTATGTCACGCATGCGTCATTCTATTTCGAAGGATAAGAGTTGCGCATTTGACAAAGGTCAGGAAGAAGGAAACATTTTCCGCCGTCGGTCGACGTATTCATCGGCAGCGTGACACACTCAAAGCCAGAAGAGTTCTCCCTCGGGATGAGACTAGGCATGCACGTTAAAAACGACTACGTTCATAATTAATTTAGTGGAGTTAGCAACCGGAAGTTGTGAATTTTAACCAAACTGAGGAGAAAGTGTTATAGTCTTTTTATACAAAGGATACTTTTGCAAAATGTTTGCGTTCTTGGTCAGGTTAACCTTAAACAACCTGATGATTTTAAAGTGTAGGTGCCAGAAGAAGAAATTACCAGGATTGACACGGAAACAGGAGCCAGTGTAATAAGTTGACTTTGCGCAAACATTTGCATACCCAAATCTTAACCTTAGGGGTCATATAATTTGGTCGATGAATGCTCACTGATCGGTTGCGGGACTCACTCCTGCTCGCAGCCACGCAGAGGCTAATGTTATAGGTAAATTAACTTTGTCGAAAAAGTAAAGGGATACTGAAATTAAGGAAGTCAAGTTAAGCGATCGAACGTTTTCGATTAATTCATCATCAGGCAATACAGTAATATAAGGGAGGGTAGACATAACGAATGTTTTAGGCAAAACCAAGCAGTAGTAACAAGGGGAAGAGGGAGGAGAGAGGTGTAAAAGGATCAAAGGGGATAAAGGGGATCAGATTCTAGTCTTAATTGGGGAAAGATAAATGGGGGTGGGGGGAGAGGGGAAGGGGAAGGAGTCAGGCCATTAGTTAATGTCATCCAGTGTTCCTCGTCTCGGGTTTTGTTGGGGAATGTGAGGACGCAAGGTGTCAACTTCTTGAGAGTGTGTCGGTGGCCTTTGGATGCTTGATGCCGCTGTCTCATCATTGTTTCGCGGCGTAGTAAGATGCGTGAGGGCGGATGTTGAAAAGGCCTTTGGCCACAGGAGCCTTAGGGCCGCTAAAAATGCTTTCTGCGCACATAAAATTGGGTTTGTGAGGTGAATGGCGACTGCTTCTGCCGTCGCAAGTATCCGTTGACGCAGAAACTTCGAAATGGCAATTTCTGGCGCATTAGCCATCATTAGTTAGCCATATCCAACCCTGGCGAATGCATAAAGAATTGAAAGTTTCCACTCAACAACTTCCTTGGTTGCTTATATTTGAAGGCTTCAGGGTTAAATTTACTTCACGAAGAGATACAGGAAGTTTTAAATTTTCCTTCGCCTAACAGTGCACGGGTGATCAACTGAAAAATAAACAGTATTATAGCCTGTGTTTTGAATACTTTTTATAGAGCCCAGACTAACTGTGCATAATTTTATAATTCCTTTGGATAAATCCTGTCGTTCCATGTGCTTTAGTGAAAATCAGGACTCACTACTACGAAAGGTTTAAAGCTCTGTAGTAGGATGAACCTTGGCAAATTTCTGTCGTTACCGTCAATGCTCATTTGAAGCTAATTGCCGCAATCAACAGACATTCTTACTAGGGAATGGAAGGACGCCACACACTTCATCTCTGGATAAAAAACCATAGGTCATTTTTATGCGTCCTGACAAATTATAATTATCTGCTAGCACTGTTTCATACCCATCATTCCAATTGTCAACGCATACAAAAGAGCTACCCTTATAAAATATGCCTGCTGCATCATTTCGTCAAAATTCAATAGTCTGTCTTGTATACATCCATTTACACCTTGTTAGCCACCATTTTTTGTTCAACAAACCTTGCTCTTTCTTTGATATTTTCATCGGGTGTGCACAACAGGATTTATTGGTTCTCACCAATTTCGTAAGGGTTCGTCAGTTACAACACGTCTCTGCATAATATAGCTACTAAATAGAAGCCCACAGCAATTGGAATTTGCACAGAAAAGTCAGTGCACAAAAATTAGGTCATTATACACCGTAGAGACTGGTCAATAAAACGTCTACCTTAAAACCTATATTTGCAGATGCACGTACACTGGGCAACGGCGAAGGCAACTGACAGTCACGGCCATTGAGCACTTGCCTAAATGTCTATTAAAACAAGAAAATAAAATACCTCTGTCTTCGAATACGAACTCTCTGCTAGGTAGCGATCTCTAAATTGACTGTTTTCACAGTCCTTGTTCGGACAGCAACAACCCCGATGTCACACTGCTTGCAGGCAGTCTATACATGGTGGACGAAGTCCAACCTATGGAATCAGCTAGACCTGTTCTTCTGAAGCCTTTTCCTTTCAGGTATACTACAGGCTGAAGATAAGCAATATGGCAAAAGAGACATCAAGCTTGAACCACGTTGCCAGTATCGGTAATTAGGGATCCATCGGAGACCCAACCGTAGGTCTTTTCATGTAAAGTTGGATGTGTTGCCTTCAAGCGTATATGCTCTACGATTCGATAGTATTCAGAATTAAGTTAAGGAAAGGAAGTACTCAGTAGCTTGACTTTTCACAAAAATGTCAACGCCTAACAGCAGGGGTCGTAGTTCACTGCAAATAATGATCAGATGAAAGAGACTTCGTTAAACCAGCATATAGGAAAGAAAAACAGGGAGGAAGATATCACAAATCACAGTCGTGATAAATTCTAGGTACCCGATTACTAGGGCAAGTAGAGATTGACCACATGGTCTAGCAGCTCGAATAGATCGGGTTTAACTCGCCGTATGTAGGCTGCCTCCAATTAATTTGGATTCAGTGTTCAGAATCTCCACAAAAATGCAATGACACGTCGATGGCCCTATTTCTTCCTTTCCCACACTTTTACTTACCAACTTCAGACTTTTAAGTCAAAATAGGTGTTCCCATTGCAGTTTACGTTCCTATTCTCTCCATTCCAATGTTTCAGACGGAATTTACATGCAGACAGGTAACTCACAGCAGGCTGAATGCACGTGTCTGATGGCAAAGGTATCCGTTATGAATCCAACCAAAAGCTATGCACGGAAACAGAAAACCAACTTTGGCACTGTGCAAGCATCAATGAGGGGTACATATTATGGTGGCCTAAGCTGAACCATAACCTTACTTGTAACCGTAGCCTAAACTTTCATCCTAAAATGAACCCTTACGTTATTAAAAACCTTAACTCTAACCTTACAATCAACAATAATTTTCCCAAAATGTAACACAAAGTTCCCAAAATAAAGGGAAAACGAGGTCAGACCTATTTCCATGTCTTGCACGTCGTGAAAGTCGATTAAATCATGCTTCAGAAGCCGACTGACGGACAGGCATACACCAAGCTGGCTAAGGCCCACGCCTGCACACAAATGCGACCCTTTGTATGTGCTTGCAGTTCGTGGGTCACAGACTTGTTGACACAAAAACTGTTCTCGTCAAGTCAACTGACAAAATATACCTTTCCTGTAGATGCTTGTTTGTTTCCCCACAGAGACTTTGACTCAGCTTCCGGTTTGCGTAATTTTCCGCCAATTAATTACGCAACTCTCAGGAATTCCGTTTGCCGTGTAATTTCAAAGTGTTGATTATAAATTCCGATTATGAAGGCTGAAAGGCCGCCAAACCCCTCAGCGTTGACAGCAGAGAAGAAAAGAATATTCCTTAGGGTCTTATTTCAAGGGGGTGGACCAAGCAAACTTCTAAGGAGGAGCCTGAGTCAAGCTGTAGCAACCACCTTTCCAGCAGCCAACGCCCATGTACTTTTCTCGACTACTCCCTTTCTATACGGAGTGATAAAGGATAAACTGCCAGCCCAGACTATCTGTATGTGCACATATTCATTTACCTGCTCCTGTGGGGCAGGATATATTGGTCGCACGAGCCGGCTTTTGCGCAAAAGAGTAAAAGAGCACATTCAAACATGGTAAGGGAAGGGCCAGCTTAAGGGTGCAAACAGTTCCATTCTAGCGCACCTGGTTGACTCAGATCATCGCGTGGATGCCGAAGAAGCCGTCCGAGTGCTCTATAAAGTGCCTGCAAGCTATTCAAAATTCCTTGGACAGCGCATGTTGGCTACGGCAGAAGTGGCCGGTATCAGGCTACGCCGACCGTTCCTGTGCACCCAAAAGAATTTCGTTGCGGCGCCGCAGTTACCACGGCCGAAACTAGCTAACACGACCGCACACAGCGGATCACTGGCATCGGAAACGGGCCCCCGCAGAGACGAACAGGTCTCAAATCCAACCTTACACACCTTATCACCTGTCTTGGATGCTGGTCCGTCTAGACACTGACATTTTGACAGCAATTTTCCTCAAACATCCCCCACCCCCATCCTCCTCCCCTCCCCACCGACCCTCGCAACAACAACACGACATCTACCCATCAATCAGCAGAGTTTATTTAGTTCATTACCATATAAATGTAGAGGCCTGACGAGAATTATCGAAAACAAACGTATGTTCGCCAATTTAGCTTCTGAGATTATAAATACACTTCAGATTATCTTCAATCTTAGATTAAACCATCGGGCTCCAAGGCATATACGAAGAATCAACTGAGTGCAGTCACCTTTAGCCGCTCAACCCCGTTTCCTTAGCCGTCTGCCTAGTGGTAGAAAGTTTGGTAGAGTTTTCTTACCTCTCCCCCCGCAGAGCATGTGAACAAGAATTTTCGGTAATAAAGGTAACCTCGTGTTCGGTTCTGGGGAAATGAAGACTAGGGAAAGGTTACAGTTGGGTCTGAGAGTAGTATTAGGGCGGAGATTGGGATTGGTGTTAAGATTTTGGCTAGAATGCACCCAAACTGCAAGTATTTGGTGGTTAAGTTTTCGTTACCGATAAAAAAATGCATGGTAAGGTACAAGAATAATAAACCACCTCTCTCCCCAAGAAATTGGTAAAACGAGTTTTTCCTTTTAGTTTATAACTGTGGTGAGAGGAAGCGGATAAAGAGTCATGCTAAAACGGCACATGCAATGATATGATTTACTGGGTAAAGTGCATTAAATTTACCTTGAGTATTTCAATAAGTTTTGAATTAAGCGTAATACAATTGTTTGCCATCACTCAATTTCCGTGTCGACAGTAAATTATACAGAAATTTTACTAATAGTATACGCTGGCTCGTGGTTGGAATTCTCATTGCTGTGAAATTAACTCTTGACGAAGTGGGTTACAGTTGTTTTAAAAATTCGAGTGCAACAAGCTTTTGGGACTCACACCTTCCAATGCTCCACTATCTCATCATTATGCGCTTAAGAAACAGCAGTTTCACAGATGTGGGAAATAAGGCCTTCCTTCGATAAAATCCGGGTCAACAAAGTATTTTCATAGAGCGCAAATTCTGAAATGTTTGAGAAAACGAAAAAACTTGAAAGCACAACAATTAGACTTTCAAATAAAGCTCAAATTGGCCTGATAAGGATTGAGAATCAAACGCCGTGTCCAATCGTTACAGAGCAAAACTGTTTGGTGTGTAGACTTCACACTAATTAGTGGGAATAGACATAGTGCAGGCACGTATGTCGTTGTTACTCAGGTCAACGCTCGTTTATGACAGGCCCCTCGAGCGCAAATAGGATACGCCCTTTTTTGAAATTCAGATGTAATTTACCTTCCAGATGAAGTAGTACTACAACTGCTTCTGTCAATGTAGATGACTTCTCAGCATACATGCCTGGCAGGGATACAACAGTTGAGTTCCACTGGACAAGTCTCTCCTTTTGCGCTTTTGATGGCATTCAATTCCGTTCAATGAGCGGTTGGGGAAAGCCATTTACTCTGAAAAGTTTCCGGAGAGGCTTCATCTTGTCCTATTTCGCAGCTGGCGGGTTGCAGTTAGTTTTTACTAATCGATTCAGTCTCTAAAAATGGGGAGACAACACAATTACCTGAAACGCCAGATATTCAATTAACCTTTTCCGGGGACTGCTTTTTCTGCTATTCATCTAGAATGTATTTTCGTGCGTACGCAATGACCGTTTACACTAAGAGAACCGATCAGTTAATAGTGCCTTGAGATAAACCATTGTGTGTCGCGGATGGATTAAGATGTGTGGGTGCCCGGAGCTCCAGGCTCATCTGTCAGAGAACGGGCCTGGAAAAGTCGATTAATTAACCAGAGTAAACATTTACTCCTTTGAGCTTGCCGCCAGGTAAACACGACTTTCTGATTTTAAACGAAACATTTACCTGGACATTTATCTATCGGTGTTAAAGTATTTTTGACACACACTACAACTCCAAATATTATCACATATTTCTCCGCAGTTGTGTGCACATAGACGGATGCTAGCTTCAGTGGTCAGTAATGGAGACATCAAGTTTGAGTCACGCTGTCAGTAGGGGTTGTCAGTGATCCATCAGAGACCGAACTTTAGGCCTTAGCACACAAAATTGGACATATTTTCTACAATCTAATGTACCTCACAACTGGGCAGTATTTAGAATCCTCACAAAAATGCAAGGGTACACTGACTGTCGTATTGATAGTTTTCCAACGGTTTTACCGTTCAGAGGACGGACTTGTGAACCAAAATAAGTGTTTCCATCGCCATTAGCGTCCCTATTATTTCCATTTTCACCTGCCAGACGATAATTACACGAAGGTAGCTAACTCACAGCAAGCTGAATGTATGTGCATAATGGCAAAGGTTTCCCTTATCGATCCAATTTGAAAAAAGGATGCATGGTAAGCTACCAGAATTGAAGGCCAGCCCCGGTACTATAGGTGGTACCGTGGAAGATTCCATGAATTGCAAATATTTTCGTCTTAGAGCATTTCTGGCACATGTTACAACTTGGAACATTATCACAACCCCCCCCTTCCAATTGCGTTAACATACACGAACATAATTTTCAATGGAAAGCTGAAAACAGTGTCTAAAAGAGAGCAGCGCACATGGATTAGCAGGCCTATTTTATTTACCTATAGAGGCCAAAATGCAAGTTCCCGAACACAGTCTCGAAAAGGGCGACATTATCAGTGTGAAAAGGCAGCCGACCGCCAACAACAAGAAGTTTTATGCTGCTTTCCAGGAAAACACGTCGCCACCTCAAAATGAGTCAGAGGTTAGCAGTTAGCTCCCTTCAAATTTGCATGCACATGTTGGTCACGTTCCGGTTGTTACCCAGGTTAGGGCGAAGTCCGTGTTTCAACTATGCCGAACCTTCATCTGCCTGAAGAGTTTCTCTGTAGGACGTTACTTATTGATCATGCTTAACATAGAGTTACCTTAATTTATTGGCCATTTTTTACCTTTCCCAAATTCGGCAGTTGTCACTTCATCACGGCGCTGTCCTGTAGTTTAGTCGAAAAGCAGAGCAGTTATGTTTAGATTCACCGACGGGGCGGGGGAGGGGAAACCAAACAGAAAATGAACATGCATCAAATTGTACAATCTACCAGCCTGAATGCCTAGCGGTTTTTCTGTCTCTCGATTCTCGGGCGGGCGTTTGAAATTGAGCCCTCATTTATTTCCCTTCCTCCAGTCGCATGTTTATTTTCGGTTGGTCCAGTACGCCCATTAAAAACCGATTTTTACCCCTCATTGCTTATTTGGATTACAAAAATGAGGTAATTAGCCCTCGACGCCACTTTAATTTGGCCTACATTTTGCGACATATTCAGTGAAATCTCGCCACGATTTGGAAAATTGCAGTCTTTGGCCATCACGCATCGCCTCTTATTTTCCTGGTGTTGTGTGGATTTTGTGCCTTATTATTTTTTCATGATAAATAAAGGACTTTATTTACGAAAAACATTTGGAGTGATATTTCGAAAATGAAGCGTATCTCTCTCTCAGATTTCCCTCTGTCTTGAAGCCTTCAACTCAAAATGTATTGAACACTACACTCGGATCGTACCTGAGATCGTTCAGCCCTGATACTCAAATACTTAACAGGTGATCAGGGAAACCGATAATTCTGTTTAGAAATTCAACTTTCCCCTGGCATATTGCAATAACAGCCACTGAAAAATATTAAATAATTAAATGGAATGGCTCAACCGTCACAAGCGTCGGGGTGGACGCGTGAAATTGTCCCTAATGAAACGAACCTGCGTCCATTCTGTCTAGATAGCTGTTTTTCATATATACACGTAAATTTGAAAGTCTCGGGTGACACTCTCTACCGTGTGCCGCGCGGAGTGGGTGCGGCACAAGTTACTTGCGTAGCATCTACTGCGTCCTCTTCTTCCAAACCCATCTGCCTCTGGAATAAGGATGAAAGACGGCAGGCTCGGAAGCGGGGACTGAAAAAGCTACACCGCTGGTCTACGTGTACGACACACAGTCTGATAGCCGCTAAATGCATCGGGCCTTCACCAAGGCAGCACCGGTCTCATAGCACGAAGATAGCATTTACAAGGAGTCAGTGCAGTCAGACCCTGAGGCCTGGGAGGGACCGGGTTACTACTTTAGTGGATAAACTCCCAAAACGCGATCTGTTATGTATGGTAATAGTGTTGAGTGCGTCAGACCCCTTAAGGTAAGTTATTTTAATCCATATTAATTGCACCAAAATCAAAACAGTGCAAAACCTCGCCTATATTGAAGCACACTGTCCCACAGCTTCAAAGTCAATGACGCAGTGGCTCCGCAGTGGATCTTCAAGGGTGGCTAGGCGTTCGGTGGACTGTAACTCTCCGTATGGAATCACCATGGTCTTCAACTTGACATTAACCTGGAGATATACAAGGCCGTCATCTGAATGAAACAAAGACCTGGACAGTCTACCCCAAGAAATTGAGGTGGCAGGACATGATCCTTGACACGCAAGTGCTGGAGCGAACCGAAGTTTTCGACACCATGCTGAGGCACGTGCAACCGGCCACCTCATGAGAATGGACGACGAATGACTACATAAACGAATCTTCCACGGCGATGTCGCTCACAGCCTGTGAGGACAAACACGACGCTACAAGGGCACCTTTAAGAGCTCTTTGGAGCAATTGCAAATCAATCTGGCAACCTGGAAGGACCTCGCACATGACTGCCTGGACCAGAAAAGACAGTAAAGGCTGGTGCAGTGATATAAAAACCAAACCGGATCGCCACTGCCAGAGCCAACAAGGTAGCACGGAAATCACAACTGTCTCGGCTCCATAGCACCAATAAACAAGCTCTCACAACATACCGTGGGCGAATCGGCGTCGTCGGAACTCTTCGTACGCAATTTAATCACACTCAAACAAAACCAACTTCTGCATTCAGGAGCATCTGCTTCCCATCCCTTGCTTCGAACTCCACGGCATCCAAGAGGAAGACCACCCCGGCCATCGATTTCTGTTAATTATCTGCTGCCCTCGATTACCGGCACCCTTCTCCTTGTTGCAACCCCAGCGTCGATCACGGCATTGACCACCATTGACATCATCTCCACCCCCGTTGGGATCACATTTAATGTCCTGTCAGTTGCCACCACCATCATCACTACCAACAACTTGGATTCGGTCCTATCCTGTCCGCATTGGGATCGCACGTTCATACCACGCATAGGCCTGCTCGGTCACTTGCTACTCCGTCACACAGATACTGACGAAACTTTGCCTGGAGCATCTACACACAACAGAGGTCGGTAGATCAATTGTCTTCACTATCCTCACCCTTTCACTCAACGCACGGGCTTACTCGGTTGCGAATCCACGAAAGTGGAATCCCCCACTCGGATTGCAAGCAAATTAGTGGCATGAAGACCAAAAGAAACAAGCTGCCACTGATGTCTCACCCTCACATTTTTGTATTTTGTGACATCTTCAGGATGTACTGGGTTGTTTGTGTGGGAAATTCAGTGCTAGGTTCGAACTTAACCGATCTAACTGTCTCCTCGATCGTTCATACACAAGGGGCTTGTCCGAATCAAGCGGACTGTAACTGATGATGTCGCAGTTGCTGCCTTTACGCGAGTCAGCGATGCACGCATGTCCCACACAGTTGCTGGTCCTTCACTTCACGTGACTAGGGTTTGCAAAAGTGCACTTCTAGCATCAGTTTGATGCGCATATTCTTACAAACTAAAATGCCAAATTTTATCTCACAGTTTTTTGCGTGATTGCTGTGGTGTGCTTTGCTGACATGCGTATTCGAGTAGGCCGATGCTTACCCTTAGTGTTGTTATGCCTGCATGTACAGGTAGATGGCAAGTCTTTTAAACGGACCGCACAGTAGCTGTGCTGGACCGATACGGGAGCCACATCAGGGTACGGCAAGTGCTATTTGGATTGCGCGCTGATAATAAATACCGAACTAAGGGGAGGGAGGGAATATGGTGGCACGCGTAGGGGTGGCCTCGGCCGCGTCAGCCGTCTCTGCCCGATCCGGTTTCGGTCATCTTGACTCTGTCTTGACACTGGGCCCAGTTGGGTGAACTAAGAGAGAGTGCGGTAGATGCAGTCCAAGTCTAATATGCCCTAAAATTAATTTAAGTCACTGACCCTGCACCATCTGTTGTGAAGCATACGCTGGACATAATCGATACCAACGGTCGAACTGTAGTCAAGTATATGGCCTAATGGAGGTGTGGACTGTTATATTTTACTGTACCCTTTCTGTGTCCAAGGGCTCCTGCGATAGTGTGGGCGCTAAAGAATTTTGTAGCGGGAGTGGAATGGGAATCTTTACGATAGTTCAGCCTTTCGATTCCGACGATGTCCACCGTATGCCCCACGGAGTAGTAAACACAAGGACGCTGACTGACGCGTGAATTAGTTGATAATGAGTCTGGTGTTAAGATGGAGTTAAAAAGGCTAGGGGTAGGATCAGGAACACAAAGCTAGCCCAGTGTGGATCTGTGCCCAGCCGTTTCACCACGGCCTCTCTCCGTGTGTGGCATTTCTAATAGATGCGCATCCCCAATAACGTCGACCGTGCCCTCATCTGGTTCACACGCTGATCCAGTAGATTTTCTACGTGATCCGTTTTGAGAAAGCAATGCTTTACACAATCCAAATGAAAAGAGATGAGCTGAAAAATGTTGTACGTTGATTTTTCGGACATACAGTGATGACTTCTAAGCTGATCTATCAGGCCGAGGAGTGACTGGAAGATGCAATCTAAATATTAACAAGTTCGCAACTTGCCTACATTGCAGATGATGACTGACGTCCTTTGTGAGCTAGTAACCTTCCTACCGCAGTAGGAGTGACAAAGGTAATAGGCAACTGGAATACGGTGTTACAGTGGGGGTAGGTCGGATGCGGGGGGAGGGATGTCCATGCTCATGATAGGGGGGGCGCTCTGCGACGCGGGAGACGACTTGGACATGCTCATATTCATTGCCCAATAAGATCAGTTCGTGTGGTTAAGCCTAAGTTGACTAGGTAAACGTTAAGCTGGTCGCCCACCTTAGGTGCCCGTAGCTCCTAGTTCTGCGGTTACTCTTAGTTTTATTAGTTTTAGTATAGTTTGCAGTTGATTATTTAGTTTATTTTTACTTTTACTTTTGGTTTGGTTATGGTTTTAATTTAGTGAGATACCGGTAACGTTAGATAAATATACACCATTGAATAATGTATTCTAAACTAATCTAACAAACAAAGCTAAATTTAATGCAACCAAGCCAAACTAAACACAGCTAACTAAAGTAGAACTAAAATTAAACCAATAAGCTGCATAATAAACTAAAACTAAACTTAATGGTTACCACCGGTTCCGTAAGATAGAATTCTGGTGCCAGGGATATCTGAGATGGACGAGCAACCTTACGTTTACCGTGAACGATATGGACATGGTAGCATGGGTTGGACGTTTGTGATGTTGGTACACTCGATTTGGCTCACCTATCATATTCGGCTTACTTCGGAGATTGACGTTCAATTTCTTATGGTTCTGCGTCACGCCTGCCGATATTGAGCGATTAAGCGTTTTGTAGGTTCCTGAAAGCACTGCTCATGGTATCCTTCTATTGTATCGGCTGTGCACTTTATTGTGAGAAATCCCTAGAGGCGTTGGCAAAGCACAAACGCTTGAGCGTGCACTTGGCAGCCGTCCTCGTGACTTGTTTCACAATTGAATATTTTGCGCACTACTGTTCATTCCAGGATACAATTTTCTGGGATTTTTTCTATTTCTTCTTCAGTATTCTTTGTCAGAAGCCGACGTAAAAGTGATTTAGCTTTCCCATCTAGCTTTCATGGGCTATCCAGGTATTGAACTCGTATGGAAAGGTGGGCTGGAAAACAACCATTTGCAGCCTCAGCGTAATTTTTGGGGAGATGCCGGAATTATTTCAGGCAAAGAGTTGCAGTCTGCCAAAAACTTGACCACCTTTTGGAGATCCAACGTACAATTTCGTCCTCGATCTTGACATCTAATGAAGGGTTATTCCAGACGTACGCAAATACGTGTACAGCTGAGAGGCGGCTTCTACTGACACTTGTTGTAGTCTTCAAGTATCATTTGTAAATACGATGAGCAATGAGCAGTCCAACCATTTAACAGTTGAATGTGAGGACCTCCATGCCACGCTGTGGGACCCATTTCGTCATGGACAGCGGTCAGTGAATAGGTCGTGAACACTGGCTTTCGCAAACTTTACAAACATGCTTCGGATGTTGAAACGCTGTCCACCGGTTTGGTGAGGGGTGTTAAGCTCCGAGCGCTCCCCGCGGTAGGCATCCATCAGTAAACATGAGAACGAAGGGGCTGGAAGCGAGAACAGCATCTTGTCTCGTCCAGAATTTTTCGCTGCAACTGCAAACGAGGATAATCCAATTTCCATGGCGCGCCATCCTGCGGTCATGCATCTGAATTTTAACTTTGAAAAACGGTTGTGTAAAATTGGACTCTCATGATTTGATGTATTTCTTGCAGATAGCGAACTGCGAAAATACTACGACGCCTCCACTTTTCCTTTAGAATTTACATCGGCTGTCGAGAGAGAGAGAGAGAGTTCTTGCTCTTGAATAGTAGGAGCAAAAATTGTACTAGCAGAATTATAATAATGACTCCTTGTTGACTTTCATAGATCTACCGACTTATTTTACGTTCCCTTAGATAACGAATGACTGGGAATCTGAAACACTGTATGATTTAAGTCGCGCGCCATATGACCTAGAACAGTTGTTTATGATTTACAGGTCACTTTAATTGCGGCATTCGGCAGAAAGTTAGTTTGTGCCTCAGTAATTTTACCATGCAGTGCCCTGGTTATATCCTCCGGAAAGTTTTAACGGTGGATCTCCAGTTAAGGAAGTGCGTTGATAGCTCCTCATGGATTGTGGAAGGCCGGTTGAATACCCCCTGCCCAATATTCTACAGTCTGCGATTTGGACTGTAAGGTCTGCTGAACTAAACAATGGCGTAGTTTTAATAGGTTAACGGACCAAAGAATGCCTCTGTAGACACGAATCATTTCTTCATCTTACTACATTCATTGTATTCGTTGATTTTAATTGCCTTAAGAGTCACCCATTCCTTTTATATCTCCCTTACTGCAATAGGCTTCAGCATTCAATGAATACTGTCGACTGATTTTGGCCCTCCTTTGAGCATGGGTCAGGTACACTTTAATTGTTTGAGAAGAGACATTGGTTTCTTCGTTGCTCCGGTGCAGCTAGTATTGGCGCCGTCGGTACGGGTAACTCAGGGCGTAAAAAGTTCTGGCGCAGATGACGTACGCATTTACGTCCGGTCAAAATTGCCTACCTGCGCACATCTCTACGATGGGATGCAAGAATGAGAAAGCCAACAATGTAACGCAGGTGACCTTATCTCAATTTTTCCTTTTTCCAAAATGAACTCAAATCTCACCCTATCCTTAAATCCAAACCTAACCCAAATCCTAACCCTGACATTTGATTTAATTTCTCCGGGATTAATCACAAAATCGCTCGAATTACGGCTGGTTCCTGTTCTCGTGTTCTGTTGAGCGGAGAGAGAAGGCTATATAAGCAGTCCCTACCGTACTTTAAGTTAGTCTTGTCGTCTGAATCATCCTTCAGGCTCCGCGTTCATTCCATGTCGCAATTCGCGAAATTCTTAAGATCTGGTTGGCGTTCAATTATATCCAAAGTTCCACTATTTAAGTAAATTGGTGTTTTTGTACTCTGCGGTCGCCTGAGGTTTCCCAATAGCAGTCCTATTATTAAGCCTACAGGCGGTTATTCAGTCAAAATAACACACTACACATGACATTTAATACCGATTCCTGACGAGGATATAGTTTGACAGATGCCAGTAACAGGAGCGCGGGTACATTCATGTTGTCTTCTTTCGAGCCGTAAGCTCCAAGGAACAAGTGCAGTAAACACGAAGGACAAATGCATTTGCCAATACAAGCAAATGCATTGTCCCATGACTCACCACCTTTTCGTCAGTATTTTTTACGAATGTGATTCAAGACGGCGTATCAAAATGTGCGAGCGCGTCAACTAAAATTACAGTTAGATAATATGAGGCTTGACTTAAGTAACACTGCCGGGAACGTTTTTTTAAATCCGTGGTCTGAGAGTGCCTTCCTAGTTATTTAAGTCTCATCAACCCTTGCCCTGCTATTCGAACCAGCTACGAAAGTAAGAGTTGACATCAGTAACACTTTCTGAGTACGTTCGGTCCCGATGGATTAGAATTCAAAGGTAGAGAGAAAACGGTTAATTAATTGACGAGATCCATGTGGTAAGATCTTATAGAGTTTATGAGAAAATTTAGAGCAAACTATAATCAGTTGAGGCAGTAAACACAGGATGCGTCAACTGGACTGTTCGGATGATAATTAACGGTATGCCTGCCAAATTATTTGGCTAAACTTTGAAAGGCAGATGAGCAAAGATCTCAGGCTAAAACCTCCGGGTCAGCGGACCTGGTCTTTGCCATACTACACGAACACAGATATAGCCAGGAAGCCTGGGGGCTACTCAACATGCATGTACTGCTGTTGTCATCGGAATATCCAGAGCAATTAATACCGCTAATTTGCTTAGTGCTGCCAGTAGGAAGGATGAGAAGAGATGAAAAACTATTCAACTTTTAAGGTAACCATAAGGGCAATCTTCATCTTTTGTTCGGACAACGTTATATTCCATTATGCAGCACCCCGAGGGACGGCTCCGACTGCATTAGCCACTTGCACCCTCTTCTACCTCCGGTCTTTTCGAGTTGTTCGTCACATCGGATCCATGTGTGCGCTTTCAATATGACAAATAATGAAGTGAGAAGAAGAAGAAGACTCGATCGCTGTGGACATATTGTCCCAGCAATCGAGTCTTCTTCTTCTTCTTCTCAATTGCTTCCTGGGACACGAATGTTCGCTTGTATTGACAAATAATGAAGTATTTGTAAACCACGAACTGCCTGTTGGCAGCATTTATCTGGCTGTGACTGGTGAATCTCAGCCCAGATATTGACATAAACTTTCAGCTCGAGCCTGAATAGGTGCATTCCGAAGAATCGACCGCAAGTTCGCGCACTAATTTCCCCCGAACCTAAACAAGGCAGCCTATTATTGCTGTGTGTAACTGAACTTTTCAGGCTTAAGTTTACATATGCTACTCCTGCCTATAAATAGTATTGTTGCGCTCTTAAGCTCATCTAAATTCGCGATTCCGCTAAACTTTGCTTGTTCTCTGATCATCTTAAGCGTTAGTGCTCGATGCAACCATATTCAGAATTATGCTCCCTTTAGATGAACACCTCCTATTACGCTGTGGCCCCTACCATCAAGCCATCACCAAAAAGTTTAAACAACAAGCTCAAATTCGAAGCATGTGCCCATCATCAATTAAGATACTCTTTTAATTAACCTGAACTTCTTTGCTACTAAAATTATTGAGCAGCTGGGTTTTCTTATCAATCACTTTATAAAGTCTATTGGATAACAAGGGTTCCCCACCTGGGGCTTTGCCAGAAAGTCAATATTTGAACGTGAATTTAGAGGTTAAATCCAAGAAGTTGTTGAGTGTGCTAATATACCATTCATTCAACTCAATATTAAAAGATAAGTATGCATGCTAGGTGGTCTTTATACTTCATGCGTCCAAGTTCAAAAGCTTTGACGCACAAAGAGTCAGCAGGAGGCCCATTTCATGGGTAATTGCAATCTGTGCACATAAACGTGGTCATTTTTAGATTAAGTTTTATTGCGTGTCCGCTGCTTGGAATTCTCCCTTTTTGTCCTATTATTGTGGATGCTTTATGATAAGCGCAGGGCAAAATGAGGCATCCAGGCGTTCGTTTTTAGAACAGGATTGCCAACGCTGCCCTCTTAGAGCGAGGCCACATAAATTAGAAGAATCCGACGGAAATAATCAAATGAATTTATCTGAAAATTGGAAGGGGTATAAACAAACGACAGACCGACCGACTGTGGCCGACCATCCATCTAGTGCTCTGTGACGTGGCATTTGTGGGGACACGGACTGGTACAGGAATTAGTTTATGGTGCTAAGAAGCTGGCACAGCAACCACCTTTTCTTCACGAACCTACCAGCGTTTGGTGTTGAAAAAAGAACCAAGAAGACCGGAGGCGGGCTCAGTCTCCATGACTGGCCAAACTAAACCCCAAACTAAACTGCGAATGGGGATAGATATTTGAACCTGAATGTTATAAAAATACTTCATATTCATTAGCGGTCGTTAATGTTTAGTGAAGCCGAGTATCTGCCATCACGGTCAACCTGTAATCATTCCACCTGCTTCCAAATGTTCAGCCTCCTTTATCGACGGAAGAATTAAATTAGTTGCTGGTTTGACGAAAAGCACTTAGATTCTTCACCGAGTCTAGTTAACTCCTGCCATTTTTAGCGGAATTTAAAATTCTGCGAGGCTATGTAAATTGCAACCTTTAAGTCAGTTTATTAGCGTTTTTGAATAAATCTTTGCAGGTGTACTACTAAAATTATTGAGCACCGGTTTTTTATCAATTTTTTTAAGTCAGGTGGAGAACAAGGGCTTCCCATTTGGGATTCAATAGATATTTTGAAAAGCAAGCCAATATTTTAACGTGCTTTTGGAGCTCTAAAACTAGCGCAAACAGAGGCAAACTTTTAACTTTCGGGGAAGCAAGCATTTTAAAACTTTTCAACTTTCTTGTGGCAATGAAGTCGTTCTCCATCTGCCACCCACAAACATTTATACAATCTTAACTTATATCGTTGTAAGTATATAGTCGCTCCGGAAATGTTCAAAAGCTGAAATATGAAAGCTGGAGCATCTAGCGGATATCTTACGGGTAATACTTGGGACGCGTTGGTGAGCCAAGCCCCTGTGTTGGTAGTGTGGTTACTCATAAAACAGGTCTATACTACCGGCTGTTTGTTTTCAGGTAATGAATATCATGTGATTAGCCACTCTGTAGCTGACGGTTTTTGGCTTGAATATTCATTTTAACTTGCAGAATGATCCTTTAAATTTTCATTCTGATTGGTTTACTTCCAAAGCAATCCTCCCACATCAGCTTCTTATCAATTTATCCGCCAGTCATTTTCGAGATAACTTTGAACCATTTGTCCCTTTTTCGATTAAACATCTGTTCTTTTGCAGTGCTTGATTTTTAATTGGTACCTTTGATGTGCTGATGCCTATCTGCAATCATATTTTTAATAAGGCAGGAGGGCAAAAAGATCCGCACGTACAGCAGTTACATTTGCAAGTTTATCCTCGCCAATTCTGCATACGAGAAAACGTTAACTTCCAAACGTATACAAGTGACTTGATTTAAAGTTATGTGCCTGCTGTTTTTAAGATGTTCTGTATAATTCTATTTAGGTCCCATTTAGTAAACCCAGTAGATTAATGTGCAAATTTACGAGTGATTTGACAGCCGAAGTGCACATTTTTGATACCTGTCAGGATGCCAATCAACAAGTTGGTTTATGCTGTCCGTTAATCTGCGCGATGCACACACTGTTGACCTAATTTGACCCTGGCGGTGACACGATGTTATGAACCCTTTTGGCAAGCCGCTGGTGCACACTCTCAACCGAAGTCATTACTATGGTAACAAACAGAGCCAGCGTAGGTACGTTCATATCTCTCCGGTCAGTGAAAATGGTAGCTGTTTTATTTGTGGCCAAATTGTAGTTCTGAAGGGGACAACAAGAATTTGGTACTTCACTAAGCCACACATCCGGCTTGATTAACAACAGATTATGGACGGAAGATGATCACGGACTTTTGGCATTTCTCTATTTGCGTAGCGTCAAAATGCGATTTAACAGTTTATAAGACAGGAAGTTGGGCTAGTACCACGTGTCCTATGAAGTTTTTTAATCAAGAGTAAAATAAAAATACATTAAGTCGCTAACGGCATCAACTACATGCTCATAGGATTTAGACTGCCTTCTGCTGTCCCCTTTAAGTGAAGTATATGATAAAAGTAAAGTGTAAAGTAACGCAATCCAAATTCTTCCCGTGACCATTACATTAAGCTTAACTCTAGCTTTAATTCTAATTTCCCCGGAATCTAGCGCCTAGTCGATGTCATTATGGGTGATGTCTGTTCACACATCCTATGGCGTCCAGCCCTTTCCTGTTTTTTGTCATCCAGCCCGAATGTGTTAGGACATTTTCATAAGGATAGGTTATATAAGCCCCTGAGCTTAAAATACGCAGCCTGCCCTGGTTTGTTTATTCTTTTAATATCACTCTTAATTTCATTACGTTATATAGGCTTAGAAGAATAAAATAATCAAAACGTCGATGAAGAACATTCCCTTTGTCGATTTTATTGCGTTGCAGAAGGACCAATATTGACCCTTCAGTTGTATCAGGTAAAGTAGTTAGTTTGAGACGTCACTACGAACGCCGAGCTTCCAGTACCTTACCCAATATCGGAAATCGACATACGTTTGAAGTGTACTAGACTACCAAGAGAGAGAGAGAGAGAGAGAGAGAGAGAGAGAGAGCGGGAACTGCGCTTCATTTTTGACCAATCGAGTATGATATGACGTTGGACGCCCGCGCGTCAGGGTCACGTCGACTGGTTCATGCGAGGGGCCTCTGAGGACGCCAATGAAGGCACCAAACTCAGTGATCATGCAACATGCGTGGCGGTCGTAAGAAGTTGGTGCCCCACAACAATTAGATTTTCATTTGACCAACTCCTGAAAAATTCGTCAGCTTCTGTGAGATTCGAATCCACGCCAGCAAGGGAAAAGCTTAAGTACAGCCAACGCTCTAACCAACTGAGCTACGAGGCCTCCACCGCGAGCATGAGTTTAATCACATTACCAAAGGCTCCATATAATTAGCTTTTCAGAATGAAGTATTTTTGTGGATGTTGGTCGAGAGCCTTCTCCGTCACACAGCAGTCTGTGGTGTCTAACCGGTACCCTGGACGCCAGTACTGCTATGTTTTGGCGATCGACAGCTGAAGGCGTTTGGTCACAAAATTAATGTTTACGAAAGGGACCTGCAGTTAACTTATTTGACATAAAAGTGCAGAACCACGGGTCTGTGACTACAAACCCCCGTGAGATTCTTTTTGTAACAAGGAGCCTGCCCGAACTCTCCTTGCCAAACAACCACACCCGTGATAAAATCAGGAATAGTAGCAAGATCACGGTTTCTTCAGCTGAAATTCCATAGAAGAATAATTGGTTCGCACAGCCAGATGACCATAATTACGGCAATTTTTTTAATACACGAAACTCTTATCTAATATCCACTAGACGGCTTTAACTCGTCTGTAGCTCACCAGTATTTGTGCCCTTTTAGACGCAAGTATGAAGTCACCATCCACAATTTGAGTGTCTATATTCTTAAGGTTCTGACCTACCCTACGGTTGTGGTCCTACCTATAAACTTTATGCTTTCTTTTCTAAAGAAATTTCACACTTCTACCGGAAAGTCTTCAATTTCACAGACTTATGTTGTTTTAGTGTATGTTTATGTAAGTCTTGGGTCATTAAAAAACTGAAGCAGAATTGAACTGGCGAGTTTTTTAGGATCATAACAACTTGCCCGTCTCCTAGACATTGTAGTGCTAGAAACGCACGATAAAAAAATGTAAGGAAAAAAGAATCCAGACGCTGAAGAGTGGCATGTTAGACGCAGACGTTCTCGCTAAAGTCACAAACAACATGCCAGTGTTAATAAAGGAAGAGTTAAATGAACATTGACGGCTAAAACAAAGGAGATCGGAATGACCATTTCCGACTCATTAGCCGTCACCAACCGGCCATACTCATCCCAAGGCTTTGGGGCACCCGAGGTTTGAATCCGCGATATCTTTCTTAGAAATTCAGCGCTCTAACCATTGAGTCAGGGCTAGTGAACCAGAAATAGGCATTCCAGTCCTTCTAATCTTTATTGGCATTGTTCATCTGTCCATGAAAGTGGCCACTATGTGGCTACTGGCGGGGCTCGCGAAAGAGCTCCAAGGCAGAACGAAGGAGTTCTGTAATCGATCAGTTATGTCTTCACCCACCAAGTTCAGTTCTGCTGCATTACAACTTTCCTACATTAAATTTGCCGTCGAAAATCACCTTCCTTTTCCCTTGCATTCACCTAGCGTTTTTTAACTCCTCTTCTCGCATTTTCCAAACCCAAGACATCTTTCCACTAGAAGTACGTTATTTTATCCAAGAACAATCACGCTGCCATATTTTGTGACGTATGCCCTTTCAATTACTTCCTGCACAAGAGTGCGTTATGTCAGTAAGTTCCCAAAAAAAATAAAAACAGCCGGAAAGTTAGATAGACAATCCTGACGCAGTTACAAAGGTCATAAGAAACCTTGTCCACTGACGACCTTGCCGTATTTGTTGCCGTCTGGCGTATCAGACGTTCTACGTGTCAGGCTTTTAGGAAAAACAACCACTGACATTTAACTTTCCTTTCGCTAAAACGCAGGAGGCCAAAGTGGAATATTCGGCACGTGCTCTGGGCGGAGCGCCTCACCTTTCGCCTGCATGCTCTCAAGAGATGCAGTGGTCGAGGTTATTTTTAGCTTGGAAAAATTCCCATTTATTCCCTTACATTCTTTAAGGTGCAGGCACTTAGTTTAGTCCATGTCAGCTAATGCCTACAAAAGGTGACAAGGTTGCCATATGTTCCAATAGCAGTCTTTTCGAAAGCCCGCGTTTTAGACAAATACGTAATTTTACAGAACTGAACGCTCTTCTAGTCAGGATTACTAGTAATGGGGAAAGGCAGATAACATGGCGTATTAAAAGTTCTATGACATGCTACGGCCGGCTCTTAGTTTGCACGCATCAAATGTTTAAAGCATTTAATGAAAGATGCGTTCAGGCTTTGCACTTAGCAGAGACAAAATACGTTTTATGTTGAATTGACAGGCACCTCTACGGAGCCTTTCCTCGGCGAGTTACAGGAAAATCACACAGGACAGCTTGGATTTCAGCGAGCATATGACAGCAGACAATTTCAATGACGTCAACTGCATGGATTTTGTTTCTGTACATTCTTTTATAAATGAAAGCCAATACGTGCCATAGGGCAGCAGTAAGCAGAACGTGCTTTCTTTTCATGAATAAAAAAGGAGGCTAGTTGACCCACAGAACATTTCATCTATTGAGAAGAAGATCCCATCGCTGAGACAAAACTTTTATTCGCCTGAAAATTTGACCTCTGTCGCGGATTCTTCATTAGACACATGAGCAGAAAATAATTGCCGAAGCGGGTGATGCGTGTACAGGAAGTTGCAGTATGTATAGGACACAGTCATTACTGCATGCGTACGATAACTATCGATAATTGCCCTCTAGTGCATGGATTGCTTAATGACCGGCATGTGAACTATGATCCGCTGAAGTTGCATTACGCGTAGTGGAATTGGGTGTGAAGAATGCTCGGCCACCTGGTTCCCAGTGTTGGCATAAGACAACGCAATGACCTGTGTGTTTCCCAAGTAACCACTTGTTTTGGCCAAATTGAGCCACAGACAAGTCGTTGTGCTTTTTTTATGGAATAGGGTCCGTGAACCATGACTCATGTAATTCTCAACCCACGCGAGTATCGCCTCTTGCAAGAATTTTGGCCTCATCTAATAACAGTGATCAGCCGAATCTCGTCAAATTAGCTGCCGCTTGAGAACTGGCATCATTTTGCTACACTGCTGCTGCGTGTTTGGTAATCCGCGTCTTGAGAAGTTTGTCAATGTCTCCTACGTAGTTGTTTTGGTCGCAACTGCAAGAGATTCATTAGACAACTCCAGATGTTCCTTGCCGTGGCAGTTGGTCTTTCGGTTTCATTATCTGACGCCTTATGGTTGCCTCCGGCCTGTGCGTGACTTCAATGCCAAGTGATGCGAGGAGGCACGCGACGGCCTACTAGACGTTTTTGACGTACAGGATCACTCGCCAAATGTTTGGGTCGGTGCGATTTTGTAGCCCATCTCGTGTGCACAAGCACCGGTTGACGAAGGGGCGCGGGTAGATATTTTCTCTGGCCCCCCTTCAAAGATATTGTAGTTTGGCAACTTTGTATTTTAGCTCACTGCAGTGCGTCTCAACACGCCGGTAAAGCGTCCTTATGCAACTACTTTTGTTGTCTGATTGGGTGGTTGCTGTTGAGGTTCAGTAATTGCATCATGTTTGGCCTTTAGGCCACCACAATCTTTGTACCTGTGCCTACTCTAGTGCACTTATGCGACTCCAGTCACAACTGGTAGTTGGGGTTATTATTCGCTGAATTAAGCCAGAAGAAGTTCAAACTGGATTATCTCACGACGAATCTTCCTCTAGATTACTTCCTGGGACTCATCTGTTCGCTTGTATTGGTAATTCACCTATAATCTCGAATTTTCTAACTAGCGAATGAGTACATGGCCACAAGCCAATCCATAATCAATGGCGCAAGTCTGGAGATGATTGCGCAGGTTCTGACTACTGCTGCTGATATATCTCATAACGAATGACTCTACAAGTTCGGATGGTCCGAATACTAAATGAACTGATCTGGTGCTCAAGCAGTCTTCTCATTTACCCATACAGACAGCTACAACGCTAATCGTCAACAAGTATAGCTTGGCCGACATTGGGCTGGTAGTTGGTTGTCTGTGTGTGTTCTTGTTTGCTTCGGGAAGTCAAAAGAATGGTCTATGCCCATTCGTTTTAAAAGAAATACCCGGCCTCCGGCAACAGAGAACGACAGGTGGCCAGGTGCTGATGAACTTTGGTTCCAGAAATTTGAAACATCGTTTCCCACGTACAAATTTGAAGACAGCGTATGAAACAGAATTTAATGGCACCATACATTTCGCGAGCGCCCATCAGCCGTTTCCACTCGCTGCATAAACAGAATAACGACTGATAGATTGCAGAATTGAATTCATACAGAAAAATCGATGCAAAACATCAAGGTCACTTGAGTAAGCCCACAATGCTTGAATTTCCTACTTTATTGATTGCCCCTTGGCTAACTCAAGTGCCCTTGATGTTTTGGATCGATTTTTCTGTATGAATTAAATTCTGTAATTTATCATTCGTTTTTATGCTTATGCAGCGAGTGGAAGCGGCTGATGAGCGCTCGCGAAATTTATGGAGCCATTGTATTCTGCTACATACGCTGTCTTCGAACTTTGGTTCGATGAAGCGCTTATGATCCACCTGTAAGACCCAGTATGTGTGCAGTACCTGTTTTATATTCCAGTTAACGTTTGTGATTCCAGTCGCAACTAGTAGTCAGCGTTATTATTCGCCGTATGAAGCCAAAAGAAGTTCGAAACAGACTATCTGACATTCCCTGCATTTCGTGTCCTCGCGTCCCTCTACAATTATAACGTGGTCGATTTCAGCCTGATAGCTGGTTGTCTGTTTGTGACCTCTGTCACACATGCATAAATTGTTTGCTTTGGGAAACGAGTAAATCGATATGCGCCCAATCCTGTTAGGATATATGTTTATGTAAATATATAATGTATATTATTATATTATATAATATATCACGTTTATCTTGCACTCCTCACTTGCCTCACATTTCTTGAACGGGGATTCGATGGATGCAAAAAACGGCTTCTAGACGAGTATCTCTCGTGCTTAATTTTTCTTCATAAATTAGAACCGCTAGTTGTTGATGAATGAAGGGATAAGCGGACGTGTCGTGAACTAGCACCCCATCAGAAGGCGATTGCTATAACGGGCTGATTTCTCAAATTTCAAAGACTTGTCTGTACGTAACTTGCGGTGACGTCATTGGCTGTCTAGGCTCGCCACCTCGAGGGCCCCGACTCGTGCGCCGTAAAAATCGACTGGCACTTTGACGAATGCTTTTCAAGCGTACTTGCGTAGTTGGGACTGCGGATATGGCAGTCTCATATCAGCATCCTAATCCTTTTCCTCTTGAAATCTTCCATCGTCTGTTGGCATGGGCCAGATTTCACGGGCGGTCCTAATCTGAGGATTCTCCTTAGGACGTACTTATTATGTCACCGACGCAAGAATTTCAGCTGAGCGTAGGTGGATGACTCTCGCCTCGCAAAAGTCTCCCATCTGCGTGCTGGATGGAGGGCTGCGCTCCCATAGCATAAATTGTTGTGGTCTACAACATACAGCCAAAATTGCGATGCCATGCATGTTGGTAAAACGAGCAATTGTCTGGATACAAAGTTGCACGAAATCCAACTTGCAATCAACCATAAGAACAAGATATTTCTGGTTTATGCTCAAATACAACAGCTGAATCATGATTTCGTCTTTGAGGAAACGAAGGTGATCCGCAGGGCTAAGAAGACGATGGGGAGACTACTGTTCGAAAGTTGGTCCTCGGCTGGCACATCCGGCTGAGCTATAGACTTACATCCCGGCTGACAGGCGCTTCGTACAATGTTCGAATCAATTCGAGCAGGGCCAGTAGGGGAAACGAGCACGCAGAACTGAGAGCCGACCATCACGGAAATTATGATGGTGCTTAGAGTTTACGTGACCAAAAGCCAACACTGCCTCACCGATGCGCCCGCAATGCAGAAAATAACCTAAGCAAACAACAGTGACTGAGCAGTATGCGGCTTGACGCGGAGAAAGCATCAGCCACACTAACTTGCCCACAATCACGCCGACCCAAAAGGAGAAGAGAGTCACGCAAGCCAACCAACAGGAGATCAAACGTAGTCAGCAGGAAAGGGGCAAGTCAAACTTCATTCACTACGGCTGTAAAATAAGGCAGGCGGCAAGACTGACTAACTCAACACAATTGGACACAGTAACTTCAATAGCCCGATGATGGAAGCGAAAAGGGTATCGATTTATTTGTGCGGATTGAGTTTGGTTCACGAACTCACCCTCTTTTCTTCTTCGGGAGATGAGGAACGCAGTATTTGACCTTCAATCGTTACGCAAGTAAGTCCTGTAAGAAAAATAAGAAATTTTATGAAACATCTTAGGCGCCATTTGCCCTATGCAAATGTTAAAAAAACTTTGGACCACAACCAGCATCGCAAATGTGAGCTAACTTTTCTTTCTGTACCCAAAGAACATTGTTTACTTCAGCTTATATTTTTGGGCTGCCTATCTTCCAAAATATAATTCCTCATAAGTGAGTAAAGCAGGAGGAAATATTTGCTTAGAAATGTTTCATTTCGATGTCCCGACTAAAGATGCCCTCGGTCGCATTTGCACTTTGGTCTTCTGAAATTGTGGCTGTCCAAACATAATCAGAATTTTGGACTAAGTTTGACTCAAGGATATGTATGTATCATCCTACATTTGTTCTGTCTCTGTAAGATGTCTCTGCAGTTTCCCAATAGGTGACGTCTGGACCTTGGTAGGATTAACAGTGACAGCATCTTTTCATTGTACTCTGTTTTGCCCAAAAACTCAGTTTAGCTTCCTTTTCCCGTGAGAACGAATTTCTTTTTTAACCTTTTTGTGTTGCATGACCTACGGTTGCTTCGTTTGAACTTGGTCCTTTAGGCCACGCACGGAGGTTTTTGAGGGAATATTTTTAGCCAATACGTTCACTATAAAAGTGACTGACCGCGTGCAATTGAAAAACATGAGTGTGCACGAATTATCTCGTGCTCAGAGCGTGTACGCTCTCGACTGGCATGTAGGGGTGTGAATGTTGACATCTGTCGGTCCGACTCAAAAAAATAAAAGGCTTGCGCCGTTGCGTACAAGTAAATGACCATTGAAATTAACAGTTAGTTTGGTGTTTTTATAAACTGCCGCCTGGGTATCTGCCTGTGTCGGTACTGACCAGCCGGTTTTTGAATAAGGACAGAAAGGACTGCTGTCAGGTCTGGTGACATGAATGCATGCATAAATCTGCAGTATCAGCGTTGATAACACAGCCATTGACTACCACCTTTTACCTACATGGTCCTAAGGACCCCTTACTATAGTCGTGTATCTATAAATGTTGCAGGACTCCTCATCAATCCATCGACCGACTGAATTCCAATCCGAGGCGCTTTGATCGATTATCGGCTCGTCTGGTTTCTCATGTCAGTAGTTATCTTGAAGGCCGGTAAACTTAGCTCATTGCCTATTTCGTATGTGTGGGCGGCTGTTTGAAATAATGCTTCGTCCAATCACAGAGCCAACTTAGTTTCATCTATCCACTCGTTCGGTATGGTCAGTGTAGTTACAATGGCTGTTCACACAAGCAATGCGATAACCTACAACTGACTGCTTCTTGGGATTTAATTGTTTCATTTACTTTTTATGGTTACCAACTTTGTAGTGTGACTGGAAGATGTTGGCTCAAGAAGCTGCCAACGATGACCAGCACGTAGTATATTTAATATACTGACTTTTTTTGTCATGGACACATTCAACTAACTTCTAACGTAATCTCAATATTTGCCGCAAATTCAGCAACTGATGAGTAATTCTATTAGTGGCACACATATTGCATAACAACTAGCCTTCTTTATGTTTCATTTATTTTGTTCGGGCAGGCTGGGAAGTTGTGGTTTCCCGGGAGTTTTTAAGGTCTAAGGCAATATTCTGTGATTTAGTTTTGGCGATGTTAATTATAGTGCAATAAGTTTTGCAGGCGTGACGTTTGAGTTTCATAGACTGTGACGAACTCATTATATATTATATGGACCGCGTAGTATATGCGCTGGATTAACAAGGGGGCCAGATCGCGGCATGGCAGGTGTTCATTTACTTACGCTCTCATAACAAAAACCGGACGTGGAGGGAGGGGGTGTTGGTGGTACGTGTAAGTGCTGGCTCAAACGTCAGCCGCCCGTGGTCTTTATGACGCTCCAACTCCGTGCGATATAAGTCAGGCTTAACGGCCCCAGTGGTAGGCGCCCGATCACACCTCCGATCTTCTGGACTCCGTGTTGACATCGAGTTCGGGCAGGTGAGGAAACAGCGAGTGCTGTAGGCACGACGCAGGTCTACTTTTGCTTAAACTATATCCATACGTTAGTTTCCATTCCTGCATCACCACGCTGGGGAGCTCAAGGTAGACGTCGGTGGTATCGACGATCGAACTGTCACACCAATAGTCCCGTTGCAGAAACTTGTGTGATGGGCTATACTTAAAACCTAGGCCGCTTACCTGTACTTGTGTTGCAAGCTGCACTGCTCCCATTTTGCTTGGACGGGTTATTGCCGTGCCAATGAACTAAGCCTTCCTTGGTGTCTGGATTGTAGCATATGCTGATCAAGAAGGGTTTGCTGGCTTATTGGCAGACCCCTTCAATAAAATGTCGTCCAAGGACTCTTCGAATGTAAATCATCAAAGAACCAAACAAAACATGTGATGGAATAAAATACTAACCGCATCCATTACGCCTGTGATGCCGCAGGTGCTATAGGAATCCCGCCCTGATATCAAACTTCGAAGCCCCAATCTGGTCAGTTTGCACGAAGGCGTTTTGCTTCATGGGTTTGAAGGGCATAGCAATGCTCCTCAATGTGCTCCCGGTTTAAGTTTACTCTTGGAAAACTACTTGCGGTTCAGGTGCTGCTGCTTCCTACAACATCGACCCTTACCTTTCGCCCTGGCTGGACGATTTGGTATCGTGATCCTTATCTCGTTCTACGTCTGGATTGCAACGCAAGCTGAGCAAGACGATCGCTGCCTTATCCGTGTACCCTTTTTGCCTGATGATGGCTCCCAGACTGTGTCTCATTCGACAGGGCCCGGCCACATTGTCGGGTTTGAGGAGGCCGATAGTCTCTCAGAGGGTGATAACCGCGTGGGCCACGAGACTTTCGGGTCATGGTTCTATGGTCTCTGACCCCTCGGGGAGGGGGGGGGGGCAGTGGCTGCGGCCTGCTATCAGCTACGGTGTTGGTGAACCTACTGTCCGAATAAGCGTCACCTCCAGAGTCAACAACGGTGGTGTGATCACAGCCGTTAACGCCTCGGGTACGAACTGAAAAGTAATCAGTGTACCACGCACGCCCACACAGTGAACGCTGTTAATTATTGTAGGCGTTTGGTGATCTGGCGACTGTCCCCGATGATGGCTGCAAGTGGTAATCCGAATCGTTTGGCCAAATAAACTTCTTATTCCAGCGATCACATTCTCTTCTTTGTATGTGTTTACTTTTAGAGGCGTAGGCGCCGAAGAAAAGATGTGGGTCAAAGGTCGTGCGTCGAGCGCGGATAAAATAGCAGGCACGCGGCAAGGCCACAACAGTCCCGGCGAACAGGAACAACGACCCAGTTACTCTGAAAATGGAACCAAGAGAGCGTCCAGAACGTCTGTCTCAAAATAAAACGGTCTATGGCCTCGTACCTCCTTCTCCCTCTTCTTTGGGGGATGGCGAAAATGACACAAAGGTATATGCAAACAGTTGGTAAATGTTCTTGGGTATTGCTTTGTATAATTCCCGAAAAAACGAATACGAGAACATGAAATAAAACCCTCGAGACAAGCCACTTCATGTTCAGTTCAAAAGCTGATATGGATGTTTGAGCTACTGGGAAATAACTGCATGATATCCACGAGCTGTCAGGCCATCAGTAACGTTTACTACCTAAAGCCTGTTGGCAGATCGGTTATTCTGCAGTTGCTGCTGGATTTCAGCTCAAGTATTAACGCCCACCTTCTGAAACCTCTGTTCCGAAGGACTTTCTACTACAACTAAAACTACTACTATTACTACAACTTCTACTACTTTGCGCATTATTTTTATCGGAATGTCAACAATAAATGGAGATAAGTGGAGTTCGTATACCAGAAAACACACGGCTAACGCAGGGGCCCCCACTGAGGACCAAACCCATCGCAGCTGCGTCATGCAGCGACACAAGCTCGGCAAGGTACGTGTGTCTGGACATTCAGGCAGTACGCAATGTTACAATGCAGATAAGCGGCCGCACTTAGGGCAGTAGCTTTGAGCAAGGCAACGCAGCGAGCGGATGGGCAGTTCGCCCTAGCCAGTTCACAGAATCCAACGGTATGCCTGTCATGCTCGGCTGCTGTGGTATTGATTTGCCAATCATCACCTGTGCTCTTCAATTTTCTCTTATTCAACGGCAGTGTCTGCATGCGCAGCCACTTAGGGTCTGATATTGCTTTTAAAAAAATCGCATTTTGAAGGTTCCAATAAACGTATAGAACTCAAGTTGAGAAGTCAACTTGGCAAACATATGTTTCAGCAAATCATCATCAGGCCACAACATTTGCAGGGTAATTTAAACTGTACAGATGGACAGGTTAAATAGTCTAGTCTAATTACAACTCATCGTTTACGCGTCGCCCGCATGGCGGGGTCGGCGTGTAGAGGTTCGTACGTTGGGGGAGGGGGGGGGGGGGGGGGGTATGGGAGGTAATTGAGTTAGGTTGTGGGGGTTGATAAGAGGGCAGATAGATGGAGTGATAATTGCTGTTATTTGCGCGCAGCGAACGACTCACTGGGGCGTGGGGGCAAAATGCGATCACCACCTGGCGCCGGGGTCGGCCACGGAAGTGAAAGGGCTTCTGTCAGCTTCTACTAAAAACACAGCACCGGATTCGCTAGCCGTATAGCCACTGCTTCGGCTGTTACAAGCACCCATTGGCGTAGGTCATTGGAAAAGTTGGCTGGTGTCCGGTTGACAACCTGAAAGGCTTCGTTAGTATCAACTCGATGATTCGTATCGACAAAATGTGCCAGAATAGATCGATATAGTTTCACCTTTACTTAAACAGGCCGTTATGTGCTCACGTACCCTCTTTTCCAGGCGCCGCTTTGTTCGGCCTATGTATCCTGCTCCACAGGAGCAAGTGAAAGAGTAAATACACATAGATGTGGCCTTGAACGGGAGTCGGTATAGAACTCAGTTTACATTCATGAGCAATCGACTGGAAAACACCAAAAATCGTAAAGTGTTTCAAAGACGATCTGGAACTAAAGACCCGAAAGATGTCTTTGACCACATGTCAGCATGGTGGTTAGTAAATGGCCTTCTCCTAAACGACGAGACGTCAGTCAAGTGTGTTTTCCGACTGCGACCCTCGCCCAGTACTGAGTCTTAGACATTCTACTCACTGAGGTATCCTCTTTCCGGTACCTTGGCGTTACTCTGGCATCTAACCCTTGATTAACTCTTTGTATTAAAGACCGCTTTATTAAAATTCACAAATTTCTATATGAGTAACATTGTTAATGTTCATATCACACACCGCAAGCCCTAATCTGGCGATGTATAGATGACTGAATTCTCCCCCTGCTTTCCAGATATTTTCCCAGCCTTTCTTAAAAAGACCCCTTCATTTTTAAACGTGAGCTCCGAATGCTCTCTTGAGCTGACATTATGGTACAGCAACATTTGAAACGGTCAAGCCATTTGCTGATCACATCCTTAGTGGGGTCGCTCATTCTCTCCATTCTGAACTAATGGGTTATAAGTCTTCCCTTACTATGCGCAGAAGCTTCCGTCATCTATTTTGCCGTACATCCGTATATCAGCAGCCAACATTCCCATTCATAGCACGCTAACTCACGTGCAAAGAAACGGAAATTCAGAAGTTGAAACCAGACCTGTCTCCCTTACAGATGTTAATTTCACGTGAGCCATTAGATTTTGACTATTCAGTTACCTTTTCCGTTGGTCCCAGTGAATGGAGCCATTTACGTTGAAAGGTGTGAACATTTACCCTCGCCCTGACAGGAGAGATCGCGAGTTCAAATCTCGGTGTGGCAGCAATTTCCGCGGCTATACTGGGGTTGGGTATCTATAGCCGATGACGCCTAACAAGGCAGGAAAGGCCTTCCTAGTGTCCCCTGTCTTTGCTGGTAATGTCCTTCTGCCTATATCCTAACCGCCTCGCGCTGGAGGCTCGAGATAGAGCTCTAAAGGCAATATGGGGGGATGAGTCAGTCCTCTGACAGATCGGTGTACGCGTCTATGCCACTGTATATTCCCGATCTAATACCAGCTAGACCGTGAGCTCGTAGTTCAAAGCTTAGGACGTTCGCCCTGACGAGAGAGATCGTGAGTTCAAATCTCGGTGTGGCAGCAATTTCCGCGGCCATACTGGGGTGGAGTATCACTAGCCGGTGACGCCTAACAAGGCAGAAAAGGCCTTCCTAGTGTCCCCTGTCTTTGCTGGCAATTTCCTTCTGCGTATTTATCTATTTCGCCCGAGATACCTTTAAATACCTTTGACGAAAGGAGCCGCAGCCAGTGGTCAGTAACCTCTGACGCTCATCAGATTACTGACCCCCAATTTCGCTTCGTCTGATATCCGCACCATGTCTTTTTACTAAGCCGCATATTTTACTGATTAACGTGGCGATATAAAAGCAATTGCCTAAAGAGAATTTATCGAAAGTAAGCATATGCTAGCAAATTATCTTTTGAAAATTTTAATGGAAATGCTCGCAACCATCAAACAGTCCAAGGATCCTGTTGTGTTAAAGGCGCTTTTGGGCACCTACAAATCCACATGTAGCTTCTTGAGGGGAAATTAAAGGGCAGCTTTGTTGGGAAATGTGCCGAAGTAAATGAGTACCTAAACTAGGTCGCCACGTATGCCAACGCGCAGCTATACCCAACCACCTAAACGAAGATGAGTGGATTTCGATAAATATGTGCAGTCCATTGAGGAAAGAGACGGAAAAATAAAGACAACTTTCCTTCTTCAAGGTGAACACGAAGGCAGACAACAGTCCAATATTCCTACTGACCGAAGTTGGTATTTGTACACCTGTTCGCCTTACTCTCTTTTGTTGGCCTTGACATACACCTGGCAAGTTAGAATAAGAAACTCAGCCCGGAAACCTCCTGAATGAAACACAGACAACTTTAGCCAGTTTCGACGGAGGGCATACAACAGTTTAAGTCATTGTTAATTAATTGTTTTTTTTCAGTATTTTAACAGTGGCCGAAACTGTCGGGTTTGCTTACGGAATCACAAATTGAAAAGTAAAGATATCCTCTTGATGAGGCCAAATAAAAGTGGCCGGCAGAGTTCTATGGTCAGAACAGACTTCATTGTGAAAAACAATCAATTTTGTTGGACAGACAAAAGATTAGAAAGAGAGAAAAGGAGAATGGTCATCCCGACGAGGTTGAAATACAACTGACTGCCCACCTGAATAGACTTCAAAAAGATCGATTCATGAGCGAAGAAGACCTAGAGTGTCTTTAACCCGTAGGCAAGCATATACCTCAGTTATACGGCTAATCGATGATCCACGAAATTTGCAACCCCATTCGTCCGATCCTGGGTTTGGTGAAACTCGACCGTATACACACACCTGCTCCACAGCATGCGTTTACCTTACACCTCTTCGCAAAACATAAAATAACATTCCTGCAGCATAAATGCCACCCACTTTGTAAGCATTGTATTACGCATGAAATTTCGTATAAAACAGCAAGCAAACCACTCCAAAATCCGAAGCCTGACGTTTGAGGTATCTGAACTCGGGACTATATGAGACCACTTTGCGTCTAACACCGGCAAGCGGTCCGCTTAACTATGCCGAACAATTGCATCCCCCTGCCTTAACTTCGATAATTTGGAAAGGAAAAATGAGGAGAATTAACGTCCCCAGCTAATTGGCGCATTTTGACACCCTCGACTCTAGCACTGACCGGTAATATGCGTGAATTTAAAGGTTGGCACTCCGGTCACCCACAGAACTGATGGTCAGGCGGCATTACTTCCCCTTGAAGCAGTTAAGTTTGATGCATACGCGTTTTCGATTATTCCGCGTTTTGCCGACGCAACAATGCAAACTGCGAGTGAGTAGCAAAATTTTAACCAGTAAGGAAATAGTAGTCAGTAGAATCAGTTGACATTGTTTAAACGTTTCAGAACCATAACATAATTACACTTTAATTCTGTTTCGCGCTTTATCCTAATAACCGCATAAATATTAGCGATATTTCCAGTCCTTGTTTCGACGATATTCTTACATCGTATGTGGCAACTGGGAGGGCCTGGGCTCTTCATTCGGTTCTTCGGCTTTCCCAATGGTTGGTTCTTTGGTTCTGAACTTGCGGATTTTACCTAGGGAATAATCTTTAACTTAGAGTAGGACAGTTGGAAGTGAGCTTTGCATGCTTAGGCCGTAAGTTTAATGAATATCTGAGCCAAAACACACCATCTGTGGTACGTCACCGTGTAATATTCACAAACTATAAACCAGCAGCCGGTATTATAGATATATGTCCTGATTTACTGCACTGACCCCGCAGTTCATAACTAAAAACTTTTGCATTTCGTAGATTGACCTTTCCACCTGGCTGTTTTCATCTTGAAGGGGGCGAGTACATATGAAACTCGACGCAGGTTATTCTGGGGATGCGCTATTCCACATTCTGGTCAGCTAGTTTTGATATTCGAGATCTCCTGCATCGTAAGGCGAAATGCTGACAGTGTATTATTTGGCGAGGTTAAGGGAAACTGCTTTCTGCCGCGGGCATTTGTGTCAACTACCGCCTCCGCCTTTGTGTCTTAAGCAAACAGTTTCTGTTGATGGTTTTTCCGGTTGATTTAGCATTTTCCAGCCTCTCACCCTCTGTATAATTTTACAGACGACGCAATAAACGCAGGTTTTCCTCAGTATGCGTTTAGTGTCGCCGTTTTTATCGTCACATTTGGTTGTTTGCACTGGATAAACTCCTTGAAATCCTGCGATTGGTGAACTATGCTCTTGCGTCAAATTTATTTCACACGCCACGCCGGCCGTTCTCAATGATTCACAAGGACATTTTGGCAAAACGACTTTTAAAGGTCCAGCTATAGTGCACAAAAGAAGCCGGCTCAAAACACTCGCACCAAGTCATCGAGCAAGCATCTGCATCTTAGTTTTTTTAAATTGTACTTAGAAGAGTACACTTACTGCTATAAACATACTTTTCCTTTGCGGTTAGAAGTGAACAGACGTGTTTCGAAAAGCATTTTAGAAACAGAAGATGAAGAAGAAAAGGCGATCACTGGGACATGACATTTTTTGTTGGGTTTGGGTTTGGTCAAAAAACGTCATGATCCAGCGATCTCATCTTCTTCTGCTTCTAGCCTTTGTATACCCAAAGTATTTTAGCCCACACATCAGTGATTTAATGAAGCACATATAAAATGGTTTTAGTATTTGCAGAATAAATTCACTGAATAATTCCTTTAATTTTGGCTCGATAGTCAGAGCGAGTTCATTCCTTCTCCGTGACTAACAAGTAGAGCTCTACTTTATCGATTAAATGAACTGAGGATATGCAGTTGCTCAAGCAACCATGTAGACATTGAGTCAGCCGACGCAATGCCTTGATCAAATAAACGGAACATAGCTTCTACTTTGTGTACGCTGAGCGAAAACACAAATATGCAGTCAGGGGAAGTCTCGTAAAATGCTAACCCAAATTGTACAATGTGTTTTTAATTAGAGAAGATGAATTGAGAGATTTTTGACGGTGCTCATCTTGCAGTAAAATAACGAGATATGGGAGACTTGTCAAGACAACAGCTTTTGAATGCCCCTCTTTTAGACTGCGCACAAAAGAAGCATTCGGTAAAAATGGCAACTTAAACAGTACGCCCTTTTTTCTGGTTATTTTGGACCCCGTTGTAAATATAAATATATTACGTACAAAGTACGCACATAGTAATGTTTCCAGTGCGCTCATTCGGTAAAAATATTACGTCTTTTTTAACATCTCATACTCGAAATAATTGTATATTCGGTTTTAAAAAGACCTAGTATTATGAGATTTATAAATATCACGCTATTCAAATGGCATCATGCCTGTACGTGTATTTATAAAGCTTCCGAAGTCTATTACATAGTCCTCATAATTTTTGAAGCGTGAACCTACACTACCTGTTGCGCAGTCCTACAAATAAGGCCAAAGACTGCGAACGAGGCTATCGCCAAACTATCAAACCATTGCATCCTGCGACATAGACTTTCTTCTGTAGGTCTGGGGCCATGCCATAGTAAGGTGTCCAGATATCTTTCCCTTTTCGACGACCCTTGTATCGACTGGCCACTGAGCAAATGTTCAGCCATTTATAATGGCCAGGGCTGTTTTCATTGGACATTTTTTCAGTACTATAGCCATTCTTTAGAGCGCGTGGAGACTGGCATTGCGGTTTTCTCGGTGATATACGACGAGACCAGTCCGATCGATCATTGACCAAAAGCGACCAGAAATGCTTCTGACCCCAGTGGTGGAATTGTTTGCAGACCGTCGGTTGGTTGGTGATACGATTAGATGCAGTAGCTAACGCGGTGGAAGTTTTTGTCCAATATCTGCCACATGCATTTACGAACTCGCACAGACCCAGCACAGTCGGCGGAACGCAATGAATAGGTCACTGTGTCCAATAAAAGCACAGACTTTTCGAGATACAAACGCGATTGTTTTCGCAGGCATTTTAGCTGTTGTGTCCAAAGATGCCCACCGTGTGTTTCAGCAGGCTGAGAGCAAACGCGGTGCCTTGCGCGTGGAGGAGTTTAATTGATCACATATTTGCGCAGTATCTACCGCACTCCCTTGTCCATCACCCACCCGCGTCCGGCGCCTTGAGAGAGTCAAAAAGACCAGGGGAGGAAAGGGCAGCGTTGGGCGTACGTTTTACAAAAAGAGCATGAAAGCCTACCGTGCCCTAGTCGGGCAGGCATCAGGTGCAGGCGGCTGACGGGGAGTGAGCCTACAATTACATGTACCAGCAAGCTCCCCGTCCACCCGCCGGGGTGCGGCATTTGGGAGAGTGCAACCCGAATAATGCCTGCCGTGTCCTCATCTAGTCCACGGTGTTTGTCCGCCGCATTTACCACGCGGCCGATTTGCAGAGGGCAGGTACGCACGCCATGCAGGCAAGTAGACAGCCATTGTATTAAACCGTTCAGCAAACAATATTAAAGCAAGCCTTCAACAGAAGTTTTCGAACCCCAAGGACATTTAAGAGCTTTAGAGGAAAAAAGCCATAGGCTGAAAAGGGAACCCAAAAGGAGAGTCCGACCAGCCCAATGCGTAACAAGATTTTGCTGAGACTGGGACTAGATTCGCTGCGCCACTCAGAAGACCGGTTGGAAGAAATCTGACTGAACATTCTTCTGGGACGTGATGTGGACCGAGGAAGAGGATGAGACAACTGGTGTCTGCCAGACACATCAAGCTAAAGTTGGGAGAGGGGGGAACGAAGGTCGGAGACGCCAGCCGAATGATGCAATGTCAAATGCACTATGTTCATTGGACAGTACAACAGAAGAGAGTTTCGCACTGCTCGCTAGGTACGCCTCAGCCATAGGGCGTACGCGATCGCGTGAACGCGCGCACTTTAAAAAGAGACA
>JAYGXS010000002.1:32189082-32210318 GCA_036362985.1 Ligula intestinalis | reverse complement strand
TATGGGTTGCGCAGTTCATTGCATTTGGGGAGCAAATCTAGCGGGCTCGCGTGCGCCTGCATCAATACGGACACACAAAATCACGCATACATGCATACGCAGGCAAGACCAACCTGGTCATGGAAAGAGGGGTAGGCACACTCGCGAGCATGTTTTGGCAGGTAGCGCATGCGTGTCTGGCATCAGGCACAGGGCACTGTACATCAGCAAGAAAGTTGTGTCGTAGACAAGAATTACGAAAAATGCTACCATTCAATCTCACTCTGGAAGGGAGGGGGTGGTCCGTCAGGGGGTAAACCATTAAACATACGCAACATTCCACAAAATGTATAGAACTGTGTACTTTTTACTCCTTTGCCAAGAAGGCACTTATGCTAGCATGTAAATAAACATGGCCCTTTTCTGCAGTGCACGTTTACCCATCAGGAAACAAAAGACCCTTTCCATCACTTTTGCGTTGTGCTCGCTTAAAGTACACTACTTCTAAAAAAAATTCAAAAAACCGTAGCGTGGGAAACAATAAGAGAAAAGCTTTGGCCATCCTATGTGCAACTCACGAAATCGTGCACTCAACAGGGACCAGCCCCGAGTCTTTCAATTATCTCCTTCTCTGGGAAAAGTGAATGGAAAAAACAAATAGACTGTTCACCCAACAGAAACATGTTAATTCATGTGAACTTTGGAGCCGGAACTTCTAACGAATACTCAATCGATCAATTTATCGATCAGACGCCGGCGTACAGAGCCCTGTACAGTCAAATCTGAACTAGTGTTACTGGTGCTTGATTGACCCCTACCCGCTATAAATGCTGCTTGTTTTGTTGCCGTTTTTATCGCTAACGGTGGACTCGAGGAAGAATTCAAAACTTCGGAGTAATAAAAAACAAGATTAAGAAGAGCGAACAGCCTCCTGAACTTAAACCTACATCGCAAAAATGTTCCCCGATTCGATAGTGCATATTTCCGTATTCTAAACCAGACATTACCACTAAGCTAATACATAGCTTCGGGAATTAATGCAAGGCCGAAGAAAACGAGGGAAGGGAAGTTCCTATTATCATGTTTTTGCCGTGAACAGGAAATGAATACCAGGAGAAGATGGATATCAGCATCCAAGCAAACATCAAGACTTCGCACTACAGGCGTCGTTTTCTTATGCACCCTTTTCTATTGCGCTCAAAAAAAAACAGCTTACAAACAACCAAGAAGAAAGGCATAGGATAGAAATAATCTGCAGATTGTACCTTAAGCAACACATTCGCACAAAAAACGGCAGACGATTCGGCATGCGATGGCACGTTTTGCTCCCTGCTTGTGCCCTGGGTTATAATTGAAGAAAAACGTGGAAAAGCCTGTGTCATAAAGAGCTCGCACTTCGTTGCGGTGTAAGCAGAACACCAATTCCATCTGAGAGCGCCTGTATGGCTGCTAATGTATACGGGCTTGCTGTACGCCTTGTAATTTGAATGGTCGAGAATATGCGAGGCCCAGGTAACTGGATAGAAGATGTTAAGTCGTTCTCTGGGACCAGGACTGTATTTGTCCGAAGTTTCGAACCCTCCCGCGAGCTCATTGTCAAGGAATTAAATAACGTACAGTTCACAGCGTAATGAAGTCAGTTCCGCTGAGATTGACCTCTGACCTTGACCTCTGCCTTCGATCTGCTCGCGCAACGCGAGGTAGGCCTCAGGAAGCTCGACATGCCTGTTAATTGAGCCCGCGCGTGAATGCCAGGCTTCCTGCAGCAGGCGTGAAGTTCGGTTTTCGACTTCGAAAACGTGCGAATACTGGGTCGGTCAGACGACCGAACTTCACGCCTGCTGCAGGAAGCCTGGCATTCACGCGCGGGCTCAATTAACAGGCATGCCGAGCTTCCTGAGGCCTACCTCGCGTTGCGCGAGCAGATCGAGGGCAGAGGTCAAGGGCAGAGGTCAATCTCAGCGGAACTGACTTAATTACACTGTGAGCTTTACGTTTTTTCATTCCTTGACAATGAGCTCGCGGGAGAGTTCGAAACGTCGGACAAATACATTCCTGGTCCCAGAGAATGACTTAATTTCTTCTGGCCGTCTAATTTGTGTTCTTTTCTGAGAGATGTAAAAATGGCAGAAAAAGCCTCATACGGCTTTGTGAGAGATCCTACAAGCACCCTAAGCAGATTGCAAACTTAGAGTCTGAAGCAATCAGACGGGAGATGCATAAAATTTGCTTTTCAATGGACAACAGTCATGTAGAAGAGTACTCTGACGACTGAGAGACAACAGGAAGCAAATAAATTATATGGCTTCTTCTTCTTAGGTTATAATTACTTGGTTGGATTGATGTAAGCCTCAAGAACAGGCAAAATCCCACCCCATGGATCAAATTTTGCATAGAGCAAGTCTTCGTATACATTATTTTAGTGAAATACAGTAGTCGCCGGTTATTAAACCCACGCTTAATAGACCCAGCCACTTATTAAGCCCAATTTGGTCAGGGCCCGATGTGCGCTTAATAACCGGCGACTACTGTATTTGGTAAGGATGACTTATAAGACCTCATTAACCTCCCGCAATGCAAGCATTTGTGGGCTTAATTCCAGGAAAATCGGGTTAAGGCTAGGTCTAGGTCTATATTTAGGGTTAATCGTAGCGTTATGATTGGGGTTCAGGGCAGGGTTAGGGTTAAGCTCACGACTACGGCCTAAGTTTTTGGTAGAGCTAGTGTTAGATTTAGGACAGGCTGGCATTCGCCTATACTGGAATTGTGCGCCGGACTACATTTACCTTTGGGGTGGAGCCTTCCTGCCCCCGTTGCATGTTTAGTGGGCCATATAAGTTACGCTTGCAGAAGGTCGTATGGGTACAGGGCAGAGTCCCTTAAATTTATTGGGTACAGAGTGCTGTAGTCGGCCTAAGCATCTACACTGTTCAACATCGATGCAGCATGATGCTGTGGATTTCCAACCATCTGTGGATGGTTTTGTTTAGAGCCGATGTAAAACAAAATTATAAATGGCAGAAGGACATTATCGACAAATACAAAGGGGACTAGGACAACCATTTTTGTGTAGTTGTTGCACTGCGTGATTTTGCACAGTCAAATCCGTATTTTTTGTATCACTCCCGGCCAAGGGCCGCACAGTTTTTTGATACGATTACCATTAGGGCGTGTGAATGATGGTTAACGCCAACAGCATTCAGTTAGGCTAACAGCATTCCTTTTCCATTAGACAGTCGCGTGACTGATTACCTCCTGAACTCACAACAAAGCATCACCTGACCCCAACAGTTCCAAGCTAGGTCGTTTTGAGGGTGGATTTAGGCCGAAGCTGGCTAATTGAAAGCATCGCCCGGAACTAGCAGCTGACCACATCTGGAGGTTAACCGAATGACGAGGATGTCACATTAGATGCAGCTATTTCATGCGCTCTTACTTTGAAGGAATAAGCGAATGAGTAGCTATGCCTATTAGGGTCAGAGGTCCATTTAATTGGACCAACGACCTTTTTCATTTAAGAATTCAAAGAAACAAGTTAGAGAGGATGGTCTGCGTTTTAAGCAGACAAGCACATGTAGACAGTCTGTAGGTTGAAAGACCACGAAAGTGGTTTCTATAGGCCTAGTATCGGCGTGAAAATTGCAGGGCGCAATTTAACACAATTTTACGACGCTGGTGGTCGCATGAAGCCCAGTGTGACCGGAGGACAATTCAGATCGGCTGAAACAGAGGCGGTTTACATGGTCTGACGCGCCAGAGCGAAGGGAGGAAGGTGGTGTGGAGAGCATGAACAGCGGTTTCAGTGCCTGCTAATCATTTGAGATCATTGATTTATCCAAAGTAGCGTGGGTTGGTGTACTCAGAAACACAGGACACACGTCCGTCAACAGCTGAGACACCAATCAGATATTCAATACTGACTGGCGAGAAGTTGGCTTCCTCGAGGCTAGTGGGAAACAACAGTAGTTAGATAGAAGAATAATATCGGCAAGGACAAGTGGAACTGAAATAGCCATTTCTAGCCTATTAACCGTCATCAGGCAGCTAACCCATAGCGGGAGTTCGAGTCTAGTGTAATTCAATACCTGGGGTTTTCTATGTCTGGCCGATGGCGGGTAATAAGCCTAAAAGTGGCCTATAATACAAGCCGCTGTGTGGCTGCTGACAAGTCTCGAGAGTGAGCCCCAAGGAAAGACCTGACGAGTGAGTCTCGTAACCGACCGGTGGGCGCCCGTTCACTTATGTTAATATTTCCGATCGAAATCAACAGGACAACGAGCCCGTAGCCCAACAGTCACACCATTGGACTTCAAGCCAACAGGTCATGAGTTCAAGCCTTAAGTATAGCTGGCTGAGGATGCATACTAAGTCAGAAATAGTTATTCCAGTCGCCCTCGTCTTTGTCGGCAATGTTTACCTGTCCATAATACTAGCCGTTATGTTATTGGTGACGGAGTTCGAGAGTGTGCCCCAAGGCGGTATAGGAAGAATGAGTCCAATGGCTGATTAGTAAACGTCTATCCACCAACTTTATGATAATCACAGCCAGCTGGCTGCGAAAACAAGCGTGGCTAAATCTACAAACAGGCGTATGATGCGATGGTAATCAAAACTCTAAGGAGACGTAACACTGCAAGGACACCAGTGAACATTCTATTAAAATTTAATAAGGGGGAGGATTCAGGCGTTTAGAAGTCCCCGTTAGTCCTTCCCCAACGAAACTGGTCAGTGGGCCCCTGTTACCTGTTTAATCCTTAAAATGCAGGTGGAAGTCTTGGTCAAAAACTGGATTGAGTTCACTGTCTTGTGGTGCATGTTAATATGGAAAAATATTATAAAAGAGCATACGGAGGAGGGATAAGATCTGATGAAATGAATGTTAAGTGGAGGTGCGCGACACATTTTTCCGAATCCCTGGAGAATATTAATTTTAATTATATCTGTTGAAAGAGCAATGTTCCATCACAACACCCAAATGATTTTCCGACCTACCGGTGCGTAAACAGTTAAAGCAGATAGAACACTGGGACAAATTAATGAGCAGAACGCCCGACCTCTCTACCGTAGAATAGCACAAGAGCGGCAAAACACGCCTGCCTGAGATTTTTGTTAGGCTCTTTGATGTCAGTATGGCAAATATCTAGGTGTAGCAATTCTACTGACTGCCTATTGTCGGCGGCTTGTGAAGATTACATGGTTATTCCGTAATAGCTGCTGGACTGCATCTCAAGTCTTCATGTAAACTGACAGCACGAGCCTAAAAAGATTTGTTTCGATGAATTTACTCCAAGTTCGCACATTAAATTCCTCGGGACTTTAACAAGGCTGCAGTAGGGTATCACAAAGTACCATATTGTATGGGCTGTTTCTGCCGCTCAAACCTCACCGTAAACACAAAAGGTGAGCAATTAGTTATTCGCAGAGGTGATAAGCCGCGATGCTTGAATGTCATGCTAGAAAGAACTTTTGAAAAGTCCCCACCATTATAAATCATGGGTTAGCACGGTGAGACTCGAGATCAAAACAGATTCAAAACCATTAATTTTGTTTTCGCTTTGTTCTGAAGGCGGTCCGATGAAGCCTCGATTTTACTGCGGAGGTTGTACTTAGGGGTTGAAACATAAGATGCATTTTACTAGCAGTACACAGCTTCGTTCAGGCTTGGTGAGAAGAAACATGTAAAACAGGTGAGAAATGATCTAAATCACAATGCTTCTACTAACCTGAACTTGAGCAAACAATATCCGGCAGGAGGGGTGAGGAACAAGGCTGACAAAAAGCCCTGGAAGCATGTCAGAAATTAAGATGGACCTTTCCGCTTTGATGAACACGTTCACGTGAAAATATTGAGAATGGAATCCTTGAAGGCATTGCACAAAAATGACTGAGGTGCAAGATAAGTTAAAAAATTAAACCAAAACCACCTGTATGTAAAGGCCTTTGGCACAGGCATTTATTCGGTCAGGATTTGCGTTCTATCTTATTTCTAAGTCGTGTGCGATTGCCTCTTTGAGACCTTTAAAACCCGATTTACGAGGTTTCTATTTCCTTTCAGTTGGATTAGCTAAAATATTCGGTTTACCAGGATTCGGTTTCCGGACCATACTGCTGTTGGGCACAGCCAGTAACCTGGTAAGTGTACAAGACTTCACGAGGAGTGCGCGGTACGGAGATGGTGCTCTGAAGACTTGGACGTTTTGTTCTGGCCAAGTGCCCGCCCCCATTACTCACAGTGTATAAAAGGCCTTACAATAAAGGAAAGTAGCGCAAGTGGTAAAGCGTAGAAGCGTCTATTAATTGAGCCACAACAAACAATCCATATCTAAAGAATAGTTCGTAAGAATTACTTGTTTGGTCTCTAAACAGGACACAGACAAATGTATTCCCGTGCATAAGTTTGGGAAGGTTAAATAGGCCCGTGTTCGAACCCTCAGAGCAGCCCTAACCTAAGCTTACACCACAGCCTTACTCTTAAACCTTACCCTTCCCTTAATAGTAACCTTATAGTTGGCACTAAATAAAATGCTAAATAAAAACCTAACCCTCGCTCACTGTTTTAGCATTTCATGCAAAGATCTCTGTATTGCAGCCAGTTCCCGTTCTAATGTCCTGCTAAAGGTGCCCTCTACGTCATTCTTCTGGAATAATTGGTGCAAGTGCATATAAGAAAGCAGTTTAAGCGTGACCACTGCGAATATTGTGCAGTCGGGCAAACTTTATATTGTGAAAAATTCCTGTCAATAAGTTCGTAGTCTAGCGTCTGAGCACTATCAAGTTGACAAGCATGAACCCTCGTTGATGAATTAATTCACTAGGAAATGATGATCGACGAATGAACGCCTTGACAATAGTAACAGAACTGTCATTTTGCCCTTTCAGTCACTAGAACCTTGTTCGTCCATCCTTTCCTGTGTTGCTTTACACTCTTTAATTATTTCGTTGACACCTGACAGATATCTGTAGAACTAGGTTACGTGAAGTAAGCGCGGAAGAGCTAATGGATTTCTCAGCCGCTACATCCAAGCACAGTTCCGGTTGTCCCGTCTCTGTATTTTCACCAATCCCCCCTTGTGGGCGAGGCAGGAGAGAGCGATAGTGCACGATAAATGCTGTGCAAGCCAACTATCTTGATGAGTTAACTCGAGAGCATGTCACCAGCCCTGTGCCCGCATGCTACAAAGCACATGGTAGACTTCGTTACATGTAATGGGAAACTCTACAACCCATAGATCTATTCAGATTCTACTGACAGCAGTCAAATAGTGTTGATTCAAAGTGCTAACTAGTCTAGGCTAAGCTAGGTCAGAGCTCGATAGTTTGGTCCAAAATGAGTTGGAGTTTTGGTGCTGCAGTAGCTTGGGTCCCTCACTAAATCTCCATAGAAAGTCCCTATTCGCAAAATTTGCCCAGGCTACGCCCTCCCCCTCTCAAAGAAGCTGAGGACAGTCAAAGAACTAGCGTTCTTAAAAATACGACAGTTTCCTTTATGAATTAATATTTATAGCATATGCACCCCGTTGCAACATTAAAACAAGCGTACACAGCAGGATTTATTGAATTTAAATCAATTTCGTGACAGCTCCTCACCTGCATCCAGTAGTTGCGTGAGTTTGATATCGAATAGAACGCACAACAGTTTGAAGTTTCACAGAAAGAAATGACACAAGAGCAAATGTCATAATTAAGTGTAAATAATGATCAGTTTAAGAACACTGGTCAGCGGGGATTTGTATCACTCTAATAAATCAGTGTACAGGAAAGAAAGGGGATAGGGAAGTTAAAGAAAATCACGTGGGAATTAAAGCAAGGTGCCCAATTACCAGGGTAATTGACCACATGGTCAAGCTGCATGTTTACATCGGGATTCTCCGGCCGTAAGTAGGCCACTTCCAAGTAGCACAGGGCTCAATTTGTTCGTCCCCAAACAGGTAATCAAAAAATGCCTTGCCGTCGACAGAATGAGCGCTGTCTAGTAGAGGCTTAGTAATTGAGGACCGTGGTACTCTATCTTCTTGCTTGAAAAGCCACTTAGGCAAGTACCCTGTGGCCCTGGCTGCCAGCTGCCTTCGCGAAAGTTCAATGTACTTGCATCCGCAAGCGCACGTGAATTCATCCAATTAATTTGGTTGCATTCGAAGCATCATCACCCGTAAAGGGTAAGGATATAGCGGCAGGCTTTTGGAACCGACTGTCACGTCACTTTTGGCTGTAGAAAATTGCTGTACTTCTGAATAAATCGTGCAGGATAGCCAAAGTTAAGTAAGGATGTTTCATGCGAGAAGGCTCTGCAGGCAGGGTCTCACTTGAACAAGTGTTCCTTACTCGTTGAACGAGAGTATGAAACAGATTCTGTTTCCAATGAATTGACAATACACTCATGAAATGTAAGCATTGCCCGTTTCACGCATTTTTGTGGAACACCGTGCGCCCACCATAGTTATCCCTAAATATGAGGACATCTAGGAAGGCTAGCTTGTTAAGCTGCTCTGCTTCCACTCTGAATTAATATTTGCTAACAAAAATACTTCATTTTCACATAATGTGGTCAAATAACACAAAACCAAGTTTTTCTTCCAAAAATACTTATCCAAGCCTTGCGTTACTTCCTCGAAATTGGCAACAGAATTTCGATAGGATTGACATCCGAGCTCCTAGCAGAAAGTAAATTAGAACAGAGGCCGCATGTGGAGAGACTTTTTTGGCTTAACTAATTAAATTATATATGCAAGCGTTATTAGCGTCATACCTCTAAAGGGCAATAAACGAGAGCATTATTCGATAAACTTATGTCATCCATGTCGCTTCTGTGAATGCAGCTGTAGCCGAAGGCGACCTTTACATGATCGCTGAACACCTTGTTTTTCACAGTATGCGTAGTCGACCGCTCTTCAATGTAAAGAACCACTAAAACACCAATGGGGACCAAATCTTGAAGGCTGTTGTCGGTGCAGCAGGCTTGCTTGGAAAGTCCTTTCCGCATATGACCATTTGTGTTTTCTTTGCAGGTCTATCCAAACCATGGGCCTCATCAAAGAAGTACACGTTCTTCAACTTTGAGAGCGAATAATCAATATAGTGCTAAGCAGATAAAAAATTCCTGATTTATTTTTAGACCTAAAAGCAGCTTGATCATGGTTCTCTGCTGTGGAAGTTCAAATTTCTGAATTCTCTTTATACTTACTTCCACAGAGAACTTCAGCACATATTTCCTGCAAACGGCCTCAGTGGGAATATGATGATAGTTTAAGGGGTGACGGATACAACCGTCGTCGTGCTTATACTCAAACAAGTCAGGTAGACGCGGCACCCACAATGCTCTAGGTAGGATCTGATTCTATCCCATTTTGTACGCCCACCCGCCTTCTATTAGCATACAGATGGAGTGGAACCGAGAAAGGCAAGGGAGGCCGAAAGTGCTATTTCTGGCTTAGTAGCCGTCATCAGCCAGTCATATTCAATCCAGTGTGTGGGTCACACAAGCTTCGGACCCGGGACTTTGATCATGGAGCACAACACTCTACCACTGCACCGCGGTCTCGTTGCTTTGTCAGTTTTGGTCGGGAATATGATGATATTCCTTCAAACTAGTCGCTATGAGACTGCGTGTGGGGACTTTATAATGAACTCTAGGGTACAACTGAACATTCTTGTTTATTACCCGGATCGGTGGATCCCCTACTATCATATATGTATGGAGTGGAACCAAGAAAGACAAGGGAGACCTGAGTGGTCATTTCTGGCTTATAAGCCACCATGAGCCAGTCATACCCAATCCAAGTTATGGATCACCCGGGACCTTTGATCGTTGGATGCAACACTGTACTACTGCACCACGGTTGCAGTGATTGTGTCGGTTGTTGTAAAAACTGTGATAGAAGAAAATCTCCAACCGATCTATCTGGCTAGGAAAAATACTCGACCAGTTATGCCTAAAAGCTAACTTTAGAGAAACGAGACGAGTATATTCCCTAACCAGATAGATCGGTTAACGCCTTACTTCGATCATATTCCAGATAGCAACGGACAAAACCAAAGAGACCGTGGTGCAATTGATAGCATTGCTCTCAATATTCAAAGATTTCGGCTTCAAATGCGTGATGATCCACAACTGGGATTAGGTATGGCTGACTCATGTCGGCTAATAAGACAGAAATGGCAATTCTGGTCTCCCCTGTCTTCATTAGTTCATTCCATCAGATTTTAGAAGTCGCTATGCTGCTGCCTGCAATTGCTTTAGAACGAGCTTCCAAGCACAATGGTAAGAGTTTTTTTCCTTAACCAGATAGATCTGTGAGCAGTGCGATTTCTTATATTTGTCTTATTCTGGTTTTTATTGAAGCAAAACCCAGCTTTCTGTTTATACAAGTGATTGATTCAGAAATTTTGCCGCTTAAATTAGTGTTTATTTAAAACGTCATGCGCAGAAAGAATAGATTTTGACTTATAGTTTTCAGTGGCGTGCGAAATTAATTAAATATCAACAAACGTCGGAGTCTGCTCAATTCTGACCTCGTTTTCTTTCAAAATATAGAGTTAAAATGAATTCTTATGCAGTAAGCAGCTAATTGCGGTTAAAATGAATTCAACAAAAAATAAAAACCTCATACCACCACATCAAATTTTGATGTTGGCATTTCGTGAGTTAGGCCATTCAAACGAACAGCCCTTTACTTGAAGCATTATAGTTGTAGTTCCTCCATAAGCAATGTTTTATCCAGTATACTTGGTCAGCGCTTTTGTAGGTTCCCCTATGAACATAGTGACAAGATTTTTCGGTGCGTCACCAGAAGAACGCTCTAAAAAAGTGCTGTTTCGCATTGACAAAAATCTCAGCCTAGTTTTCAATTTGATTTTTCACTCGTCATTGACACCACACAGAACGGTTTACTATAGTCGGATATGGCGAGCGACCAAAGTTGTATATGTAGGGCACCTCGTTAATCCTTAGTCCCAGCATTTTGTCTAACGATAACGGTAGTTATAGGGTTTTGTGGATGGGGAATTAGGATACGTGGTGGAATATACTTTAATCACTGCTATATGCATTTTTTATCATATTATATTGAGAAATGTTGTCGATTTATATCTGTAGATTTTCCTAATCCGTATTATCGCTTAAAATTTTGCCGAAAAACCCGATTATCAAATTGCAGGTTCCTTGAAATTCCGGAAAAATAGAAATGATAGTTAGGAGGTTCGCTACTACAAGTTACCTGAGGTTCAACTTACCTTTCTGGAGTTAGATTAGTATATTCCATGGCGCGAAGCGCAGCGCAAACCCTCAACTTACATGCGGAACAACTTACTACCAGTGGCCGCGCGAAACGAATTTCACTAATGTTTTTTCACTTTACGCTTCTAAAATTTTCATTCACAGCCTTTCCTATTTCCCCACTCCCAGAGCCCTATAGCAACCGTTTCCGTAGGACAAAATACTGGGACAAGGAGTACATGAGGTACACTTCATAAAGTACTTTTGCCGGTGAGCGACATTTGTTGCTCTTTTACAGAGACTTACAAGCTGATTTACTGCACACCTTGAAATGGTTTCCTTTGTTTATTTTTTGCACAGTTTCTACCCACTTACCTTCAATAGTGTCCGCCCACATATAACGCTATAAACTGTGTCCACCCCCGCAAAGCGGATGGTTAGCCTAGGTGTATGCTGGTCAACCAATACACAACATGTTATTCACATTATCTCAAATTGGTAGAAGTACGCAGCTGATGCCAAGAGCTTCTCCACAAATGGATGCTGTGTATAAATTCTCTTCCGAGTGGTACACTTTTATGTCAAGTTTATACTTAGGGGAAGGCGAGGGGAATCGCAAACACGAGTCAGTATATCACTCCGTAGGGACTATTCGTGAAATTGTCTTGGTGGTGGAACAGTTGTGGTCCACTTTGCTGATTCTCACCAAAACGTTAATAAGCGATTTAGCTGCAAAGACTTGGCGAGAACTTTTCATAACCAGTGTGCTGCTTGAGCTTGCTCATTTTAATTTTTCCTTCAGCGCTTGTAACGTTCATGTACATAAGGGTAGTCTTACCATTATTTGATGATTGAAAATGTTGTTCTTTGATAATGTTGCTGATAATTCAGTCTCTATGTTCACGAGTCAGGAGATTCGAGTCGCCAAAAATTGTTGTCGATAGCACCAACTGGGTCCGTTTCATCGTCAAATGCATCCAATAGCACTTTGAGGCGAATTTTCATGAAATTAGAGCAACAGCTTCTAATACGAATATACAATTCTCCTTTTCTACAGGTTCATCATAGGCAGTCAAAAGTGGTACTCTGTCTTTGATCCTGCTCACCGGATTAATGGGCACTTTATTCGACCAAACCCCTTTTTATTAACATAGTCTTCCTTACGTCTTTGGCAGGACTCCTTTAATATTTACTGGTGGGTATTTTCTACCTCCACGTCCGTTAGCGTCTTACTATGTCCATCGTTACCGTGCAAGGGAAGGTTTGAGCATGCGATTATAGGCAACCAACAGTCGTACATCCGGCGAAGCGAGGGATCCGTATTACCCCCGATCAATCACCGTACGAGTCGCGCCTTTCCAAATGCCTAAGAAAAACAGAAGTCACGTTGCTGGAGGGGGTGCGTTGAAGACTGTTTGCCCGTTTTAGGTTACGCCCACTACACACCCACCATTCATATGATCCCTACGCCCTAGTAGCACGTGACCACGCGAAAATTGATGACGCCGGTAGCTGCGCGTTGCCTTAAAATTGGCCAAGTGCGGGCGAGCGCACAAGCACGTGCATTCCGGGCTTGGCATCACGAGGTTACTGCTGGTTACAATGGTGCCTAGGCAGGCGCTTAAGTGTTGACAGCATGCAGAGGACACACTCCCAAAACGGATCAACCCCATTTTGCTGCTCAGTAAAAAAGGTGTACGGTTAAATTCGCTGGTAGGCGTCGAACAATTGATGACATATTTGTTGGGGTTTCTCAATACACTTCCGGATAGAAGGGCTTGCTGCCGTCATGCCTGATAGTATCTAGTTGCCGAATACACCGTAGAACGCTGGAGTTGGCTTTCAGGGTAGCTTACTTTTTTACTCGCTCTAATACTACAGCCAATTTTCACAACGGTTGAGCATTTTACCGATCGCATTTAAGATAAGGTTGTCAATGCATTGCACTGTGAGTTAATTACTGAAAAGTCCCTTTTTCCCATGTGTCATGATTTCTGGTGTTTTGACGTACCGTGTTTCTATCTTTAGCAAGTTACCTTGCCTATAAAGAGAATTAAATTCAGAAATTGAGACTGAAACTGTTCCCTAATCGCAGTGGCTTAAATTACTGGGGAAACCCCTTACTAGTGCGATCTTCAACCCAAGTTCCATTTGAGAAGCGAAATAGTGAGACGCCAATTAGGAGAAATAGTTTTTTCTTCATATGGATAGTGGAGAAAAGGTTAGAGGAAGTTGACAGTCAGACGAGTGCATGGCCACCCACGGGGCAGTGTCTGAAGTGTGAAAGTGCAGCAGTCTTTACGGTGAGTTCCTGTGTGAGTTAGCCCTAGGAAGGTGATTGACCAGATCGAGGTGGGGAAGACAGACACCGGCGGGCATATGCAAACAGTCGCGAGTGGTGAGGGGTTATGTGTTGTGCGTGGAGTTGGATCAATAAAAGTCATCGCTTCCCAGACCGAAGATTGGATTAAAAATATATCGGAACAGAGGAAGAATAGTTGTATTTACTTGGTGATATATGTACCAACGGTAGTTTTGTGGACAGCGTGGGCGGCTATGGCTAGCAAGCAAGAACACATTTGGAGATGGTTGAAAAAGCTGGTGGTTGAGCTGCACGTCGAAGGCAAATCGATATACCGTATCAGTATTGGTTGGGTTAAGTAAGCAGTTGGCAGTAGAAGTAAGATCGGATAATGGGCAGGAGGCCTTGACGCTGGTCCTCCTAGAGAAATTGCACTGCTGGATTTAGAGGAGCCATTGTCTGGATTTGGTGGGCTGTGCGTGGTTGATGACCTCCTTATCGCTTTAAGACTGGATTTCGGTGACTAAATTCTCCATATCGTGGTGCCATAAGACGACATAGGCAAATTCAGTGGAAATGTAAAACTGTGTTTACGACTTCACATGTAGTTGCGGATTTATATATACCGGGCGCACGCAAAGGCAGTTGGCAACGTTGTCAGCTGAACACATGCCGAAGAAGTTGCTCTGGGCGAAACATAAAGTACCCAAGAGTTTAAGCACTAAGTGGACACTGGCCATGCAGTCGACCAAACGTATGCATTTAAGTTCGTATTTATGACGACGACCGGGCGTTTCCTATGCTTTCCAGAGGCCACTGCAATACACAGAAGAAAAGCAGAACTCTATAAGCAGGTGGTCCATGTGATAAACCTCGCATTGCTGTGGTAACGATCAATAAACTCACTCTTGCTTACGCTTCCTCGTCACCCTCAGGACTGACTGCTACCCTGTCCCCTGTCCCCTGCCCCAACCCCTCCCCTTTTAACCTACGTCCTACACGAACTGCCATGCTGTGACAATTACCTTCCACCCCCTCCTCTACCACCTCAACATGCGCCCACATCTATGACTAATTGTTTCTATTCCCTTTACCTATGAACTTTCACCCCTCGAGACTAACACTTAATTGGACAGTTAATTATCTTATTAATAGACAACGACCGTCTGCAGCTGAATGAGAGGTCACGAAATTTTATGCAGTCATTAATTTCTGCTAATTTAGTGATCTTCGCCTTGTTAAAATTTCTTCCGGGAAAACAATGCTTCAAGAATTCGAAGGGATTTTTGTGATGATTGAGCTAAGCCATATCTAGAATTTGCGAGTTTATATGACGTTGGGGTCAGGAATATCGCAGTGGATTAACTTAATAAGCGAGACCCTTGCCGTTGTGATCTTTCCGTGTGAGAAGAGAAATGGTGAGATGTCAGCTGGGGGGAATAGTATATTCTGTAAAGAGATTGTAAGTATCAAGTTGGAGGAAGTTGACAGCTGGACGAGCGCACCTCTGCACACGCGAGTGGAGTGTCTGCAGTTTGATAGCGCAGTAGTCGTCATAGTGAGGACTTGTGTGAGTCCGCCTAAGGGCGATGATTGGCTAGAATTGATTTGGGGTAGACAGACACTCGTGTGTACGTGCTGACAGTCACAGGAGGCGAGAGGTAGAGTATTGCGGAGTTGGATCACTGCACTTTCTCTCACTTATGCTGGTACCAGTCACAGGCAGACCATCCCCCCATTAAGTATTGTGCATTTATTCACTTATTTTCTGCGTTTATGCAAATCCGCTCCTGGTCCTCGGAAAGGACTCCCAAGAGGTTGCCTAGTCTTATTGAATTTGCAGGAAAATACACGATTTTCAAGTATCTTGCGTTCGGAAGGGCACATAAGGTTTTTTACCTAACCTTGCTAGCACATGAACTAATGAAGACAGTCACTTTCTATACGATCACACATAAAGCCAAAATTCTAGAAGATGAGACGAGCGTGCTCAGCTGACTTCTTCCGCACAAAAGTATGGTAAGCATATACTCGACTTATAGTTATTCAGTAGGTCATATTATTTAAACCTAACTTCTTCTTGAGACAATTACTTTTGGACAAGTTCTTGTCATGCCTGTTGCAAACGGCTTAGTCATATATGCAATAGGTTGCCTAACTTCGGAAATATGAAGCCTAAATGCATGGGTAAGTTTGTTTATTTTGTTCATTTAATTGCGCTGGTGTGTAAAATGCTGCTTACTAGAAAAGAGTTCAATTCAGCTCAGTGTATTGAACGAAAAAGTGGACAAAATCCAACGCTTCCTGATATCAAAGGAAGTTCCTACCCTGTAAACGCTGGGGATGAAAACTTCTCATTTATAACTGTTATACTATAACAGAAAATTAATATAAGCCAGAAAGGTTTTAACCATACCTTTGCAGGCAACGGACAACTTAGTTTTGCCCTCATAAAAATCACGTAAGTGCAAGTATGAGAAGTGGTTTTGTCTTCTGGGAAAGCAGAGTGAAATAAGTTCAAAGTATCCATTTTTGCAAAAGTGTTACGTTTTGAGACAGAAAATTATGCTATAAACTTGTGCAACTGTAGTTTGTTTTACGACACAGAAAATCTAGACCGTAAAAAGCGCATATTTGCAAACCCGCGAAATGTCGCCACCTTCCTTTGTCATGCCAAACGCGAAAAATGTCAGAACGTTTTCCATCTACTAATGAGTATGAACGAATACGAAAACTTACACCAGAAAAAAAGATTAGCAATTTTCGAAAAATTAGAGTATATACTGTCACTCTGTTGTACATTTGCTATCTAATAATAGGACCTTAAAGTCAATAATTAAACCAAAGGCTGCTCTAGTATATGTAGAAAAATGAGGTTCTTTCATGTTCAGCAGGTTTTATCTGTACTTTTTAGGAAAGTAATAGAATAGTCAATTTTCCCCTTTTTATTCAGACTCAACCTTCGAAAAGGTAAAGTGGGCAGACAGTCGACATCGAAATATACAATAAAAACGCTTTCTTAAGAGGTAGCCTACTAAATAAAGGTCTTTAATTAATCCTAGACTTCTGTTGTGGACGTGCATTGTTCTTGTCAATGAGTTGACACGTTTAAGTGCTTCTATTTCAATGACCAAAATAAACAGCTGCCTAAGAAAGAATGGCCAAAAACTCTTTATTTAGGTAAATTCTTTTATAAAATCTCTTATTTTAAAGATTTTGCTAAACAGGCAGAACAAAATACTTATTATACGCGATTGACTAACAAACAAGGGAAATCGTAAATTGCTCTGTAATGTGATACCCGTTGAGCATCAACTACAGCCAGTGAGATAAGTGCTTTGAGCATAGTAGCGCTTCAGGAAGCGCAGTCTTGTCGGCTTTTTAACAAATAATTTTTTCTTTTTACCATATAAAAGGAGTGTTGATTCTGTGCTACGGTGCTCCCGTTCTTTTTATTTTTACGTTCCGTTTTAACCCTTCGACTACGCCAGTATTAAATTAAATGCTACTGTGGGATATCAACTGCTTGGCTGGCTTTTGCGCGCTGACGATGAGTCTCAATGAAACTGTTTTGAAAGATGCATGCACGCAGCTAAACCGTCCGACATTTACATGACTGTGACTAAAGGTGATCCCAATAAAGCAGGTGAGAGCGACTTCAATATCAAGGCGCTTATGGCGGAAACTATCAAGCATCATACAGGCTGTTTGTTTGGGTAGATAAAAGAAGCCGACGCAATCTCTGCTGGAGATGACGTTAGGACGCCGACAGATATGGGAATAGCGCTGCATAGGCGTGACCCTTAAGGAACCACTGTGGTTTGACCTAAACTTCAGCTCCATTACCAGCATAAGCAGCAGCATAACGAATATAAATTATTAATCGAGGTAACCTTCTTGAAAGAGATAAAATATAACAATGCCCACTTCTGAAGGGCACAGTAGCTGGCTTTTGTCATGAAATGTTAACCGGAATTCTTAAAGGTGGTTTCTAGTAGAAATGCTTACTTGGATAGGACTGTATTGCTGAATAGAGCGCAGACTAATCACAAGACTTCAGCTTAACGTTTGACATTTTTATAAATTTGACCCTCTATTGTAGGACACAGGAGTATAAGTCTTTTGTTTTAACTCATTAGAAAATAAAGTTTGCCTTCTTTAAGATTTTTACCCAAGAAAGTGCATATTTCGTTATATACAAAATTTTAGCTACAAAATTTTAGCCGCACAACCGATTGCACGTGCCCTCAAGGTTTTCAAACTTCATACTATATGCTTAAAGTGCGAGGAAAATCATACATGCTTCTCTGTTGTCAAGAAGATGTCACACATAACTCACAAATATTTGCAATAGATTTGGGCAATTTTTCTCCTTAGCAAACAGCACTAATAAACAGGAATGGTAAGATTACGGCCTTTCAAAATATTTTAATAAAACACTTTTTCGAAACCAAAAGACACACTTTCATTGAGAATAATGTTTTTAGCAACACCAGTTTGCTACTGAGTACCGTAAAGAATAATTTTATCGATATTTTTCATAAAATATAGAAAAAATGGTAAGGGCATTGTAACTAACAGCGAAAGAATCATGCCAATTAAGTAGCCCCTTCGAACTGATACAGTATTTGCAGACAGGCGCACAAATGCCTATGTTACAATCAACATTCTGGACTGACTAAAATGCCTTGGGATTATGCCGGCTAATAGGCAATCAAACAACCGCATTTAAATAGCCTTTTATAATCAAAAATACCATTCAGACTTTTTTGTAAACATTTCATCGGATAGACCAGGTACTGCGTGTAATCTTCAGCTTCTCATTGTCCAACCTCAAATCAGCAGGATAAAGAAATGTTTTTGATTTGCTACGCCAAGATTTGAGATGTTTATTTCATAATATCGACTGATAGGGCGCTTTTCAGAAGGGCAATTGCATTTTTACGCTTCTTTGTCAGGACTATACTACTGAGATTGCTTGGAATTCCAGCTAGAGGCCGTTTTACATAGTCAGTTTGATCTAGAGGACTTACAAAATCTTCTTTCTTTGAAGTTAGAAAAAATGCAGAAAATTAGTAGTTATTGTTAAAGATGGAGACAACTCCTTTCTCCTCTAGCTAATGACCAGCAGATAGTAGTTTTGTTTCTTCTCTTGTAAATTTCTGGATGCATAACAGGCTAGGCAAAGGGCAGACTGCAATCGCACTCCATAGGCTGTCATTTTGATTAAGGTAAAGGGCCTTTCCTCGCTGTACTGCAGTTGATCAATACGGAACTTCTTTGATCTCAACTCCCAAACTTGCGATGGCTTAAGGTACGTCAAAAAGGCTGCAATAAATGGCTTGTGTTTACCTTGAAATTCAGCCGATTTTGTAGTAATTGGCTTATACATTTTTCCCTGATAGAACTCTAGATAACTACGGTCACCAGCCAAAATGTTTTCACTTTTTCAAGTTTTGCACGTTTTAGGGCAAACATAGATGAATGCTGACGTTTATTGCGCGCCATGACCTCGCAGACGGGTGTCGACGTTTTTAAGGACGTTTCCGTATGGGGGTCGGCAAAACAACAAGTGCAACAAACTTCTTTCCTTGACTGTTGAAAGTTCAGAATTAAACTCTTTCTTTCCAATGTATTGCTTGCGTTATTAGAATAGTTCAAAGCGTTGTATTTTAAGATACCAGAGCACAATGACAGACGAGGACTCAAGTACTTTTGATTCCAACATTTTGTTCCATACTGTAGAAGATAAGAAAGAAGGATTGTCGAACACCGGAGCGATTTGTTTATTACTCCGAGCTTTCAAACTGTTACAGTAGTCCATCGTCAAAAATAAGAAGCAGCATTATAGTGTGCGTACACCAATAAACTTGCAGGGGTCGTCAGTTCGTAAAGATTAGGGAACTCTGATGAGAATGGTGGGGAGGGGGACAAATAAAAAGTTATACGTTAGCCGTCAGTGATGTCAATGTTAATCAGGACGTCACCAACGAAAATGGGGGGCAATTATCGAGGATGTGGGCCGATTAACTGTGATGGTCGTCTGGGCATGACTGCAGGTGATGGCGGAATTCTCTGTACGTTAGCGCCAATTCGATATATCGGCTAATTGAATTCTCGTTAGTGGACCAGGTTTCAACAAATTCTCCGTTGGGCTTGCTTCTGGGGTGAGTGAGTACTTTGACGGTAGCGAAATTGCTCTCATGGCTTGTTCGTAGGTATGAATTGCAACGCTTAATTATTCATCGCCTCGTCGTTCGGCCAACTTACGTTCATGCATGCGCGGTAGAAGCATGCGTTCAGTTTGACCCGTGTAGTTAAAAGTGTGGCTTAGACATGGGATGCGATACACTAACTCAGATTACTACTTGGGAGTTAGTCGGCCTTTTATTTTCATAACCCTCCTGCGCATGGTAGCTTTGGGTCTGTTTGTAATTCCAGCGCCTAGTCTCACGTTGGTGCGCTCAGTTGCTTTTGAGAAGGCCTTAATGTATGGCAGAGCGTGCCATATCCTTGGCGGTTCTTCGTTTGGCTCCTCCGGAACCGAATGCGTAGGTTTCGGTCTATAAATTCTTTTGGATAATCATTCTGCATAAATTGTTAGCGGAGATATCGGGCCTCATGTACTTTTTCCTCCGACCTACTGCAATGAGTTTGAATCTGTTTAAAGCGTGTTATTTCACAGCTTCTTTTTGACCAACTAGGTGGTTGCCGTGAAAACTGAGAGGTTGTGTTGTATTTATTGCCTTCCTGTAAACCGTCGTCTCAATTTTACTGTTTCGCTTTCTGTTGACAAGAACATCAAGAAAAAGAAGCTGCTGTTCTTGCTCTTCTTCTCTCGTAAATTGTATGTCAGGATAATTAACAAAGTGATCCAGTGTTCGACATTCATCCTTTCTTAACCATGCTAATCCCTGGAACGCGAACATTTTGTTCATTCTGTAGTATCTTGGTTTATGTAAAACCCGAACAAAAGCGGCTGCTTTACTAGTAGGCAGATATCGCACCTCAGCTTATCATTTTCCTCAGCTCTTGCATAAGAGTAGACGTTAAGCAATAAATTTTCTTTGATGAGATTACCAAAAATCAATTTTATTTATCCTGATGGCTCATTTTGCGCTTACCATTTTCCTTATCGCTGGACTTTAGGAGGAACGACTTCCACAAGGTCGGGAAGGGTTTCACCATAGCCGACTGCAAAACACAAAAAGACACTCATTCAAGGTCTTTGATTGCAACTACTATGTCGGCTCTTAAATTATGTCAGTTATGGTGACGTTATTCCTCCGGACTTTTGTTGATTTTACGCTGCTGAGTTTACACTATGAGGCTAAAAGCACTATAAAAAAATCAACTATATCCTATCGAAGTTGTTTTCAGATTCCACCAAAATATTTAAGCAATGGTAGTCCAATCAGGTGCAGGAAGGGCACCTGTCCTTGATCTACTTCAAAAACTTCCGTGTAACTTCCTTTGAATGAACGCAAATTGTAAGCTTTTGTTGCTGTGGCTGGCCTATGTGCACAGCCTTGTGCTTAAATGGCTCATTAAATGAATAAGTCGACTTATCATAGCCAAGAGCGATATTTTGAACCATCACTGGTTGCTTCCCGATCAAACATTTTCTACCTCAAATCCGAGTGCTGTTGCAATTGTAGTATCCAGACACCTTGCCTTTACTTAAATGCGTTTCTATAAATAGTCAGTTACCTTTCTATCTTTAAAGGAAAACATCCAAGACAT
>JAYGXS010000002.1:32152630-32163666 GCA_036362985.1 Ligula intestinalis | reverse complement strand
GAGAAGAAAAGGCGATCATGGGAAAAGTGGGTATAATATCCTGACGTTTTGAAAGCGTACAGGCTTGCATCGTCGGAGGTTGGTGTTTGTACACGCCTCACAGTCTTTATGGGTGTTACAACTGGCTTCTCGTCCGCTCTCCGTCTATTGGCGCCAGATCCCCTGCGGGGGCGGGGCTGGAGCTCCGTCATCGTCCTGCTTACCAGGGTTTCTCACCGTCACCTCGTCGGAGGGGGAGGGCAGTGTTAGCACGGCAACGGTCACTTCTCGCGCCTGCATCGATCGCGTTGGTAGTGCAGGTGCGCATGTCCTGCTGACGTGCCCCGTTGGCACTTTCCCGTGTTCTTCTCGCCGGCGGAATATCGAACTCCACCATCAGTGTTTATGCAGAGACCGTTGTCATGTGCAACTGTGTTCAAGACCGACAGGAGGTCTTGTTGGTTCACGTTGCTCGCGGCGCCGCTGACGGCTGCATTGGTGTGTGGGGTAGGTTCCCGTTCGCCTGTATTCTGGCCCGGTTTGGGGTTGCTAGTCGTCACGATCCGTCTGATTCCTGCCGGTGATTTCGTTGATTGAGCCGCACGCGTAACGCCTGGTTAGCCGCCTGGAGAATCGTACAGCGGTTGATGGAATTTGGCGCGACGTGCCATGCTTTAAGTATTTCTCTGGCTGTCCGGCCACTACCTCGGCCTAGGATTTTGGCGTCATCAAAAGCGAAGGTGTGTCCAGGAGCCGAAAAATGTTCCGCCACCCACAAAAGTGGATCCATCCTGTCGATTACCTTTGTGTGCTCGCTCATACGCGTCTGTATTCGCTTTCCGGTCTCCCCAATGTATTTGGTCTCACAGGAACTACACTGGACGCGGTAGACGACGTTTGCTGTTTCTCCGCGGGACAGAGGGGCATTTGGTCTCATGACCAGTCATCTTATTGTTGCCTCAGGTCTGTGAGCTACGCCGATAGCCAGTGGTTGTAGCAGACGAGCGACTGCTTCAGAACATTCTCGGTGTATGGCATTGCTTTCCATATTCTCGGTTGTTCCCCTGCTGGTCTTGCAGCTTGTTTCGGTTGTCTGCTGCGTTCTAGGAAGCTGCGAGGGTAACTGTTAGAGATTAACATCCACCGAAGATAGTTAAGATCAGCCGCTTTGTCACCTGCCTCGTTGTAATGTGTTTCTGCTCTTTTGTTAAGCGTTCGCACACAGCTGTGTTTGTGGCCCAGCGGATGGATACTTTGGTAGCTGAGTATCGTAGTGCCACTCTTCGGTTCACCCACTTACAATATAGCAAATTGGTTGTACAGGAGCCTGAAACACCTCACTCATGGGTTGGCATACAGCATCAAACACTCGCAGGCATTCTTCCGTTGGATCCAAGACGTCAAAGTAAGTAATGATTAATGCCTTCTATCCTTCGACATAGTTGCTTTATTCTCGTCCATACCACATGATCTTGCTAATGATTGTGTTGCTCGACGCTTATAGGATAATCCTGTCGAGATCCAAACAAGTAACGTCCAAGAACTACTCAATCTCTGCCTTAATAACTACTGTCAATTCGACAATAAGTACTACGAACAGGTAAAGGGCATTCCAATGGGCTCACCGATATCTCGACTTCTGGCAGCATTACTATTGCAACGATCAGAGAAGGCGGTTTTTCAAAGCCTTAAATCCACAATGTGGCTCCGCTATGTAGATGACACGTTTGTCACGATAAAGAACAACGATGTCGAAGTGCTACACCAGAAACTGAATGAGGTCTTCCCCTCCATACAGTTTACTCGTGAAAGCGCAATAGGAGACAAACTACCTTTCCTCGATGTTAAAATACAAAAATTGAGCGATGGTATTCTCGCCACAAGTTTCTACAGGAAAGGATCCAGCAGGATATTATACTAAATTATGGTAGCAATCATCCCACTGCTTACAAAAGAAGCTGTGTGTAAACTCTGTGTCTTTGGGCTTATTGCTATTGTGACAGCGACGAACTCCTCAAGGCAGAGCTCGCTTACCTGTATCGCTCGTTTCGATCTAACGGATATCCGACCAGTTTCGTAAAGAACGACCTCGGGTATCGAACACAACCGCACGTCCCCAACCCCAGTGGAGAAATTACGACGCGAAAATTATATTCACTCCCTTATATGCAGGGGACTTCCGAAGTAATCGCCAGACATTTACGTCCCTTCGATATCCACATCGGGCACAAACAAGCATCATCATTACGCGCAGCGCTATCACGTATAAATGATCCTATAGCAAAGAAACAAAAATCCAACGTGATTTATCGCAAACCGTGCGCAGATTGCCCTTGCGCGTATGTTGGACACACAGGTCAACTCCCAGGTTCCCGTATCAAGGTACATAAATTAGCTGTCGGTCGTATGCACCACCTGTCCCTCGTCTTTGCATAAATAATGCAGTACGACCATCCATTTAGTTGGGATGAAGCAGAAATCACCACCATGGCCAACACAAGACCAGCGCGTGAATTTCTCGAGGCTTGGTACTCTACGGTAGGCATTATCAACCGGCACGTCAATTTGAACGAGTACTACGGTGGATTGAGATCCAAACTCACCGTAACCCGACTTATTCACACACCGACGACCACTGACCTTATCGCATCCGCATCCACCGACCGACCGACCACCCACCCTCCCCCTCCCAGCAGCACACCGGCCACAAACACGCAGCCTCACCATCACATCCAGTGACCCACTATGCACCCTCCCCCTCCCATCCACAAGCCGCCAACAAACACGCGCTTGCACTAGTTATAATAGCAGTAAGGGGTGTATGACAGCGTCTGGGGGTAACTTGAACAAAACTGTTTCAAGCTTATTAGCCTTCATCAGCCAAGAATAACCCTGAACACCAGCTGGTCGGAAAACACAAACAAAAGCACTCACAGAAGGCGCAGTTGGTCCACCACTGGTGTCTCTCAGATGGGTCATAAGCACTTCATCGAACCGCAGTTCATCAGCGCCTCGCCACCTGCCATTTGCTGTCACTGCTGATTGGGTATATATTTACTCAGAAATGTGCGAACACCGATCGAATAGGTGGCTTACGAACCAAACAAAGTTCATGTGGTGGTCAGAAGTCCCCAACGGGTAACCGCCTGCCAGGCCGATTCCGGCCAAGTCATAATAGCAGTTAGGGGTGGGGGTTAGGACAGCATTTGGGGGTAACTTGATACAGAACTGTTTTGGGCTTATTAGCTTTCATCAGCCAAGCATAACCCTGAACACTAGCTGGTCGGAAAACACAAACAAACGCACTCACAGACGGCGCAGGTGGCCCACCACTGGTGTCTATCAGATGAAGGCTAATAAGCCCGAAACAGTTCTGTATCAAGTTACCCCAAAATGTTGTCATACCCCCCCCCTTTACAACTATTTTGTCTTGGCCGGTATTGGCCTGGCAGGTGGTCACCCGTTGGGGACCTTTGACCACCACATTAACTTTTTTTAGTTTCGAAGCCTATTCGATCGGTGTTTTCACATTTCTGAGTGAATATATACCCAATCTGCAAAGACAGCAAATGGCAGGTGGCGAGGCATTGATGAACTGTGGTTCGATGAAGTGCTCATGGCCCATCTGATAGACACCAGTGGTGGACCAACTGCGCCGTCTGTGAGTGCGTTTGTGTGTGTTATCCTTCCAGTTGGTGTTCAGGGTTATTGTTATTTCCGCCTGAACATGTTTGAAATTCTCCACACCTGTTCTCCTACGAGACTCCCGTCCAAAATGATTGTTTATCGGCTTTCGAAGGCTACCACTCCCCCCGGAATGCTGTCTACCCATGACTGAATACTGCCCTCCTCCGGTCTCGGCCCTTTGTTGACACTCTCACATTACGACCAGCTTAACGGCGTTGTCGAACCAGACGTCTCTTTTCCCTTTTTGACCCAGTGCCCGCGGTTGATCCGTCAGCCATTCGTCAAGTCACCCCACCACAACTGTCTGTCAAGCGCTTGCCCCCCCCCCCCCTTTTCCCAACAAAACCTTTCCCTCTTTCCTTGCCCTTCCCCCCCCCCTTTACCGACAAAACATTGTCTCTGTTCGCGTCTGTCCACTCTCCCCACCCTAGGACTAGTGCATTCAGACCAATGGGAGCCCCCGGGAGCCGACTCCTGGGATCCTCTAAAACCGGACCCATACCCCTTTGACGGATTCCCCTTGCTCTTGACGTGGAATATCCATTGTTAAGGTTTGTGTATTTATTTTGTTCTATTTTCTCTCAATAGTGCCGTACCACCTTGATCGTTGTTATTACTGGTTTTGGCGTACGCGTAACTGCTGGATAAAGTTTGAGAAGTAAAGGGACGAAACAGTACTTAACAAGGATTGGCCTTGCTAAAAAGGAGTCTCACATTCGTCTGGATTGTAAGTACTTGCCAGAACGTAAAACACATCTGCGAAACTGCCGGATCGACAGGTTTGAACCCCATATGCTCAAACGTTCCAAGGGACAAACACATCTGGAGGAAATGCCCAAGGAAGAAGACTCAATCCAATCTGGTCAGGGAGCTGCCAATCCCTCTAACCTCCACATCGGCTCTAGTAGGTCAAGTTATTCTAGTTATTTTAGTCGTAAGAGTTAGGCAAATTTGAAAGCACCTAAAATTGTGGAGCTAAATGAGAAACGTGTTAGACGAAAAGCGGCGTTAGAACTTTTAATTCTTGATGCTGAAGATAAATCGAAACTTGCTAGGTTCGAGGTTGATGTCGAGGCCGACGTAGAGTCAGGGGATGAGGATGATAACATGAAATCGACAGAGCAAACTGAGCGTGTAGCTCGTTACTTAGAAGAGTGCACCGTGAAGGGCGAACGTCTGGAAGAAAGTGACCGTGAGATAAAATCGTGCGTTGGTCCACGCACAGTCAACACGATGTCTCCAATAGTAGCCAGTTTAGGACTGCCTAAAGTAGAATGGTGTCATTTCGATGGCAATCCTACACACTATTGGAAATTCATCCGCCAGCATGAAGTGTATGTGGAGAGTAAGGTGGAAGACCCTGGGCAGAGACTGCTATACTTAACGCATCATTGCCGAGGGGATGCGAGAGCCACTTTTGAAGAGTGTGTCATGTTACCTTCTTCTATGGCATACGCAAAAGCACGGATTATTCTCGGAGACATGTTCGGACAACCACACATTGTCGCACGGTCCCTTCTCGAGGGACTATTTACTTAGGCACGACAGTCAATTTCTGACCTCTGCATATAAATGAAGGGTTGTGAAATCGCACTTACCCAAATGAATTGCCTGTCCGATTTAAATTCTCTTAATGTACTGGAACGAATAGTGCGTTCCTTACCTTACACGATGCAGAGCCAATGGGCTGAAGTAACCGACCGGATATACACTAATGGTCGAGACCCAAACTTTATTGATCGCACAGAGTTTGTGGACAAGCGTTCGAGAATAGCCAGAAGTTGGTTTGGACAGCTTGCAAGGGAGGGAGAGACTCGTCATAATCAAAATCCCTCAACTTCTAACGTTCAGCACCAAAGGTGTGAAGTACCTGCCACATTCCTGGCCATTGTTGGCGGCCTGCCAAATTTCCAGCCTTGCTTTATGTGTTCTCAAACACATAAAATGGCCAGTTGTCCCCGTCTACTCTCCATGAGTGTCGCTGATAGATGGAATTGTATGCGCGAACACAAGGCATGCTTTGTCTGTCTCAATAATACGCATTTTGCCCTGGTGTGTAGGCAAAAGGAACGTTGTGAGTGTACAGGACATCATCATACACTCCTGCATGTAAGGCGATCGGGAAACGGTCAGCGAATATTGCGAGACGAGGGAATTTGCGCCCTGAGTAGAAGCGCATACGTACCATCACGACTAGGTGTTATTCCTATCAAGCTAGCAACACCGACCGGAACTATCGAAACATACGCATTCCTGGACAGTGGCTCTGATGTCACGTTAATCAAACAAGAGCTACTAGTTAACAGCGGAGTCTTCACCAAGTCCACAGCATCGACGATCAACACATTAAGTGGGTTTATCGAATGTAACTCGGAATTCAGAGACGTAAGACTGCTGCCCATGAATGAAAACGAATCAGTTGAAGTCGAAAGGGCTCAAGTGGTTGAAGAATTGCCACTGCGTGCCTAGCCATCCATTAAGAAGTTGGCATCGTTATGGTCACACCTGAACGGTATAATGTTTGATGAGCTCACGGATTGTGAGGTCGGTATATTTATTGGAAAGTATGTCGTGGAAGCTCATTGGGTACTTGACCAACGCCTCGGTGGAAAACGAGAACCGTTTGCGGTGAAAACTTTGCTTGGATGGATGTTGCTTGGATCTTTGCGCGACAGATTGGAAGGTAACTCTTTCTGTCACTGTATTGTTAATCAAGAGAGGGAGGTGACAGAAGACATTCAACACTTATACGACTCTGAGTTTTTGGACACGCCTGCAACGATTGCGAGTTATTCGTTGGAGGATGAACGGGCTCTGACAATGGCACGTTCGTCCGTAAAACACATAAAGGGGCATTTCCAACTGTCATTACCTTGGAAAAAGCATACGTCGAAGTTCCCGGAAACGTATTCTTTGGCGCGGAAACGACTGCTCTATCTCAAGAGTAAGCTGGATCGACAGCTTGAGTTCCTTAAAAAATACGAGCCAACATTCAGTTCCTGCAGGAAAAAGGGAAACATCAAGCGGGCTGAGAGAAACAAAATATTTCTGGAACTAAGACGTTGGTATTTACCTCATCATCCTGTTGTAAACCGCCGAAAACCGGACAAAATCCGCGTTGTATTTGACTGTGCTTCAAATTGCCAGGGTATGTCTCTAAACGATCACCTCTACCAAGGGCCGGATCTAAACGCAAAATTAGTAAGCGCGTTGTTGGGTTTCAGACTAGAACGAATTGCAGTGGCAGGGGATATAGAAGAGGTGTTCTAACAAGTGAAAGTGCATCCGGTCGATCAACCAGCTCTGAGATTATTGTGGTGGGAAAGTGAGGGCTTTGGCCGGGGAACCAGTTGAGTTCCAGTGGACATCCCATACATTCGGGTTAATTTTTTCGCCATTTATTGCAGCATTCGCGATGCGAAAAACAGTTGAAGATTTTGGTTTATTCTATTCTTCATCAACTTGCAAAGCGATTCATCGTACTATTTACGTTGATGATTCTCTGCTTTTGTAAGGCGATGCGGATTCCGCTAAATGTTTTGTGGAGGTAGTTTGCATGCTACTCTCGCATGGTGGCTTTCAGATGCGAAACTGGACATCTAATGACCGCCACGTGCTGTTGCACATCAATGCCAGTGAATTCTCTTCTAATATGAGAGATATCGCTGTCAATACTCTACCAACTGAGCGAACCTTAGGACTGCCGTTAGATACGAATTCTGATATGCTCGCGGTAAGCCTCGACATACCTATGAGACTATTGACTCGTAGAGGCATCCTGTTTTGCTTGTCTTCTCTTTATGACCCTCTGAGTTCGTTTCTCCTTGGTTGATACCGGGAAAGTGCTTACTACAATCCTTGTGCAAAAGCGGACTGAAATGTGATGAGCAACTATCCGTTATCGAGAGATCTTGATGGGAAAACTGGATCTCAAATATATGGAGTCAAAAGACGCTTCAGCTGGCTCGATGTCTTAAACCCAAAGGCATCAGCGATCCAATGCGGACCGAATTACATGTGTTTTGCGATGCGTCAGAAGTAGCATTAAGTGCAGTTTCCTATGCTCGTTTCAGTAACGAAACACGGAACTTACATTGTTTACTCGTTTGTTCAAAAGCACGCGTTGCGCCCCTCAAAACCGTTTCTATACCAAGATTAGAGTTGGCGGCTGCAACCCTAGCTGTACGCGTGGCTGACCTAATCCGGTCAGCTACCAGTACGTACTTTAATAGTGTGACTTTCTGGACTGATTCTATGATAGTCTGATACTACATATATATTGAATCAGCCAGATTCTGTACATTTGTTGCCAATAGATTGACGGTCATTCATGACTTGTCTGCAACTTCACAGTGGAGGTTTGTGGGTTCGGGTGTCAACCCAGCAGACATAGCTTCGCGGAGGACGTGCAACTTTGCGTTTTTGCCACAGTGCTTGCGCAGTCCAGACTTTTTAGTTCGACCGGCGAGCGAATGGCCTGCTCAACCTTCACTGGTGCAGCCCGCAGATTTGGAATTCAAAAGAACGATTGCTCAAGTTCACGTGTTAAACCAGTGTGGCAGTTTAGATAAACTGGTTAACCGTTTTTAAAGTTGAACCAGATTAGAAAGGGCCATGGTCTGGCTCCTGCGTTTCAAGCAGTATATTATCATTTCCGCTGGCAAGGCTTCTCAAGAGACATTGATAAGGGCTATATTCGAGTCACGGAGATGCGTCAGGCTATAGCTGGTCTGATGAAGTACGTACAAGGTCAGCACTTCACTCAAGAATTAAGTGTTTTCCAATCTCCTCAAATGGATGTCAACGGTCGAAGAAAAACCGTTCGATCTAGCGGTTTGAAATGCTTATGTCCCATTCTAATTAATGGTACGATGCGCGTGGGAGGTCGCTTGAACTACTCGACGTACAATGAGTCGTTAAAACATCCTGTAATTCTTTCAAACCGCCATCCCGTGACAGATTTAATAATCAACTACTTCCACGAACTAGAAGGACACTGCGGGATGGCACAAGTATTGGGGGCTATACGTCAAAAGTTTTGGATCGGTAAGGGAATCATGTCAGTTAAGCGCGTAATTGGTGCATGCTTATCGTGCAGACGTAAATTTAGGCCACCCCAAGGACAGATGATGGCCCCTCTTCCCCTACAAAGGACAGAAGCGGGATGGTATCCCTTCAAGTGTGTTGGGGTCGACTATTTCGGACTCTTTATGACGAAGCGTGGGCGATCTAATGAAAAACGCTATGGTTGTCTGTTTAGTTGCTTACAGACCAGAGCCGTCCATCTTGAGATGTATTTCTCTCTTTCTCATGAATCCTTTCTCTAGTGCCTTATGAGGTTCGTTAGAAGACGAGGTAAACCGACTGACATCTATAGTGACAATGGCACCCACTTCATTGGGTCAGTTAGGGCGCTCAAAGGTGATATCAAAAAGTGGAATCAAAAAGTAATATCAGATCAGTTACTGACCTCTGAAATACAATGGCATTTTAATCCACCCGCAGCTAGCTATGGGAACGTGTGATCAGGTCAGTACGACGAATCCTCATTTCACTGTGTAATGAGCAATGTGTAAATGACGAGCGATTCAACACTCTCTTTGTACAGGCAGAACGCATATTAAACAACAGACCGCTGATTCCACCCGCTTCTGATAGTAACGACCTTGAACCCCTTACACCTGACAGTTTACTGTTAATGCGAGATAGCTTGGAGCTGCCCTGTACTGACGATTTGGTTACGCAACATCATGCGGGATGGAAACATGTACACTTCTTGGCGGGCGTCGTTAGGCGACGCTGGACTAAGGAATAGCTGCCTACACTACAACAGCGTACTAAGTGGCTTCAAGAGTCCAGACAGCTGAAAGAAGAAGACATAGTCTTAGTGTCCGGGGAGTACATACATCGTGGAAAATGGCCTCTAGGAGTGATTGATAAGTGCGAAGAGAGTCTTGCTGGTTTAGTTAGGACAGCGCAAGTGAGAACGGCGGGTGGTGTCGTAAAGAGAGACGTTCGTAAGTTTTGTTTACTAGAGGGTAGAAAATAAACAGGGAAGTAGGGGACGTGGTGCTAGTGACACGAGCAGATATAAACTATTTCCACTAGCGAATAGTTATGTCCTTTGCATGAGCTGAGTGTGAGTGAATTAACAGAGTCGACGTGGATGGTATGTGGAGAATTGGCGGGCGGTGTTATTTCCGGCTTAAACAAGTTTGAAATTCTCCACACCTGTTCTCCTACGAGACTCCCGTCCAAAATGATTGTTTATCGGCTTTCGAAGGCTACCACTCCCCCCGGAATGCTGTCTACCCATGACTGAATACTGCCCTCCTCCGGACTCAGCCCTTTGTTGACACTCTCACATCACGACCAGCTTGACGGCGGTGTCGACCCAGAGGTCTGTTCCCCCCCCTTTTAACCCAGTTCCCGCGGCTGATGCGACACCCACTCGTCAAGCCACCCCACCACAACTGTCTGTCAAGCGCTTGCACCCCCCCCCCTTTTTACCAAAAAAACATTTTCTCTGTTCATCCCCTCCCCCCCCCCCCTTTACCGACAAAACATTGTCTCTGTTCGCGTCTGTCCACTCTCCCCACCCTAGGACTAGTGCATTCAGACCAATTGGAGCCCCCAGGAGCCGACTCCTGGGATCCTCTAAAACCGGACCCATACCCCTTTGACGGATTCCCCTTGCTCTTGACGTGGAATATCCATTGTTAAGGTTTGTGTATTTATTTTGTTCTATTTTCTCTTAATAGTGCCGTGCCACCTTGATCGTTGTTATTACTGGTTTTGGCGTACGCGTAACTGCTGGATACAGTTGGAGAAGTAAAGGGACGAAACAGTTATGTTTAGCTGATGAAGGCTTATAAGCCCGAAACAGTTATGTATCATGTTACCCCAAAATGTTTTCATACCCCCCTTACTGATGTATATATATATATGTGCAAACACCGATCGAATAGGCTTCCGAACTAAACAAAGTTCATGTGGTGCAGTGACAGCAAATGGCAGGTGGCGAGGCTCTGATGAACTGCGGTTCGATGAAGTGCTTATGACCCATCTGATAGACACCAGTGGTGGACCAACTGCGCCGTCTGTAAGTGCGTTTGTTTGTGTTGTCCGACGAGCTGGTGTTCAGGGTTATGCTTGGCTGATGAAGGCTAATAAGCCCGAAACAGTTCTGTATCAAGTTACCCCCAGACGCTGTCATACCCCCTTACTGCTACTATGACTTGGCCGGAATCGGCCTGGCAGGCGGTCACCCGTTGGGGACCTCTGACCACCACATGAACTTTGTTTAGTTCGGAAGCCTATTCAATCGGTGTTCGCACATTCCTGAGTGAATATATACCCGATCAGCAGTG
>JAYGXS010000002.1:32111916-32152530 GCA_036362985.1 Ligula intestinalis | reverse complement strand
TATGACTTGGCCGGAATCGGCCTGGCAGGCGGTCACCCGTTGGGGACCTCTGACCACCACATGAACTTTGTTTAGTTCGGAAGCCTATTCAATCGGTGTTCGCACATTTCTGAGTGAATATATATATATATATATATATATATTGTGGCATACATGCGTACACAGATCATTTAGAGGATCCACTCGTCCATCGATATTGCCAATAGAGCTCTTACTCGAGCTTCCACCGCAAGGCGGCTAGGATATAGGCAGAAGGACATTACCAGCAAAGATATGGGACACTTTCAAGGCCTTATCTTCCTCATTAGGCGTCATCGGCTAGTGATACCCAACCTCAGTTTGGCCAAGGAAATTGCTGCCACACCGAGATTTGAACTCACAATCGCTCCCGTCAGGGCGAACGTCCTATCAGTTGATCTACGAGTTCATGGCCTTGCCAGTGTTAGATCGAGGATATATAATGGCATGCTGTGAAAATATTTTCCGGAAGTGGGCAATTCGGGTTGAAACCCCCGTCCAATCCAATGGCACGTGGATGGGGCTCAAGGACAGTGATTACAACCCGGATCGCTCTGCTTGCGGAAAATATTTTCACAGCATGACACCTTATTTTCTCTTTTTAGCTCCCGATTTGGTTGTTTTATCGAAGAACAGGACGTATAATATTGCTTATTGATAATTTCGTTGACGAAAAATAGATTTCGAAAAATTTGCACGGTAAATGTCCTTACCTCATAATGGTCCATGTCCCCGGATTGCCTCGTATTGCCTGTTCTAGCCTCGCTGAAACCAGGACCATTTGCTGGCAGGGACGTTTAGGCATTTTTACTCTCTATACGTCGCATAAAATCTGAAGGGTTAAATGGCATATTAAAATACACCATTCGTGAATTTATACGTAGAGTGACTGAATGCACTTTTACTTTTACCTGTCAGTCGAGCCTCTTTCTGAACGTCCACATAAACTGGGATTGTAAAATCACTTCCAGCGTGTTATTCTTCGCTTCCAGCACACAGTTTGATAACAATTACTTTCTCCCTTCCAATCTTCTTTGGGTCACTGGTAGTTTTAACATGTGCCTTTGAGATTAGTTATGGTGAAGAAGATATCATTGCACTAGTGGGCGCACTGCAATTCATGTACGGTGTGCAAAATTGAATCGTGTCTACATGTTACAGCTCCTAACTCAAACGATAGCCTTTTAATTATTAGAGCGGATCACATATAGCAGTGCATCTTGAGTACTTACTTATTTGGGGATCGAGTAGTTTGAAAGCCCGCTCGTCAGACATAAATCAAAACCGCTCTGAAAAATTTCGGAAAGCAGTCAACAACAAAAAATTAAATTTTGCACCCGAGAGCACACAGCATTAAAGTTGCTATTTTAGTCCCCCTACAACCTCAGATAGAAAGCTTTAGGTTGACTAGCATCCAAATGCAGGGCTTAAGTTAGGCTTCAGTGGGCCTTACCATACTTATTCAGCTTTTTCCTTAAATAATTAAACGGTAGAGGACATAAAAGCATCCAGGGGCATGATATTCCGAGCTTTGACAACTGCTGCTAAAAAAAACAAATTGTTTAAACTGTTCGGTTTGTGTTCTTCAGCGGTGGTTCTTGCGTTTTTTAACTGTTCGATTTAGTATCTTGGCTGTGATATTTGGTCCCCTACATTTCTGTCGCTCTTACTATATTTTTATCTCTGGTAAGGACAGTCTAAGTTTTTATTTCATACTAGTCGTCCAATTTTGCTTTATACTTATTTCTCACACTTACTTGAACATACTCCTTATCTCGGTCCGCGACTACAGCCCCCCATTTGCATGTCGCGTGCACGTGTATGTTTCTTTATAGTTCGCTGCAGTTCTAATGCAGCGATTTACAAAATGTAAACAATAAGTACATTAAGTGACATATTCGCTCTCTTTTTCGTTTTATGTTTTCGAGTAAAGTTAGTGCATCACTAATTTACTCTTGGATATTTGAATACTGTTTCACTCTTATTAACCCTTTTTAGAGTCAACCGGTCGCACTTTCTGCAAACATCTCAGTTCTACTACCAATACAGAATTCAGGAATTTTGGCTTTGTCGATTGAAAATATGCCACGAACTTACGAAGAAGAACTCAAGTTCATCGAAAGAATCTCTCCTGTTTGTTGGAAAATTAAGAAGGGTTTTGTTCCAAACATGAAGGCAAAGTTTTTTTCTGATTTTTGCGTCTACTTCTATTGCCCTGTAGCTGCACAACTCTGGGAGAATGTATCAATGACTACGTTTTGTCTGGTAGCCCCTTAAATATTGACACATGACAGGAACTGTAACTATGTTTCATCAATCGAGGGTAGGGAACGGATCCATGGAAACCCCTTCTTTGCGGCCACTGGACATATGGGAGTTTTCAGGTTTGACTAATCCCCTGCCAAGGCAGGGGCACTCCCGTGAACGGTACAGATCAATGTTCGAATAAGGCGTTGTATTTCTTCTTGAACCCGGCAACTGTGTTAGCAGCAACAACATCTGGGGGGAGATTGTTCTATGCATTTGCGGCACGTCTTGAGAGTCCATAGATGTGCGGGAGGCCATCTGTCCTTTGTACCACCAGTTTAAAGTAGTGTCCGCGCGTAGGCATGTCAACGGCCAGTTTGAAGTATTGTGCTACCTCCGGGATTTCGCCGCAAACGATCACTTTGTACATCATGATTTGTGCGCCTCTGGAGCGTCGGAATTCGAGGGTGAACAGGTCTATTACTTTACAGCTTTCTGGATATGTCAGCCACCTAACTTCGGGCACCATTATTGGCCCCAGCCTTTGCGCATAATCGATATCGGTCATCTCGCCCTTCGTACACGGGAACCAAGCGGTAGATCCATACTCCATGATCGGGCGGATGAATGTGACCATAAGCATACGGAATAACTGCATGCACCAGGAAGTGAATACTCTTTTGAACATCCAAAGTAGCGCCAGTCCCTTGCGTCTCGCCAAAGTTGATTGTTCTCGGGTTTTGAGGTCGTCTGGAATGATAACGCCCAAGTCACGAGTACTCCTAACAGCTGTAATTGTCATGTTGCCCGTTGTATAGGGTAGGTGATCCCGGTTTCTCCCAATTATCAGCAAGTGTGATTTGTTTATGTTGACCGGTATCTTGATCTCCATTGACCATTCATGGATCACATTAAGATCATTTTGGAAAACCATTTTATCTTCGGGGCTGCGTATAACATGCCATACCTTGAGGTCGTCCGCAAACAGAAGGCATGGGGACGAAAGTCTTGATGGGGTATCCGAAACATGTATAGAAAATAGTCTGGGACCCAGTACCGACCCTTCGGGTACGCAACTACGAGCTTCATATTCAGAAGAACACCTTTCGCCGACCCTGACGCGGCAATGTCTACCGAACAGGTACCCTTTTATCCATTTGACTATAGCTCTTGGAATGGGCGTATTACTGAGTTTAGTCAGTAGGAGCTCGTGATCGACTTTGTCAAATGCCTTGCTGAGATCGATTAAGGCCGCATGAACCGGTAGTCGTTTTTCCTTCGCTTCGCACCAAGCTTCGCGTGCCACCATAAGGTTAGTAGTGCACCGTTTGCCTTTGACAAAGTCGTGTTGTTCTATCCGCAGGATTGTGGATGTTCCAATGTAGGCATCGATTTCGCGGCAGAGGAAGTTTTCCAGAACTTTCACAAACACCGAAGTCAGGCTGACTGGTCGATAGTTCTGTGGCAGAAAATGGTCACCACCTTTGTACCTTAGGCTCTGCTTCCTGTTATCCGGTACCGTGGCAGTGGCTAGCGTACAAAGAAACAGTTTTCTGATGCTCGGTGCAATTACATACGCAAGCTCGCGAATAACCCTTGGATTTAGATTGTCGGTTCGAGCGGCCTTAGTAGGTATCAATCTACTTAGTACATTCTCCACATCTTCAATGGTGATTAGTATGCCGCTTTCGGTTCGGTCAGGGCTGTCGCAGACCACTGTGGATAGTTTGTCCATGAGACCCACCTTCCAACCTAAACCGTGTAAATTTCTATATAATCAGATGATTTATGCTTTGAAATCAAGTGATGGTCATGCTTTCTCACCGCATGGCATTGACTTATTTAATTAAACTGTGGTCTGCTCAGTTGCATCTAACAATCTTAAACTTGATAATTAACTGTTGTTAATAAGTTTCATCGCGTTCATTTATTGAGGGAACCCAGCAAACTATTGCAGCATGCCTAAACAGGAAACATTTTATGTCATCAGTCGCTATACAAAGTCTGTTTCAGTTGCACAGGTAAACACTACATAAACTGCATGCTTTTCCAAATGGTGCATCTTTTTTAATTTCACGAGGTTACATGGTCCATCGTGCCCGAACAAGTTTTTGTGTGATACACATAGACGGGCTCTTTGACGCTATGGCCACTGCGCTTGGTTCCGCCTCCTTTTCTTGTCCCACGACTCATATGAGTGACGGATGGGGAAATTTGCCACATGCTGTGCAAGCCTGCTTTCCCTATAACCTAAAGCCGACATAAGTGTTCGTACTGTGACTGTCAATTGGTATAAAGTGGCAATGCCCGCTTTCGATATGCATGCATCTATAAACAGCGATACCTTACAACTCTGGCTTACGATTGGTGTCGATGTGAGTCACTTGATCGTCCACCTAATCTACAGATCTACTTCCAATTAACCGAGATCGAGGGTATTCCAAGTCATTTTTGAGTAACGTTCACTCTTTGCTTCTTCACTCCATGACTAAAGTGATATTTCCGTTGTGTCCCCGCGCTGTTTACATTGCATAATTTACTGTTTCTTTCCCAGTCTCGAGTAATAATGACTCCCATTAAATATGTTCAGTTACGAAGTTTGGCAATCCTGACAGTGGTAGCTGCCAACAAGCACCTTTCTTTGGTTTAGTGGTTACCCATGTTTCTCCTGCAATAATCCTTCCATTTCCATATGTACGCCCCATTTAATTCGATACACTCTTTTGTAGGTTGAAGGAGTCTTTTATGTCAACGATTTCCTAGAAAAGCTTATGTTCGAGGAGCTACGCAATTTCGCAAAGAGTGGTGACTATGGAGGTTTCCTCCCGGGTATGAAGCAGATTGCCAACGTTGCAGCCCTACCCGGTATTGTGCACGTAAGCTCATTCACACTTTTGACACAACTTTAAACAAATGTCGACATTGCTCTAAAGGGCTGTACTGAAATCCAGAGTTGGCCACAGGTGAAAAGGCACCTTCCTCGTAAGGACAGGTGGCCTTGCACTATATTGGAGGCGATGCCGCGCCCATGTTCCGTTTTTCTCTCCAGTGGTCACTTTCAGCACACTGAGTATATTTATGCCAAAATCATATAGGACCAACAGTGGATGCAGCAAATATAGACACAATGAACGGTCATTATTTAAATTCAGCCCAAGTGGCACCGCAGGGCAGTCACGTTCGCCCCGCCCACCCCCTCTGTGGAAAGGGGTCATAAACGGGTGATCATTTTATCAGCTCACAGTCTGAAAAGGTCAGAAAACCTAAGGTAACATCTCTCTCTCGGATTTATGGTCATCAACACCAGCGCATGGTGTTCGTAGTAGTAGGTGGTATTGCCTTCTGATGACGACATTAAATAGGCCTAACAAAACCACAAAGTCTCTCTTATCACAGCTGCAAGGTAAACTTACTCTGGTTGGCCGTTTTTTAAGGTTGGAATGTCAGAAAACTATCTCTATGATGGACGGACAGTGACACCTGAAAATAATAATACATTGAAACCAATTGTGTAAAGCGCAGCGGTTTCCGTAGCCTTTTAAGCCACGACAGTAAAAAGGGGGATTCAGCACAACCAACGTTCTAACCACCTGAGCTACGAGGTCCCGTCGGGAGCCGTGAGTTTACCACACTTAAGCCGATTTACCCACAAAACCCAGAACAATTAAACGAATCTGGTATTCATCTGGTGGATTCTAGCTTTATTGCTTAGAAAATCCTGCTTGGGTAGGCAGCTTACGCTATTAGAATTGGAAGACTCCGCTCTGTATAGTAGGCTGTGTGGCTAAGTTGATCCGAGTGTGGTTACATTAACGACTCTTGGTTGGGCCTCGTTACTCAGGTGATTAGAGTGTTGGCTGTATTCATGCCGTGCTCTTGCTGTCGTAGTTATAGTTCAGTATATTTAGGGTAGTAAGCAATGCCTTTGAAGACCCTATTGAAAACAGTATGCATGACATATCCAACAAAATATGTCACTATAAAACTGTGAGTAATATATATGCATGTACAAATTTTAACGTGTGCGTGAGAGCATACAGAATTGTCTCTTGGGTACATCACATATCCAACATTAAATATGTTACTGTAAAATAGTGAGTAGCATATACAAATGTAAAATTTTATCTATAGGTATGTCTGAGGCGTAGTTTATTCCTGCTTCCTTTTGTATATGAACGGTAACTGTTAAGTAGATGTTCATCCAGTTTCCGTTTAAATGCATCTGTGGAGTTCGCCATTACGACCTCCTCGGACAGTCCGTTACAGGCACCGATGACTCGTTGTGAGAACGACTGCTTGCGGACCTCTAGATGGGATAGGGTTCCCCGCAATTCGCGGGAATTCCCGCGGAGGTTGGTTGAAGTGGCGAAGGTGAATAAGTCATCAAACTTCAGGGCACACTCCCGATTTCTCACGAGGCGGTACGTCTTTATGAGGTCGCCGCGGATTTGTCTATACCCAAGGGGGAAAACGTTTAGTGCTTCTAGTCTACATTCGTAAGATGAAGACTTTAGGCCCTTCACAATTTTTGTTGCTCTTCGTTGAATTCTTTCCAGCATCTGGTTACCTTTGTGCATCCATGGTCGCCACGCCTGAACACCATACTCCAGATGTGAGCGAATAAAAGTTCCATAGATTTTGCCGAATAGGTTTTTGTGTATGTCGACAGAAGTTTGCTTGATGGCAAACAGAACACTGTTCGCCCTCTTGGCAGCCCTAGCACACTGTAAAGACGGCTTCAAGGATGGTACAATAGCCATACTCAGATCTTTTTTTTCGTTGACGTTCGACAGGCACCTTCCGTCGAGTACGTAGTTGTGTTATTCATCCGTCGCGCTCACTTTGTTCGTCTTGAGCCGCAATGTGACACACTTCTCAAAGTTAAACCACATTTACCATTTTTGGACCATTCACCTAGGCGGTCAAGTCCTTCTTGCAGAGTTTGTTCATCATACGCGTTTCTGATGGGTTGCCATATCTTAATATCATCTGCAACCAAGACTCCATTACTGACCAGCCCATGCCTACAGTCGTTGACGTAGATTAGGAACAATAGTGGCCCAAGAACGGAGCCCTGAGGCACTCCAATCGCAACTGGCACTGAAGAGGATTTTTCGTTTCCGACGCACACGGACTGCGATCGGCCTATGAGAAAATCTCCTACCCAATTTAGTAAATTGCCCCTTATCCCGGATTCGCCAACCATGTAGAGTAGCCGTTGGTGAGGGAAACTATCGAAGGCTTTTTTAAAATCTATGTAAACGACATCTACGGGGGTATTTTCATCTAATGACCTGGACCACTGCTCTATAGACTAAAGCATATTGGTCAGGCAGGAGTGGTTTCCTCAAAACCCGTGTTGGCCACCGTCAACGAAGTCTTTTTCTTCGAGGAACTTCATGGTAGCCTTTTTGATGATCATTTCCATAACTTTACAACAGATGCAAGTTAGGCTCACTGGTCGGTAGTTGTTCGCGCTGGTTCTGGATCCGCCCTTGTAAATAGGGTATATGTTCGCAACTTTCCAATCGGATGGGAGGAGGCCTCGATCAAAGGACAATTGAAAAATGTGCGTAAGTGGTCTGGAAAGTTCCGAAGCCAGCTCTTGCAGTACCTTTGCTGGTATTTTGTCTGGACCCGGAGACTTAGCTTCATTAAGTGCAAGAAGTTCATTTTTCACATCTTTTTCTGTGAAACAGAGGTCCTCCATAATTCTGCCATTACTCTCTGCATGGAAGTCTGTCGGATTAAAATGCAGTTCTTCAGTGAAAACAGAATCAAAAAATTTGCTAAGATGTTCTGCCTTTTCGAGATTGTCTATAATTTCTTCATTGTTTTCACCTTTTAGTACTGCAACTGTGTCATTGTTTTTAGTCTGCTGTTGATGTAACTGTAGAGCGCCTTTGGCTTCGTTACGGCCCGCTCTATAATTTTCGCTTTGTAGTCTTTCCGCGCTTTTCAAATGTTTTGTTCTAACCTCTTTCCGCTTTTGGCGTAATTCTTCGTAGTTTGAAGGTTGGCGTGTTGATGCGTACTTTCTCCAGAGTTTGTTCTTGCGGTTTATTTGGCTCTTCAGATCTTGCGTTAACCAGATGGACCTGCTCGCCTTTTGTACTTTTTTCAGCGGACAGTTTCGATGCATAACTTCACTTATAAGATCCCTGGCAATGTTCCAGTCGGCATCCGGACTACCGGTTAAAAGGTCATACCAATTTATTGCTGCTAGTTCACTTCTCATTGCGATATAATTTCCGCGCCAGTAGTCTAACCGAACCTCCGTATTTCTCGGTTGATTGGTGTTTGAGGCATATTCCCACGGGATCATAACATGATCACTCTTTCCAAGAAGCGCGACTGACCTAATTTCGTTTGTATCAATCGGGTCTTTCGATAATACGAGGCCCAAAAGGTTCGCTGTTTGTGCTTCTTTTATTCTCGTTGGGAATCCAACATTCTGCACGAGAGAGAGGTCCCCCGTCAGCTTTAAGAGTCTGGAGCTAAAAGACTCATCAGAACCCTTAACTGATAGCTCATCCCAGTTAATCAGTGGGACTTTAAAATCTCCGGTGATCAGCGCGTTTTCATTTTGAGCCAGTTCACGCATTAGTACAAAGAAGGTCTCACCACTCTCTGTAAAGTGGGTGCACCACGCGTTTTCAGTATAAGCCATAGCGCTTCACAATCATGAGAGAAACTAATTTTGCGTTCTGACGAAATGATGCTCTTCTTGAAAAACACTGTTATTCCTCCTCCCCTCCTATGTATCCAGTCCCGACGAAAAACTTGGTACTCTCCGGGTACAATTTCGGCATCCATTACATCGGCCTTTAGCCAGGTCTCTGTAATGGATATGACATCCGGCTGTAGATCAGCTATACAAACTTTGAGCTCGTCAATCTTCTGAAGAAAACTCTGTGCGTTCGTATAAAGAAAGCGCAGCTTCGCCGGCATAGAGTTCTGAGCGATTTGTGGTCGAGGTAGCCGGAATTTTTTTGCGAATTAGCTACTTTAATGCTTAAGTTTTGGTCTGCGTTTTGTTTGTAAAACTCAGCGTTATTGGCTGTCTCCAGAGGAATGACCTCTGGGCGGTGATGATTTCCCCGTTCATTATTCGCAGGTTCCTCTCGCCTGCGTTGGATCTCCTGTGGAGTTCTGTTTTCAGTTCCCTCCACTTCTCCCTCTCGGTCGGCGAGTACTCCCGCTGAAAAAAACCGTTGGGTACTTGTTCCGTAGTTGCGATTTCCTGTTCAACAGTAGATTCGCTTGTTCTTCGTGCTTGAGTATGAATTTTATCGGTGTGGGTTGGCCCGAGTCCGCATATGGACCCTTCTTCAGGCCCATCCTAAATGCTTTTAGGACGGAGACCACCATTTCCTCATTTTCATGTAGGAGAAGTTTAACGTATCCGCGGAATAAATAAATCTCATGGTCAATTCTATTCTTTGGGGTCTCCGAAGAAAGTTCAGGCATGCCTTGTATGACAGCGCACTGGCTGCGATTAAATAACAGGCTATGAGTTTTATTATTGGACCCTACCGAAGTGTGGGTATCCTCGACTTGAACTGTGAGATCCTTTTGCTCCGGCTTTTTATAATTGGGAGGACCCGACCGCTCCTCTTTCGTGCCAAGGCCACCTTTTTGTATGGTAGTCTGTGGCATTTTGGGCCCTTCGGGAGACGCGACCAGACTAGTTCTTACGTGTATGTCAGACAGCCTGCTTGGTTTTTGGGGCTGTGTTAAGCACGACACCCCTTGAGTAAGCAAAATGTTCAGTTCCTTCATCGTGATCTGCTGGTCTAGTGGTGACGCCGTCTGCCTGTTGGCCCGACGTACTGGGTCCGACTCCCGGCTCTTCCACATTTTCGGGGATTTCCTACTCTTCGACTAGGTCGAGTTCCACTACTGGTTCTGCTAGAGTTTGCTTATGGAGTATAGAAACCTCTGTTTTATTTGTTGTGGCCTTTTCTCGGCTTTCAGTCGTCTCCGACATCGAGCCATGCGTTAAAGTATGCAAAAGTGATTTCAGTTCCTCTAATTCCGTTATAAATCCTTCCAATCCATAGTCTTTCCCTTACTGCACTAGCTTGCTTATACTATGCCCAGTTCTTTTTGTCATGCCTGAGCCTGCAGATTGTGTCATTGATGCTTTCGATGTACCACACTAATTTGTTTATTTCTGTTTACTCTTGACAGCGGTCGGTTGGTCTACCGGATGTTCATTCCGGCTACGGTTTTGCCATAGGTGAGGCATTCTTACTAGTATAGTCACTAACCGTCTTCCCCGTATTTTCCACACGACCTCTTGTTCAATTACAAAAAGATTATTTGCTTTAAACAGTTTGCTTGGCTTATATCTTGTCACTTGCTTTCACCGCAATTGCATCATCCACGACAAGTGTTCATTCTTGCGTGGTTCGGTGTTAGGGGAAATGTCTTGCGCAACTACTGCCAGTGTTTTAGTCAAGTTGTCGATTTCAAATGTGTGTTTTAGCACAGAATTAGCTCCAACTGACGAGGAAGATGCTAAGCAAATGAATGAGTTTTGCGATAATTTACTCTTAATATCAAGGCATTGATTGACAGTAACAGAAACTCTGAAATAACCACGTCTGATTTAGTTGAATCCTGATCCTTTGCATTGCAGCACCATGTTTTACCGCTGAGTTACGGGGGTACGCCATGTTAACTGTGATCAGTAGAGGCGTGTCGATCCGCTACCAACCCTGTCCAGTCTCGCATTTTTGCCAAGCAGTGTTCTCTGAAAAGTTATCAATGACTATTCCAGTTTTGTCCCCCCTTTGGGTTAATTATTCTTCAGTATTGACTTACCGGCCCCTATGCGACCCCCTTTAAGTGTTTTGAATCACATGAAAACTATGTTCCGCTTAGAAATGGACTCGCATCAGTGACAACATATTTCCCCACAGTGTGCGGGCCTGCGGACCAGTAGTTGGGACTTAAATCTGCCTGGTCACATTCCAATCCCAAGTGTTCGATACCTGGAGTTGGGGCTTAAGGATAACATATGTCTCATAATCTGTATCGGGTAGGATTCCAACAATCTTTTGTGCTCGAAATCTTCCACCTAATACATTTGCGCTTTTTTACCTCCATCATAACGAAGAATCAGGTTAGTAAATATATGTCGAATAAGCCACCTTACTTGTAATTAATTATTGCTACGCCTATCTAGGTCTATTGCGTAATCGTGTTGTCACACTTCGGGATTGCACTATCAAGTTGACATCTGACTTTCTCACTGGAATTGTTTTTAGCAGTCAAAGACAGTCGTGAGGGTTGACTTTTTGACCTGCGTAGTATTTGATCCATTCAACGTATGGCAAACCGGGTTGTTTACTCAATCGCCCGTTACTTCTTGCGGAAACTGCCTCAAACATACTCTATCCTAGTTTTCTACTCACACAGCAGCTCAGTTCAAACACGCAGTTTCTATGCCCTGATCTCTTTCCTACGCACAACAGCCTGTCGGTGTCTCTGTATTGGGCTGTGGGGTGTCCAGTTAATGGTTCAACGTGAAGGTCACAGTAAGTCGCATGATCTGCCTCATACACGTGGTGGTTATATCCAACTACGCCCTCAGCTGGCGCCCAGTCCTCACTTGTGACTCCCCGGAGCTAGGCTATGCCTAGTGGCCATCCCCTCGACCGGCGCACAAAACCAGTTCAGGACCTCCGCTGTGTGTGTCCTCCCCAACAATCGGTATGCCCCAGGTAGTAGTATTTATCGTGACAATAGTAGTAGAAGATGGGTAAGATGAAGCCGTCATAATATTTATCGTAATACTGTATATGTCATAGTAATATTAGGCGTAGTAGTAGCACTATAAGTAGTAGTAGTAGTAGTAGTAGTAGTAGTTGTTGTTGTTGTTGTAGTAGTAGTAGTAGTAGCAGTAGTAGTAGCTGTCGCAGTATTACGAGCGCCAAAAAGAGTCGCAGCACTAGAAGTCACTGCCCCTATACCACCCTGTTGTGGACTTCGTCGAAACTGACGGTCGAACTGTCGGTGGGGAGAACGTTCATAGCCGTCTTAGTTCGTCCCTCATCTCACCTGATCTTTTTACTGCGAGCAACCATCTTGTCGTAATATGACAATTAGTGACCGATCTCATGAACTCCTAACTGAAATTGTGAAATGCAGTTTTAATTAGGAAGGCTTATGTGTGGGAGAGGATTGTAAAAATGATTATCGTGCACCATAATTCCGAGTCGTTTTGGCTGCTTGCGAATGATGCTATCTTTAAAATGATAGCTTAAGTAGTTTTAACATGCATTAATGATCTTCGCTGCCTTATGCATTGAAACGTAAGAAACATTCCCAAAAATATTCTTATTTGTATTCATTTGGTAGTCAGACGCATCTTCCTCGAATTCGGTATCCAAAAAGGTGTATGTTGCTTTTAAAGTAGTTTTTAACTTCCCACCTTTGGAATAGTGTTTTGGGGCTTACAGTCTACAGTGTAAGGGAAATCATATATTTTTCTGTGCCATTAAGACATTTCCATATAGTGCTCATAACATTCTGCAATTAATGTGGCATGTGTTGTGTACCTACAAATCCTGTAATAAACTGACGGATAAGATAAAACTTGAATGGACATTGTACTATCTTAGCGAAAAATCTCCTATTTGCTAACCTTTTGAACACCATTTCCTGGCGTATCAAACTAGAAGATGTGATTTGCTATGAAATAAGTACAAGCAAGGCTATTTTGAGCATGTTTTCCGAAAAAAAATAGATTTTAATTCGTAAGAGTATCAAAACTACTTTGGATAATTTCATACTACTGAAGTGGTCATTTGTTCAGAGTGCACCTTTTGAAGGCGGTCGAAAAGACTGGCCTCCTTGCGTCTCTAAGTCTCGGAATTATGTTGCACGCTAATCAATGTTACAAGACGGCTTGCCTTATACTTCGTAATCAGAAACGAAGTTCAGATTTTCGGTTGACATTTCATGATACCGGTCACGTACTGTAAATTGTGATTTCGCTATTCATAAAAATGGACTAACCGGGAACAATTTGGAAAAAGTCAACTAGAACGCACCATAAAGGCGTACTTTACGTTCATACGATTCTTTACATAAGTTCCCGCTCGTACGGAGGTACTGACTATCACAAAAACACACTAAATCGAATTCCTTGGAGCCTGCTGTTGGGAAGTAGTTCTAATGAACTTTCGGATGTGACTAAAGGTAGAAGAACCACCTCAAGTTAAAGTGGGCCTTAGGCACGACTTCCACTCCTCCCCTCCCTATTTCGCCTTTTATAGTTCGTTTCGTGAATATTTTATTTTGAATTGTTTGATTTCACACCTTTTCTCTCCTCCTTTTTCCTTCACCCTCAGGTAATATGGCTGCCTTCGATATGGAGGACCCGATGGCCGTTGTTTCTCCAGGTGGAGTCGGCTTCGACATCAACTGTGGCGTCCGTCTTCTGCGCACCAATCTCACTCTCAAGGACGTTCTGCCCGTCAAAGAGCAGTTGACGCAGGCCCTGTTTGACCACATCCCCGTGGGCGTCGGTTCGAAGGGTGTTATACCCATGAGTTCCCAGGCTCTGGATGAGGCTCTTGAGATGGGCATGGACTGGTCCTTGCGACAAGGTAGGACCATTGCCGTTGACATGGTCAACTATGCAGCAGATAGACGCGAATGTTAGGCTCCCAAAAATGCAAGATGTTGTTGCGTTAGATATAAAAGGAGATCAAGCATTCTGATATGGAGCAGTTGTTCGAATGGATTCTGGTTTGTGTTAAATAAGGAACCGGCAGGTGGAACTCGAGGCAACAGTCTGGTCACTTCTCATGACCGCGGTCATCTCTAGTCTAATTATTACCATTGCAACACCATGGGTAGACAAGGATTGATTGCAATAACTGACACAAAAGTATCTCCCACCATAATCCAATCAAACTCCCAAGTAGCCATGTCTCCCTTTGAATAGTGTTTAACTTCATGAATTTGCTTCGGTTAGTTGCACGATAGTCAACATTGCAATCGAACCTAAGTAATGCTTCTTAATATTAACCGTATTTCATGATTTCAGTTAGCATTTTATGATATCGGTTAAGGACTGTTAGTGCTGCCACATTTTCCACTCTAAATAGCTGGCTGTTAAGTTTAGTTCGGTAAAGGGAAAAGTGAGCCAAATCTGGTTACAATAGCGGCGAATGATGAAGGCCGATCCATAGAGGGCATTTTACGAAAGCTTAGGCAAGCATTGTTACTTTACTATAAAGAGTAGTGTGTTTTGTGAAGTGTGTAGTTCGGGCATATTGGTGCAAGGGGAAGGCATGTGTTAGTGTCTGATGGCATGGTGGTACGTATGGCTGTACGTTCAAGCTTCCACGTGTCGACAGATGGGGCCAAGGTGATGTCCAAAAGCAGAGGCTTCCATGCCTAAATCGATCTATTGGGAAAGAAATCATTCTTATGTGCAGTCTTTCCCCGTCATATATAATTTTAGAGGATGTCCTCCCAAACTAGTGGCAATGACCAACTCAAAACGTCGCCGGATGCTTGACATCAATCCCGACCCAGCAGCATGCGAAGCACTTGTGTTGGGTTGCCGCGCAGTTGTCTGCAGTCCAAAGGAGACGGGTCAACTTTAGTCAATCGTGTCTCGCAAGACAGATAGTCATGGCCTCGTACTTTCTTGGTTCCGCATCGATGCAAAAGAGTCAATTGCCAGGACAAATTAACACATTCCTCTCTATAACAAAGCTGACGTGTCTGCCCACATCACGACCCGCCAAGAGTCGTATCTTAAAAGGTTGCCAGCAATCGGCCTAACTCGGTGCTCATGAAATAAATTTAGAGTGACTGAAGGACTAATAGACTTCAGCGGCTCCTTCGTGTGCCCTTTATGGCACTGTCACTGTGGCGCATGACCTGAGAACCGGGACGTGTGTAGGGCGCATTGAAGAACCATGGGTGTTTGTCAGTTACTGTGTCCGCACTGGCTTCTGATCGTTTTGACACTGTATTGGCATCGGAAAAAATAGAATGAGGGGTGCAAGTGTGATTGATGCCGCTTAAATATACTATTGGTATAAAGTAATTAACGAATAGGTCACTGTTTTTGCGTCCATTCCCTGAGGCACACTGTAGATGTCGCTTGTGACGCTCCAATTATTATAAACTCAGATTGTTGCTTGTTTTAATTGTGTCATGTTTGGTAGTAGAATATGCGATAGCTGTAACAATCATTTTATTCGCCTGACATTTCGGATTTTGTCGAGGATCCTCAATCATAGGTAACCGTAGGATAGTATGAGACAGGCACAGATTGCGCGGTATTTATAGTTTGTAGTGGCCACCTGCGCGCGTATTATAATTTTCAGCTCCTGTGACCACCGCTTGGGGCCGTAATTGCTGCGGTGTTGGCTTGGTAGTTCATTTTCGAGTCATTAATTGCCGTGATTTCGTTGTTCGTGTTGAATTCGGGCTTGATAATTGCGCGAAGATTATTTTCGCTGTCGTCGGAGTTGTTACTGGGTCCAGTTCTTCCCACGTGGCTGATTATTCTGCTCAGTGTCTCAGTATGCAGTATGGGAACGACAATTCGTTGGGCTTGTTAATTGACTGTAGACCTTAAAAGCCATGCCTCGAGCAGCTCGTGGCTCACGCGGTTGTCACCTCTTGCGATGATTTTGGCCTCGTTAAACTTGTAAATATGACCGGGTCCCGTCGGCTGAACTGCTTTTTGACAGTTAGCGTCTTCCTCACCGCCGCTGCGTGCTCGGTCATTCACGTCTGGGGTAATGTTTTCTGACTGTTGGGCATTGGTAGAACTAATAGACGGGCTGCTGAAAGCCATTAATTGAGTCACCGCTATTGGCCACCCTAATGCATGCTTTATTCCGATCCTTTTAGGCTATGTTTGGACGGACGACAAAGAGCACTGTGAGGAGTACGGCAGGATGCTACAGGCGGATCCCTCCAAGGTTTCTGTTAGAGCGAAAAAGCGTGGTCTACCGCAATTGGGCACACTTGGCGCCGGCAATCATTATGCCGAAATTCAGGTTGTCGAAGAGATTTTCGATCGTCATGCCGCCTCTAAGATGGGCATTGATCAGCTGAACCAGGTGGTGTTGATGATTCACTGCGGCAGTCGTGGAATGGGACATCAGGTGGGGTCTTACATAATTCTATCTGTTTTAAGAGCCATAGTCATCGTTATCACTTATTTATTTTTCGATCACTCACTCTCTAGCCAGCCACACCTAAGGTTAGATATGGCTAGTCGATCGTCATAAATTATCATTCCAGTCTCCCTTTTCTATGTCGGAAATATAAATCTGCCTATATATATAATGACTGAAACAGCTTGTATTCTGTACCAGCGTGCTTGGGTGTTAAGATTGAATGCCATATTGTCAGGGGCAGCCATAAGGCTCTAGATAATGAAACCGTAGGACCCGCTGTCGTGGCATGAAACATCTGGAGCCTTCTATGGGGTCTAGTGTAGTTGCATACGAAGCGACTACGTCGGAAAACCTGACAGACTTCTCAAGACGCGAATTGCCGAACACGGGTCAGCAGTGCGGCGAAATGATACCAATTCTCAAGTTGCGGCTCATTCGACGAGACCCAGCCACAAATTCAAATTTTATGAGGCCGAAATTCTCGCAAGAGGTAATAATCATCTGAGCCGAGAATTACTTGAGTCATGCTTCATTTGTCCCCAGTCTAGAAACAAGTGCAACAACTTGCCCCATCCATAGTCGACGCTGAGGCTCAATTTGGCCAAGGTAAGTGGCCACTTGAGGAACGCACAGGCCACCGCGCTGTTTTACGCCAACACCGGAAACCAGATGGCCGAGCAATCATCACATCCAATTCCACCGCGCGTAATGCAAGTTTAGCAGGTCGCGGCCCGCAAGCCGATCATCAAGCAATCCACGCCAAAGAGGGCAATTATCATTAGTTTTCGTTATTTTTTATACGTGTGCAGTAATTTCTGTGTCCTATAAATGTGTCAACTTCCTGTGCACGTATCACCCGTTTTTGTTACTATTTTCTGCTCATGTCTTTGATGAAGAATCCGCGACGAATGTCCAAGCGTCAGGTGAATAAAAGTGTTGTCCTAGTAATCGAATCTTCTTCTAAATTACTTCCTGGGACTCGTATGTTCGCCTGTATTGGCATCTTATGTTAGGGTTGTTTTTCTTGTAGAAACCATAAAGTACTTAAAGTATAGTTAACGGTTAAGTTTAAGAATGGTCTGTCTAAAACAATAAAGGTACATAAAGAATTAGGACTAAGGTTAATGCCAAGGGGAAGTTTGCCTGGTGCAGACTTTGTTAACCCATCAAACCTTCTCTAACCGAAAACTTTTGATTTCCTGTTTCCCGCTCGTTTATACGCCCCTAATTTGCATAGTTCACGTTGCGCGTCTCTTCCAGCACCCCATTAGAGTTTGTAGACAAACTTCTGCTAGACGTGTGAGTATTCTCAGTACCTTCCGCAGACTCCGTTAATTGCCTTGCTCATTTCCCTTAATGGACACACTAATGCAATTATCCTTCCAGTTTTAAAACAGACTCCGTGTTCTATTTTCCCAGTGGACTTGCATATTAGACCCCTGTTTTAACGAGCTTTTAACAGTACTCACTGGCCCACAGTGCCCAAGTTCGAGCGCGCAGATGACAGGCCGACAACTACAAGTGTGCTGGAAATGGCAATTCCGGCCTGCTAGTAATGCTACTCGACTATAACTCTTAGTTAGTCTGAATTTGTCGCCCTTGTCCCCTTTTTTCCCTGACATTTCCATTCACATCAACTTCACTTGAGGCAGATTCTCTATTTCTTCAACAGTTCATTTGACTGGGCATTTGCGTAGCTTTTTTGTCTTATCATTTGAATCCTGGGATCTGCCGGCCGAGGCCCGCAGTGGGGTTGGCTGATGGCAGGAAGTTATTCAGGAATGATCATTCCACTTCTCTCCCTCGCCTACAGTGTGAATAGTGTTTCCCGCTATTATTGCTGAAACCCTGTAGGGCCACCTATGACGGCTCTAGAATGGAGCCTCAGAACAGAGCGCAACTGGCACACTCCGTCAGGATAGATTACTGGTCCGTTGGTCTGCGGTCTTCTTTCGTTCTCTGTATAATCCGCGAGGAAAATAAAGCGGACTTTTTTGCTGTTCACCATCGGTTAACATGTCTGTTCTGTGTGCTGCAGGTGGCGACTGACGCGCTGGTAGAAATGGAACGCGCAATGAAGCGGGATAAAATAGAAGTCAATGATCGTCAGCTTGCCTGCGCCCGAATCAACTCCGTTGAGGGTCAGAACTACCTCTCAGCAATGTCTGCGGCGGCCAACTATGCCTGGGTTAATCGGTCTTCCATGACATTCCTCACACGACAGGTAGGTGTTGTTCTTCCACTTTTTACTCTTTCAGGGCAATAAACTATGACCTGCATGACGTGATCGCCCGATGAGCCTAGCTTTCCTAGAGTCTGCTTTGGATAGTTTGTAGAGGCAACTCAAACTTTGAACTGGCCTGCACTTGTATCTTTTTGAAATGTTTTTACTTTATCTGCAGTTTTCGAATTGCTCAAGAGCAACGCTCCTGGGGTAAAGACTGTTCATTTTAATGGATAAGCTGCCTCATTTTTTTCGATGCCATTCGAAACTGTTTTACGTGAAGACTTACTGCTTCAAATGCATTCGGTCAAACTGTTATAGAATTGACTCCCTCTACTGTGGTTTTTACTGAGCCCTTTGACCCACCACACTACCCACGTTCAGTAGGACGCTTTGCAAACTTTCTATCCATTGGAAGCGTGTCCTATCTTGTGTGGTAGTGATCATTGCCGAAGTGTACAGTAGCCTTTGAAGCATTTGTTTCCCACAATAAATCTCAAGCAAGCGTTTGAAGTACGATTCATTGGAACCACAAAAATTGTGCGACTTCTTACCAGCTGCATCCTGTCGTTGTGTAAAATAGCAACTGAGAGGACACAGTAAATTTGAATTCGTACACAAGAAAAAAAAATAATGCGAAACAACAAGGTCGCGCTTTAGTGTCGTACAGACTAGTCAGTAGGACTAGTAGCTTTAAACAAAATATGGGAAGGATAGGTTAAAAACCCTTTTCAAGCATTAAAGGACCGGGTTGTGTCAATAAAGGAGCAAGAGGTTCGCCCGATGTGTATATAGGATGCTTCCAAGTAGTACCATGTACGAGTTTTTCGTTTCCAATGAAGTACTCGAAAAGGTATTTTAGAATCAGCGGAGTGACCAGTATCCAGCAGGGTGTTTCTTAAAGTAAGAACGCCGGATTTAATTTTCCTGCTTTATCAGCCACCTGGGCAGGTGCTCAGTAAATCTGGTTGCCAAGTTCTTTTGTGTTTGCTCCGTGTACTTGCATCCGCAAGTGAATTGTTCTGACAGCATCCTTAGCTCGTGTAGTGGGTTAAGGGCGAAAAAGAGGGATACGTTTTATTTTGGAAATATAATTTCAAAGTTTTCTGCAAAATGCCCTCCACTTACCGTGAATAAAATTAAGCACACAAACCACGTAACATCGAGAGATCACAAACACTGCAGTTGCCAACATCACGACGAATGTTTCTTGAATAAGTCACAAAATTTAGGCAAAACTGGACTTCCTTCAAAATGGTGTTAGCGTCATGCGCTAATGACCTCATTGGTGGAGGTCGAATTAACAGAAAGGGGTAAAATTTGTTTTTTAACGGGCACGATAGTCCAACCAAGATGTATAGGAAATTACCGAGCAAAGGGAGAGCAGAAACAAATGGTGGTTCAGTTTCAAACGCCTGCCCGTAGGGGCTTAGTAGGATTGCATATCATGAGATCGGCAGCAACGCAGCCGGCGTTTGATAGTATTTCAAATCTTATCACCCTTAAAGGGAAATAATGTAACAACGGACACTTTAGGAACTGAGTATTATGCCAGCTTTGGCCGTGTGAAGTTGCTGTATTTGTGAATGAAACGTGTTCGATATCTGCGTGTAGGTGGAGTGATCTTGGGGCGAGCAATTTTTGCATTCAGTGTCTTAATATAGCAAATGCTTTCTTGTCCATCCCCTTCATTTACCCAGCTTTCCTAATCCTCTGCACCTTTTCTTTGCATTTAGGCGTTTGCCAAGATATTTAATTCTACTCCCGACGACTTGGATATGCATATTATCTATGATGTATCGCACAACATTGCCAAAGTCGAGGAGCACTGGGTGGATGGGCGGCCTCGAACCCTACTGGTTCACCGGAAGGGTTCTACTCGCGCCTTTCCGCCCCATCACCCGCTCATTCCCGTTGACTACCAGGCAAGTCGATTGGACTACTGGCTCACGCTAGCGCTGATCTGGTCTGGTCTGTCTAGCATGCTTCCTACTTCCCATGCCCCCTTCCCATCCAGCCATGCTTGCTAATACGCAAACAGCGTTTGTTTTCCTTTCAATAGTTGACTGGCCAGCCCGTTTTGATTGGCGGCACGATGGGCACCTGCAGTTATGTTCTGACAGGGACCGAAAAAGCAATGACAGAAACCTTCGGTTCAACATGTCATGGCGCTGTGAGTCCTTTACCCGATTTTTCCATTCTCAGTCTTATGACCGCCTTCCCTTTGCCCACAATATCGGGTGACAGTCTCGTTTCGGGCTCATCACGCTTACTTAGCATAAATGCATACTTATTTCGTAGTATTAAGCATCTTTTCTCACCAAAAAGGTATAACACAATCCATCCACATTGCACTCTCCACGTGGATTTCTTTAGCGTCCTGCGGTCACTTTTCGTTTTATTAGTTTTAGTCAAGTTCATTTTTTAGTGTATTATTTAGTTTTAGTAATTTGAGTTTAGTTTTTGTTTACTTTAGTTTTTAGTTAAGTTATTTTTAGTTAATTGAGGTTGAGTCTATTTACGTTTTACCTTCTGGTGACATGCGCTTGCTTTTTGGCTTAGAAGCTATCGTGAATTTAAAAAAGGGGGGAAAAGCTTATCTTTCATGGTTTTACTGTAATCTCTAAGATTAGATATAGAGTCGACATACGATTGCATCCAATTCCTGGCTACTATTGGGCAGTTCTTGTTTCCTGTTGATTTTGTTTCTCATTTTAATTATAACGAGCCAAATAATAGGTTATCGAAATGATTATTCCTAATATTTTCTGCTTTCATACACTACTTTTTGGATAATTTGTCTTTCCCCTGAAATGCCCCACTCATTTAAAACGTATTACAACCGGTCCCGTATTACAGAATGCCGGGGTTTTCGTATGCTCTAGTGAGCCCAAAACAAGACTATTACCCCTTATTTTATCTTGAAATGTCACTACGGCAAACAAACCTTTTCAGCAATTCATCATCGGGCTTGTACACTTGCACCGATAGTGAAAATAGAATAATTGATCCGGGTATTTAAGTTTCTTATGATTAAAATGCACCGTTCTAATACCGCCCGTATAGCGAGGTCTGCATATTGAGGTCATTAAGCCGGAGAAGAAGGGAAAATATGGTAGGCACTGGTGATAGGTCGACTGCGCATATTGAAAGTCAGTCACATTCATGGAGTGAACGACTATCACCACGGGGTGGGAGCGACACGCTTTCGCCCTCTGGCGTCGGCCACGAAAGAAAGAGTACCTGTATTGGCGTCTTGTGTCAACGCAGTATTAGATTCACTAGCCGTATAGTTACTGCCTCGGTTTTCGCTAGTACCCGTTGGCACAGGCCCTTAGAGAACTTAGCTCGTGTTTCGTAGACAATTTGAAAGGCTTTGTTGGAATCTATTCGACTAGGTTTGCGAAAATAGGACTCGAAATCTATCTAGTCGGGTTGGTATGTCCTCACGTATCCTCGTTTCCAAGTGCCTAGTTGCTCGGTCAATGTATCATGCTTCACGGGAGCAGGTGAAAGAGTAAATGCACATCGATGTGGTTTTCAACGGAAATTGCTCTTCACCTTCGTTTTCGAACGCCAATATTTCCGATGATGAATTTTTCTGGGTATCCATTTTCAAGGAGTGTGTTATGTAGCTGTTGCAGTTGCAGTTCTGTATCAACAGTTTCAGGGGGAGGCAACTACATCGTAATCAAGCGTCCAATTCCTGTACTTTAATATTTTTCCTCCCCTAAATTTAAAAAGGAATAAAGTTTATCTATTGGCCCGTCCAGATTTTCTTTCGCAGTACTCTAATACGCTGGATATAATTATCCTTTTGCCTTCGTAGAAGGACATCAGAAAACAGATTTATCTGTTCACCTCAGACTCTGCAGAAGACTTGAGCAATGAATGCGCCCTGTTAAAATTCGGTGTGAGTATTATGTTCTGTCAGGCAGAAGATGTCATCCACGTATCGACATCATTTTGTATCTGGAAGTATTAACGTCAGATTCAGTTGTTTATTTGTTCTCCTGCTCCTGCTCAGCATTCTAATGTTCTATCTAAATGCGCACAGCCCATAAACCTCATCAAGGCACTTGATTTTACAGGGTGGGATCAAGTGCATGCTGTCTCTTTCCTAAGACAGCCCTGTTTCCAACTTCCTATGTCTCGTCCCCTTTTCTCCAGACCGTAGTTTATAAGTTTAATTTATTTTAGGGAAGGGCACTCTCACGAGCTAAGTCCAGAAGAACGCTCGACTACAGTGAGGTATTGGACCAACTTTCTGCCAAGGGCATATCAATCCGTGTTGCTTCTCCGAAACTGGTCATGGAAGAAGCTCCGGAGTCCTACAAGAATGTAACGGATGTAGTCAACACATGTGGGTTCCTATCCCTGCTGAATATCTTCTTGTGTTACTTGTTCAATCAGGGCATTTGGAATCCTTTTGTTTTATTTTCTGTTTCAGGTCATGCCGCGGGTATAAGCAAGAAAGTGATAAAACTCCGTCCAATCGGCGTCATCAAGGGTTAGAAATCCCCACGGTCGGGACTGGATGGACTTATTTCGCCATTTCCACTGCTGATGTGCCATATCTTTCTCAACTGCTTGCAATATATTTGTTGAATAAAAGTAGACTTCTGCTTATCGATGCAATCTGAAACCCGAGTGCTTGCGTGTTCCACAATTGCGCTCCACTTTTTTGCTTCTATAACCCTACAATGAACTGGCTTCTCCTATTCTCTTGCCGCAAATCTTCTGTCGGTCGCTCCTACCCCCCTCTTTCGTAGGTGTGTTACCTCTGTAGTCCTTCTAGAATCGTCTTGTTATACTCTGCCAGCTCGGCTTGTGACGTGATGATGCGGAGGGTTCCCTGGGGACACGGTGCTATATTTCTCCAAGCCAAATTTAACTTTATGGAAATCATTAGCGCCTTCCTGCCGCAAAGAACTCTTTTGTGCACTTATTGTACGACCAAAACATGCGAAAATCCTCGAGCATGATGAGTTTAAGTCCAATTGACTGAGACCGTGGGAGATCCTCCTTGCCACTATCGCTGAAGCCATCAAACTTGCACCCCGAACATACGTACGGGACATTGTGCTATATAGACGACAAGAACCAGCTCCGTGTAATCTGTATTTGCATGACAGCACCCAGGAAGAGCTCATACTTCCACTGTCGTTGGCAAATACAACTGATGCTAAGCGCAGTGTAAAATAACGAGTAAATTATCATGGCAACTGAGAGCTTAGCGTAAGCGAATAAGAGTGGAACAGTCCTAAACCCACTGAGACTGTGTCGTTGCCCACTTCAGATTAAAATAACGGTGTTGACGGTGAGATCACCGATTCTGGCCCTCTTAGCCAAGTACTTAGGGTGTGCTTTCTGTCGCATGCTTCGGCACGCTCAGGCACTTGTGAAATAACTAGCTTAAAAAATCAGTACTTAAAGCTTTCGGCCAAGGCCCGCCGTGCGCGGACGTACCGTATCGGCCACTCACGTGCACATTTGAGCCGCCTATGTTTAAGAAATCAACACTATCACAAGGTTTGCTTATCTCCGTAGTGACGGCTAAGCTGTCGGCCGCGTCTGTAGGAGTGTACATGGCACGCGGTAGGCAGACTTTTTGGGTATGCTGCTCACTGGGTCTAATATCACAAAGTTGACTAGACCAATGGTGCGCGTCTTCTTCCGTCTGTGTTGCAGGCGCGGGAGAAGGAAAGAATGAGGAAAATGTGCCATAAGTCTACTTCACTATAATTAAGTTCTCTTAAGTAGCAGTTGCGTTCGTCCCGTGAGGCAGTTATGGGTCTCGTCATCTGCTTTAAAGATTGTAGTTTTCATACATGCGCTGAAACAATGTAGGACAGGGGTTGCATTTATAGCCTCCCGTCGAGAGGATTCGCCGGTACAGGGGTGACTGCGTTAAATTCCAGGGAAATCTTTGTCGATGTTAGAACACAGGAATATTTATCCTTCCTCGGATTTACTGCAGTCGCCCACATTGCGTTTCTGTCTGCCTGCCTCGCCTCTGTGGTAGTGCATATAACAATTCCAACCTTATTTAATCGAATATCGGAATTCCAGGTGATATTTGTTATTAACAATAAAGTCCTTTGGGAAAGAATAGTGTTTATTAGATGTATTTCATAGTCCGTTTTCCCAGCTCGTCGTCAGACAACTGAGAATTGCGCAATACACAGTTAACTTAAAACAATAACTATAACAAAAGTCTGCGGTGGGTCGGGGCGTAGGAAGATAATCGTCTCTTGCATTTTATTATGCGGTCAGTAACTGTCGCTTGTAATTATGCTCTCAGGTGGAAATAGTTGTCACCTACATTTAATAATGTGGCCGGGGGTGGCTGTTTCTTCTTCCACCTGAGCTTGAGACATTTTTAGTTGACATCCAAATGGATATGTATGTTGATTCATGCCTCGTCTCAATACATTGCCTCCATTGGCGAGCAAGAGCGGCTGAGTAATTATTCTTCCCTCCCCAGTCCAGTGTTCAGTTCCGGGAGAATAACTTTAAAATCGCCGTTTAGACAGTTGAGGCATACGAGGGATCTCTCTGTGTGTGATTCCCAGGGGTTTTTGTTCTTCTTGAGCATCCTTTTTACGATACACCGATACTTTGGTAACTTCTTTTCTTCCTTTGTGTACGTGATCTGTTGACTTTTTACGCATAACAGTATACCAGTCATGTACCCCTAAGCGGGCTGCGTGGTGCATGCGCTGGACCAGATCACGGCAGGGCATGCGTTATTTCAGTTGCACTCCCATAACACAAATACCGGACATTGGAGGGAAACGTTAGTGGCACGCGTAGATACAGGCTCAAACACCGGCCACCCGTGGCCCGATTTAAGTCGGGCTTGGCGGCTCCGGTAGCATGCGTCTGATGCCGCCTCCGGACTCTGTTTGGACGAAGGCATGGCGAAAGGGGTAGGAGGAGGAGTGTGGGGTGATGCAGCTCAAGTCCACTGTTCATGCGTAAGTTACTGTCCCTGCAACATCCGGTTGTGGAACACACCTTGGAAGTAGTCGGAATCGACGGTTGAACTGCTCCATGCGAATAGTCCTGCATGTGCCTATGTAAGACTGACAGATTGGCAAACTATCAGGTAGAACCACCGTCATGGGGTAAGTTGGCAGTCATCGTACAGCACAGTCAACCTCTTTAATCAGGACTGCATTAGTGCTAATGGTTCTGGCTAGTTCTGTGGTTTTTAGCTTAGTCAGATCTACAATGCCAATATATTCCTTTTCTCAGCTTCCCTAGATGTCGAGTCTGGTTTTACGCCTTACTTGAAGTGGCTGCACAATCCTATGGTTGGCGCGTCCTTTTTTGCGTTTCCTCTGGTATAGAAGCAAACTTTTGAAAGTTTGGTTTTGGACGTAAAATAGTTGGCTAACCAATCGCATAGCTTTACTTCCGTAAATTTAATCGTCTTTCCCGTTGCTGTTGGCCGCAAAGACCTTAAACTGTACGCCGCACCTCATACCCAGAAAGACGTGATTTGCCTGGCACGCAATACGTTATACGCTTTTTTACTGTACTGAATCAAACTAAGGGTCTAGGTACTTTGATCCGGCTCATTACTCATAGCCGACAGAGAAAGTTGTCCACGAAATATGTGCTAAAGTTCATACAGGTTTAAGACCCCTCCGCAGGCCTACGAATGAAGAACTACATCAAATTTACTTTTTCCTTCTGTCATGAACGCTAGCAGAACGCTTTTTCGGTCTCCTCGAAGCCCTCTGATGTGAAAATTTGGCAGTTTCCGACATCAGTTCTGAGTCGCGCTCTATTGTGTCACTGCACCTCACTCTATTTCTGCTATTTTCGGGGAAAAAACCATAAATTGCACGCCCTGACAGTTGGACTGTCGTATCCGACGAGTTCCATCAGCTTCTCCACAGGAAGCGGGTGCAGGGATCGGTGCGTGAGTTAGTTTTAAGTGACAGTGGACTTTCGCTCTATCTACCACACTCTCTCTTCTCTAAGCCACTTGTGCCAAGAGTTACAGTCCAGACGACCGGAAGCTGAATAGGGCGTGGGTGGCTCTGCAGCTTTACTTCCCTATGTGTGAAACTTGTTATGGATGCGCCCTGACAGTTGGACTTCTGTATCCGACGAGTTCCATCAGCTTCTCCCCAGGAAGGGGGTGCAGGGGCGGTGCGTGAGTTAGTTTTAGGTGACTGTGGGCTTGCGCTGCACATACTGCACTCTTTTACCTAACCCACTTGAGTCAGAGTCCAGACGACCGGAGGCTGAATAGGGTGTGGGTGGCTCGCGCAGCATGAACCTGCAGTTTCACTTGTCTCATGTGTGACATTTGTTATGGATGCGCATCCGTAGCAACACCTACCATAGCAGAAGTAGATTATGCAATCGCTGGACTAGGAAATTTATCTGCCTGATCTTTCGGCTCCTGTTGAGCACCTTTCATCGGAGGTAACCGCAGAATATGTTGCTACATGCCCGGCCCTACTATTCTTTCGTTTGTTCCCCCCCCCCCCCCGGCGCATCTAGCAGTTTAGGAGGCACAAGGTAGTTAAATAACTGCTGATATACAAAAAGATGACGTATATGTTCCATATTTTCGGAAAAGCATAGGACTTACTAATTGCATCTCATACCATCTCCAACACACATCTTAATTCAGGCTCATTTTGGGGAACTAATCTGTCCGCATTTCCTTTTTACAGACGCCGCATAATGGGGAAGGCGCCTGAACCTCCACCCTCGTCGGATGAGGACAACGACCTCCTGGGCGAAACCTCTGAGGAATTGCAGCAGGCATTGCAATACCGCGATGATGTTATTACCGCTGGCGGCTTGGACAGCAAGGATAAGTGGGCGCCTGCTTCTCTTGATGGTGGCAGCCTGCTTTTCAGCCGATACGCTCTCAGGAACACGCCACTGATCAGGCTCTGGGATTGCACATTTTTGGAGTTAGTTTCCTGTCCTCTCTTTTTAATTCCTTTCTATTGCACTGTCGGCTCGAACTTCCCTTCTAGCATCCCCGCGTCTCCTTCTAAGGACTCTGAGTCTACATTTATGTATGTCTGCAACAAAAATGCTCTAAGAAGCATTGCTGACTGTAGTAGCCTCTAGTAAAACCGTTTGATTTAGCCATAGCCTCTTGGTTTCTGTGAAAATGTCCAATTTGTGATCCTTAGGTGTTTGGTTATGTTTACTGGGTTGGTTTTAATCTTACAAATTTACCGCCTTCGCTGATCTCGTTCCCTCTCGCCGTATCCATTCGGTTTATCAGCCTTCCTTCACTCGTCAGCGTCGCTTCTAAACTGAAATAATAGGTGTCTTGTCGCCAGACCTCACCTTTTCTTTTGATTGGTCTACATTTTTTTCAATATTTCCGATTATTATTCCTACAGAAAATGTGACGAAGGGCGGCTGGCCAACTACGTACGCTCTCTGCGGTCAATGACTGGAGGCATCGCCATACTTTCCGGTTCCACCGCCTCCCTCCTCTGCATTCCGGGCATTTTCAACAGCTTCACCAAGTCAAATCAACTAACAGTATGGCAAACTCCAGAAATGGCCAAGGTACTCTTCCATTTGGGAGAAATTGGTCTCAGAAATTATGTTGCGGAGTTTTTTGTCAGGGAGTCAGTCAGCCGATACAGTTGAAAATGCCAGTCTAGGGAAGTACTTGAGAAGAACTAGACGCGATCGATGGGGAAGAAACTTTCTTCTCTAACCCATCTTCAGTCACAGCATCGCCCATGTCTGAATATAGGGTCGACCTGGAATGCCCAACGTCAGGTGAATAAAGTTCCCTCTGCAGCGATCGCGTCTACTTCTTCTCAAGTCAGTCAGCCGCTTGACCAAGTAACGCTCCCTGCCCATCAACGAGCTGAGAGGGAGGGATGATCTCTTTGACAAGGGCCAAAGTTGAGTGTGCTGTCCAGCTTGTGCATAAGGCGCTTACGAGTTATAGTTCGGTAGACAGTAGTCGCCGGTTATTAAGCTCACCTCGGGCCCAGACCAAATGGGGCTTAATAAGCGGCGGGCGCAATAAGCGGAGAGTCCTAGTTCTTGATTAGCAATCGCAGGATAGGCACTATACATTACATACGTACTGAATTATGTGTAGAGCTGGGTTATTTACAAGAAAAGAATGCTGTTTGTCTGTATTTTACGTAATAACAAACAAAATATTTGCGACACGCAACCAGTTGCGCACGCAGAGAGATGAGAATTTCGCTCTATCCTGTTGGTAAACTGGACTTTGTAGCCGGCGACTGGGCTTATTAGCCGGCGGATTTTGCTATGTAAAATTCCGTCCCAAGCTGATGTGGGCTTTATATGCGGCTGGGCTTAGTAGCTGTGGGCTTAATAACCGGCGACTACTGTATTTAAGGGTAATAGGTATTGCCTTTGAAAATCCTTCTAAGAACGGTACAACATTGAACTGAGAATGCACATGTTACTGTACAGTAGAAAGTAACATTCATTTTTAAAAACAAATCGTTTTGCAAAACTGGTGATTCAAGCACAGGTCCCTGGAGGATCAAGAGTAATATGAAATAGCATGTTCTCACTAGTGCTTTTTAAGTCCCACTCTCCATACTCGTATGCTTGTTTAAATCAGACAAGAGTAACATACCCAGCTTTGTTGAAGTGCCTCTACTTACATGAACGTATTCACGTTTTCTTCGATATTTTACTTTAGATAAACGGATGCTTCGTTTGTTTTGGGTGTGCGAGATTTTTAGTAAATGGCTAAGCATTTTGCCATGGAAAACGCTAAATGCTACTGGCTACCTGTTGGTAGTTTATGAATATTACGCACTTAGCCCGCCATAGCTGATGGATAGCAGCCCAATTATAAATGTCAGCTTCCGGACTCAGCCTATAGAGCTTCATTCGAACTAATTTACACCAACTTGCCTGTTAATGCTAAGCATTGTCATAATCTCATTTGCTCGTCATATAATTTAATTTGTAGAAATTTTCTTGGTTCAGGCTGTTTTACTTTTTGAATATATTGCTCTAGATGTATTGTTTTTTTAGAGGATGGCCGTGGACCACGTCATGTGGAACGCTACTAAGATTGGCCTTTCCGTTGGTATCAAGTCCTACATCGTGGCATCTGGTTTCTTGTACGTTCTTTTGTGTTGAGCCGTCAGAACCCATTCTTTTTTATGAACTGACCGCTCATACGTTTCAGCGAAAACAGATTACTTATTTGGCTATAAATGTAGCTTCAGTTTATATGTTTATCAAAGCCTTCAAAACGAGATATTTTTTACTGAAGTAGTGCGTCATTGGACATTCATTCTAATGCAAATGACATGAAAACTCATCGCCGCGAAAAGTGACTCCCAACAGCAAAAGTTGGCAATTAATTAGACTTAGATAAATTTTTAAAAACTTCATGTAATAAGTTGCCTCCTTAAAAAGCGTTATGATTAAATATTTTTCTGAAGAATGCGTACTTAACCCTTTTTCGGCATAAAGCAAGCTAAAAATGGGCACGTTTTACCAGTTTTTTTTGACTTCCCAGTAAATTAGTCGCAATATTTTTGCTGCAAATATAAGAAATCGTTTTTTTATTGACATTAGAGCCCTTTTCGCCGTATTTTTTTAACTTTTAGGCTCCGTTCTAAGATTACAAGGCTGAATTTGCAATAAGTGGAAAGGCTACTGGAATAGGCTACTGGAATAGGCTACTTAATGTTAACCACGGGGGAGGGTAAGAATATGTACACCCCCTCTCGTCAGCACTTGGTGTAAGAACGCATCTAATTCGTTTATGAGGATGAAAGAGATTTGACGGATGTGGTCTTGACAGGCTTGCCGAAAGCTCATCGGTTATTCCATTTCTGATCCGTTACCTGGTCCCCTGCTTTAAATTGGAGTGTGACATCTTTTTGAGATCGCGCATTTTCCAATTGGCTTCTTCTTTTTCTACGCAGAATTGAATTCAGAGTTATTTAATTACTGTAAAGCAAACACATGATGTAAAACTGACGAAACCTGATACACATCTGTGCGCGCTACTCCTCTCTTCATGCAAATTAGCCAGAGCGCAAAAGTGACGGGCCTGCCATACCAAAAAGGATTGCCATAAAGGCTACACTACGAGGGAATCTTTGTTACATGATCCTCGGCTCCGTTTTTCCTTTCCAAACGATCTAACGCCAACTTACGATTAGCAACGCTGCCCTCACAAGCAGTCCTTTTCTTGGCAAATGTACAGTTCCGTCAAAAGCAGTCCTGTGTTATCGTTTTCGTATTATTTTTGTAAAACACCGCCAGTGGGGCCCAATTCTCAAAATCCCTCCTATTTTCTTGCTTTCAGATATGCACCTTTTCTTGTCTCGGCTTACCGGGGTCAGACCAGTTACTGGGAGCACGGGCTTTGTTTTGGTAAGTCATGTGGGCTTCTCCAGGAACGTCCTACGAAGTGTCACCTTCCTGGTTGCCCCAAGGCGCAGTTTCGCTTTGCTTGCATTGCAATTTATTCGCGCTTCAGGCACCATCTTTTGACGCGTTATATATCTCCTCCCTTGGTTGCAAGTATTCTCTTTAGGTTCTTTGTCTCTGATTCCCTCTGTCTTTGAGGAATTAGCCATTTTGAGCCCAGGGTTGAGGTAGTTGAACTCCTTCAAGAATGCTGAGAGCGTTCAGTAGTTCCGACTTAACAGTGCTCTAACGTGTTAAGGTTGGTTTTTCTACGCCGACTGAGTTTAACTTGATTTCCATCATCGTACTTTACTCGACGTTTGTCTAATTTTCACAACTGGCCTTCTACGACCACCAATGCTCCTTACACTTTCATACTTTTGTATGCTTCCGTTCACTCTATCCTACCCCTCATTAACACTGCTAATACATTTGTTTCCGTTCCATCAGGTAAAACTGAGTAGCTGTCTTCAGGCGCGTAGGTACTGCTTACTCCTTTATTGTCTGCACTAAGGATTCAGATGCAATAGCCCCCTAATGTGGCCTCCGTGATGCTCATTTATGGAGAATCCGAGTCGTCTTTACAGTGACCTGAGACATATGTTCGGGACCAGCCTGTGTGGGGTACGCGTACACGGGTTGTTTGGCTTTGTCGATCACGGCGCCCGAGTCCACCTCCGGTTGTCCTGGCAACTTAGGGCAAGACGTGCATTGGCCCCATGTTTCGGAATCTCACTTGGACCCAACAACAGCGATAGTCGTTGATAGGGATCCCGATAATGTCTTGGCACCAAAGCCAGGCGGATGAGAGAGTGTTAGATGCTGCAAAAGTCTGCCTCGTTATAACCCATATAACACTTGATTTACCATTTGGCGTAACTATTCCGCGTGGTGGACGTTATCGTTCACGGTAGTCGAACTGACGTTTTGATGCCGGCTTGGGTCGAGGTTAACAGAAGTTTATAAGCTTACGTTCACGTGCCGACTGTTTTTTACTCATGCAAGGTGGTAATCGAGATTTGATTTGGTAGTTTAGCGTACACTTGCTCTTATTATTTTCATCTGTTGAGTAGATTTGACGTTCATAAAGCCGTGTGTGGCTACATGAGGGAGGTCAATTGTGTCCTGGCACTAATGCACCGCACTTTATCCCATGCTAAATATGCCGACTTTTACTGACCATTTCGTTGTGTTTGTGTGTGTCCAGAACCAGCAGAAGCTCTCATGGTATCACTGTCGCAGGCGGTTAAATTTGTTTCTTTGGCCTTTCCTGACACTCAGTAAAACGCCCAACTAGTCGAATGAATGACACGTGGCCAGCTGGTGCTGTGTCTCAACCACTGCAGCACCTAGTTATATCATAATTATCTCGGAGCGAGGTTGCTGCCGAATGGAGAGAATAAGGATGACATTGTTTCCCGAATTAATGCAACTCGACGAGTTTTCTCCAGCGTTCGAAAATGCCTATGAACCTCATGCGATATTTATATCCCCACAAATGTCCGCGTGTACCGTGCATCTGTACGGTCTGTTCTTCTGTACGGATGCGAATGCTGGGCTATGTGCGTGGAAGATGAACTGAAACTGGAAGTCTTTTACCACTACTGTTACGGTACCATCCCTCGAGTGAAGTACACCGACTTCGTTTCAAATTAGACAGTCCGCAGTCGGTGCGAAAACATCGCAAGGATATTCCAGGCAATCCATGAAAGAGGACTGAGGTGGTTTGGACCCGTTCTGCGCCGTCAACCTCACGAGCTCAGTGTTACTGCCCTCAACCCGAAACCGTTCCCTTACTGGAAACGCGCAGTGGGCGTCAACTCAAAGCCTGGCTCTATCCAGTCCGTCAGGACGTGTTATTGGTTAATGGACTTTCGGTATTCGGTTCCCGGCGCTGGCAAAGAGAATGGCTCGAACCGTCCTGTCATTATCGCAGGCGCAACCACTACCCAGTGCAGTATTCACTTCCAAGACCGACCGATAAATTACCCTGATCTGCTACCGAACAATTTGACCGTCGGTTTCAACTAGGTCCACCCTGTGCCCCACAGCAAGGTGGTGCATGGGGTAGTGGCTAGCGCGTTAGTTAGATTCTAGTGGTAGCAGACTTGTGCCCCCATCTGCGCCCGGTGTCATGACCAAATCAACCTTAGAGCTATCCTAGACTAAGTTTTGCTCTAAGTTACCGTCTGTCCTTTCATAAAGTTAGTTTAATCAAAGAACGATATCTGCACTTTAGAACCTAGCAATTTCTAATAGCCAGAAACGCACAGAAACTTTCATATATTCACTTCTCGAACACAAAATGCAAATTTTCTGCCTGTTTTTTTTTCTATCCCTCTCTGCAGGCTGTACCTTAGGCATGTACTGTCTACCTAGAGGTCCCGTTCCTATGCTCATTGGTTCAGTAATTGGAACTGTTCTTGGATTCGCGTATGGAGGCTTCTACTACTGGGCCGCCAGGCACTTTAAGTATACATTTGAAGACCTATATGCTTCTCAGACCTCTCACTAGCATTCGTTACTCTCTTTTCGCGATACTGCGCCGTGTACAGTTTTCTCATCTTTGACAGCATTAGTAAATTATCCTTTTTAGTGCCTTTACTTCCTGAGTGTTTCAGGCCATGTGATAACTCCAAATAAACTGACGGTAGACGCGGTCGCCGAGGCACAAGAACTCTATTCACTTGACTTTTCGGATCCGTGCTCGAAACAAATATCAGATACGTGTCTATCCCACTTGGCTGTTAGCACAATCAGTTGCCAGCTTGGCCCTGGCCATCGGTCTATTTCACAATTGCCAATAGAACTGAAAATGCGAGTTTTTGGAAGCAGTCCAGAAGAAAAAGATGCGACCTATGGAAAAAAAGTTTTATTTTCGTGACGTTTCGGATTCTGTCGGGAATCCTGAATCATAGGTGATGGTAGGATAGTCTGAGTCATGCACAGATTTCACAGTATTAATAGTTCGTAGGGGTCATCCGCGTGCGTACTATAATTATACACTCCTGTAGCCGCCGCTTGAGCCTTACTTGGTGCGGTGACGTCCTGACACTTCGCGTTTCACTCATTTATTGCCGCAATTTCCTTGTCCGTCCCGGATGCGAGCTTGGTAATTGCGCGCCAATTATGTTCGCCGTCCTCAGGGTTGTTGCTGGGCCCCACTCTTCCCATGTGACTGATTCTCTGGTTCAGGCAATGTCTCAGTACGCCGTATGGGAACGCCAAATCGTTGCGCTTTCTGATGGACTGGGGACCTAGGAACCATGACTCGAGCAGTTGGCGGCTCACGCGATTGTCCCCTCTTATGAACAATGTGACATAAAGTTGCGGCTAGATGAAGGCGATGCAAGGAGTGAAAAGGGCAAATGACACTGCCCTCTAATTTGGGGCAATAACGGACCTTGGAGATAGTATAGAAGTGTGGATATTCCACGCTAACATTCGATGGCGCTACAGCCTGCATAACGACGGTCGCCTTCTCTGCAAGATGGCAACAGGGGCTGCTTAATTCTTCTGTCCCTCTTACTCACATTCACAAAGGTTCGCTCTGAGCCAGCTAGGTCTGCCGAGCAAAGCTTTATACGATCTTGGTCTTGGAAATGGATCGCTTGTCCCCAAATTATTGGGGTTTCCTAACCCTTTGCTACTTCTTACATCCTCAAGTGGTATCTCCGAATATTTTCACATCTCGTGTCACTTCGCAGTTTTTGTCTCACGGGCTCCAAAGTTCGTATCATTTTTTACTAACTGCAGTTTATACTGGGGCCGGCTTCCTAAATCTTCCCTTTTTACGTTGTCCCTGTGATGATTATGGATTCGATTAAAACATATGCCTTTAATTTTGTGTGTGTGGGTACACTAATCGCCATTGTTTGTGTTTTTATTTTGAATGACGTTCTTGCATCCTCACCTTAACTAAATAGATAGTTTTATTCGGCACCCATAAGGGTACCTTCATGCAAAATAAACAGAATGCATTTTTGAGTGCATTTTAGACAGAGTAAGTGCACAGTGTATGATGTTCAATTAGTGCTTATAACTTAGGCAGTCGAATATGAAAAATGGCTAGCGAACTGGGAAAAAAACTTTGTTGAACAAGACAAAATGAATGTGATTTGATTTGATTAGTTTAAGGGAAACAACATTGTCGCTCATTGCAGGGCCAATATATGTGTGGAACAGGACTGTCCTTCAGAAGAGGATATATTGGCGGACGAAAAGTTCCTCGTCAAGGTAGAGTTCCTAAACCGAACGAGTCTATCGCTACAGACGCGAACATACTATTTTGGGAGGACAGCAGAAGCAAACCTCAACATGGCGATATAGGGGAGAACTTGCCGCGATCGATGACAATTCGCTAAGAGTCCAAGTGTGAAGGGGACATTAAAGACTGTGAGGATTATCAAAGCGCCGATTGATGCAACAATGATACATCTTTGCTGACCGATCAAACTAATAGCACATGGAGAAAACAGAGGCAGCCGCCGTGATCGTCAACATATCACTAGGTGTCGAAAGGATAAAAATGAGGTTAAATGCCGTGAAAACCATCCCTGCGTTGAGCGGACAGGGGTCCTAAGAGCAGTGAGACTGGCAGCCAGTTAAACACAGGGTGTTTTAAAAATTAAAGTAGTACTTTAAAAATGTAAGGCATGTAAAAGTAGCCCTTAAATCCCAGAAGGACCCTTTTCAAAATCAATAAGCTGAGGCTTGGGAAATGAAGCAGCCAATAATTACTTTATTCTTTCTGAGTTAATGTGGTTATTTAATTTAAATTTGAATGCAGTAGTCACCGGTTACTAGGCCCAGCCGTGTATTAAGCCCACATCAGCTTGGGACGGAATTTTACATAGCAAAATCCGCTGGCTAATAAGCCCAGTTTGCCAACAGGATAGAGTGCGATTCTCATCTCTCTGCGTGTGCAACTGGTTACATGATTTTGGCCAGTCTTACGCAAAACACGATGCCGGATGTGATTTGTTTTCACTTTTCAAGTTAAATTTCGCGACACGCTGTTCGGACGGCAGCAGACATGAAGGGTCTTTTCTTGTACATAACCAAGCTTTACACATAATACAGTACGTATGTAATATATAGTGCCTATCCTGCGATTGCTACTCAAGAACTAGGACTCTCCGGTTAGTGCGCCCGCCACTTATTAAGCCTAATTTGGTCTGGGCCCGAGGCGGGCTTCATAACCGGCGACTACTGTACCGATAATCTCATCGATGGCCTATGTTCTAGAGAAAGATTATCCCAAAGGAAGGTATATTTGGATGCAAAAAAGCGTGAGCTTTTAGCCGAACAATAAAGATACGACAGAATAACCATGCCGGGATTACACGTGGAATTAGGCTGATCTCCTGGAGTAAGAGCATCAATATTTGGGAGAGTACAGCTAGAATTAATGCAGAGCCGGAAGTGAACGCTAGCTTCGAGTCTTCTAACCCTTAAAGCGTACTGTTCTCCTAGTGACATCTCTCAGTAAAAGGCATACTTGGTTCAGCTGGAGTAAATAGTCTTCGACTAAAAACTGTCTGAATATGTTCGGTTTTTTGCGGTCACAGGCATTCGTTAGACTGAAAATACAAGCGAACGTGCGAGTCCCGGGCTTTAATTGAGAAGAAGACGACTTTATCACTGGGACAATATGTTTATTCGCCTGACGTTTCGAGATTCGTCGTGGATTCGTCATCAGAGACATAGTCAAAGAGCGGTAGCAGCTCCTGAAGTTCCGTCACAGGAAGTACTTCACGTTTGACGCAGCAATCTACGAGCAGGTGAAGGGGACACCAATGGGTTCACTGATTTTGGGATTGATAGCCGAGGTAGTCCTACAACGGCTGGAGTCACTGGTCTTCCAACACCACAGACCGAAATTCTGGGCGTGGTATGTGGATGACACTTTTGTCTTCATCGAACAGGATCAAGTGCTCACGTTCAAGGAACGTCTCAACAGCGTCCTCCCGGACATCCAATTTACGATGGAGGAAGAGGAGAACAGCCAGCTGGCCTTTCTTGATGTCCTCGTCTGTCGCAAAGAGTGGTGGCCTGAAGACTAAAGTATTCAGGAAAGCGACAAACACGATGCAAGTACTGAATTACAACATCAACCACCCAATCAACCACAAACTCGGTTGCGTAAGGACGCTCTATTGGCGTGTTGAGACGCACTGCAGCGAACAAGAAGATAAATTTGCCGAGGTAGAATACCTTTGACGGGTGTTCAGAATAAAATGGGTACCCATGCAACTTCGCCAACCGGTGCTTGCGCAAACGAGATGGCTAACAAACGCGCACCGACCCCAAAATTTGGCGAGCGATCCCGTACGCCATAAACGTCTCGGTAGCTGTCGGCCGCCTTCTCGCACCACTTGGAGTTGGAGTCACACACAGGCTGGAGACAACCAAAAGGTGTCAAATAATGAAACCGAAAGACCCACTGCCATGGCAAGAAATATCTGGAGTCATCTACAAGATCTGATGCAGTCGCGAGCAAAGCAACTATGTCGAGGAATCTGGCAGACTTCTCAAGATGCGAACTACCGCAAACGCGGCAGCAGTGCAGCGAAATGATGCCAATTCTCAAGTTGCGGCTAATTCGACGAGACTCGTCTGATCACTGCTATTCGATAAGGCCAAAATTCTCGCAAGAGGCGATACTCGTGTGAGCTGAGAATTAAATGAGTCGTGGTTCACGGGTCCCCAATCCATAAACAAGTGCAACGATTTGCCTACTCCTTTTTCTTCGCTGAGACTCAATTTGGCCAAACTAAGTCGCAACTTGGGGTACGGACAGGCCTACGCAAACACCACAGAGCCAGATAACCGAACAGTCATCACGCCCCAGTTCACCACGCATGATGAAAGTTCAACAGATCTGAGCCTTCATGCCCTCCAACAAACTATCCACGCATAAGAAGGCATTAACGTTAATTGCCTCTGTATGTTTGCAGCAATAACTGTGTCCTATAAATACTGCGAACCCCTGTGCATGTATTACCCGTTTCTGTTACTGCTCTTTGACGATGGCGCTGATGACGAATCCGCGACGGATCTCGAAACGTCAGACGAATGAAAGTATTGTCCCAGCGATCGAGTCGTCTTCTTCTCAATTCCTTAGACTATAGGAAGGACAGCAAAATTCGAAGATAGGAGAACGAAAAATTTGGTAAAGTTATGTTTTCATTTCCGGGAGGAACCCACCCACCTGCACAGCCTTTGCAGAACTACGATCTGCATAAAGTGATCAACTAAGCGTATTTGTATAACTTAGGTTTAGGTTCTTCACTGTAGAGTAGTCTGACAATGAACTACTTTAAAGTATTATGGGGCGGTGGTGGTTGTGGTCGTTGTCGCGAAGGCGTCTGTGAGGACAGTAAATGGACTGTCATTTTGGCGTGGCACGGATCCCGAAGATGTTTAACGAGGTCAATCCTTGCGTATAATGTTTTGACAGCATGGCTATCTTCAATGAGACTGTGCATAGGTTTTTGTGTCGGGAAAGGAAGCAGCCAATGCTGACTATCCTTTCTGGGATAAGGTGCTTAATTAATTTAAATTTGAATGCCTGTATTTTCAGCGAAGAATTACGGTCTAGCGAAAGATGATTCCTAAGTAAGTTATCTTTGGATGCAAAATGAGTGCGCGTTTAGATGTAGAACAAAGAGGCGGTAAAAATAACCGTGGGAGCAGCGAAAATGCGAAACAGGAAGCAAAGGCCAACTTCGAGTCTTCTAACCCCGCAAACCCAAATGTTCGCCAATTGACATCTCTCAGTATAAGCAACACTGGATTCGGCACGAGGGTAGAGTCTTCGAGTAAACTCTCTGGGCATTTTGGATTTTGTTGTGGTCAAGGGCATTCACTAGGCAAAGGAAAGGACAACAATATTCGAGGGTAGGAGATCCAATCGTTGATGAGGTTTTATTTTCATTTCCGGGAGGATAACATTACGTGATATGAACTCTCATATCTGAGCACCCTTGGCAGAAATACGATCTGCACCAAGTGATAAACTACGCTTATTTGTGCAACTTGGGCCTATGTCCTTTACTGTGAAAGACTTTGACAGTGGACTACTTTGAAATATTATGAGATGGTACTCGTTGTCGGCGTCTTGGGTTTTCGGAGGAAATAATGACCGAGACGTCTGTGAAAACAGTAGACGAACTAGTCATGTTGGCGTGACACTGATCCCGAAGATTTCCAACGAAGCCAATCCCTGCGCGAACTGTTTGCCGAGAGCACAGGTATCTTGAATGAGATCAGGTGGGAGTTTTTTGTGTCGTGGATGCATGCACCTTAGAGTCATTAATTCTGGCTTTGGCAGCAGTGCTTCCATTGAAATCGTGAATTACTTATCCAGTCTGCAATGCTATTCTCTAGACAGATCCATCCGAGGCGACGTCTTCGCCTGATTCCGAGTTGGTCTGCAGGTGTAGGGGGAAGTCCCCGGGTTCTGCCTGTTACTTCGCTCTTTTCATTTTTTTGCTGGAATCCGTACTAATTTTGGAGTTGAAGAGTCATGTGCGTATCCTCTGACAGCCTCTGTCACGAAGTCACTGCTCCAGAGCACGTGAATGTGGCTAAGCGCAGTGGGGATGGTAAGGATTCTGAAATTTTCCAGGATCTCCGTGTCGGATATCCTGTTCTGTCAGCTGAGCATCAGTATTCTCTGGAGGCAGGTGTGGCTGCATATTCTGGCTGGATTGGCATGGATGATGTATGAGTCCGCCACGTGCAGCAACACATTCACGAGCATTTTATTGGCTGATGAACACTCAGTGATTGGTTAGGAAACTCACTTGTCCCATTCTGACTTCGAACTTATTATCGAGCCCCGCCAGCAGCCGTCAGCTAGTTATATTTTCCAAAGGACGGGCACACTTCCTCACTGATGCCCTTAGGCATTCCAGGATCCCGTTTCTTTTTGTTTACTGGTATCTGGAAAACGAACCTCAGGAGATCGCACGCAAGTTACGAAACTCCATTGGTCAGGCATCGAGGCTGCATGTTCTGATACGATGGTTTACCAAAGAAAATTGCACCTTTTTCTGATAGCGTTAACTCTTCAGTTTGCAATCACTAGTAACTTTCATTACCAACCACGTCGGAGAAGTTGCTCGATATTGGAATTTAGGTCTAATAGGAACACCGTTACTTAGAGCCCAGATGTTTTTTATAACGATAGATTTTGAGCACAAACCTGTCGCCATAACTTTCGGCTGTGGTATAAACACAGGCATTCGGTATATCGGTTTTATCGCTGCTTTTTTATTGCCTACGACCAACCGGTATATGCTGTTTATTGCTCACTGCCTTGTCCCGGTTACAAACCTGGAGAATTGAAATGCATCACAGGCAAGGCGATTTTAGCCAGTAACGTGATCTGAACCGTTAGAGCTCGTAGGGCGGCGCCTCAGCCCATTGATGGGGTGAGCGAGCTGGTCGCTTTGATCCCATGTTTATACATGTATATATGAGCAGATACGCGTACACCGATCGGTTAGAAGACACACTCGTCCGTCC
>JAYGXS010000002.1:32078325-32111906 GCA_036362985.1 Ligula intestinalis | reverse complement strand
AATTTTCGAGTTTGGCGCGCCAACTCGTCTTCAAGCTAAAAGGACAAGTGCAATGCCAAAAAAATCAAAGGTATGTAGGTGAGATCTGATTGGTAGGTGTGGCCTTAGTCTCTGTCATGCGGCCTTTGTCTTTTCCATCGTCCTTTGACGTGCTTAAAAATACCATCCAACTCGACGTGCCGGTTGATGCATGAATCGTCGGAGTGCATTGCTTTGAGGAATTCTCGGCCATTTTTGGAAGGCCAACTCCGACGATGCGTGTTTTATCCCAAAGAACATCTTCTTCAAATTAAAATTTCTTGGGATGCGTGTGTTCCAGTTTATACGAATATATGTATATTGATATTATTTAGTACCGAGAAAGACAAAGGGAGACCGGAATGGCCACTTCTGGCTTATTAATCGCTATCAGCCAGTCATATTGCGCGGGCTACTGATATTTTTCTACCCTCCACTTGCATGCAAATTTCCCAAACACACAACGGTTGGCCATTATATGCTGGGACCTTTGGTCATCAAATGCAACACTTTACCATTTCACGGGCTCGTTGTTTTGTCGATTGTGATCGGGTTCGAATCCAAAGCGATCCACGCCTGGGGTTATGCATGACTGACTGATGAAGATTAACAAGCCACAACAGGACATTTCGGTCTCCCTTGTCTTTGTACTTCCCACTTAAACATATTCTACAAGTGGCTATCCATCCTGCAGTGGCTGATGGACTTTGGTCCAAAGACTGACATTAAGTTTCGGTTTATGATTATAGGTTTTCAATATACTTATTTACACCAAGTTCAACAATTACTTTATAGGAAAATTAAAAAGCTAAATTTTAAACACTGTTTAATCAACCAGAAAGCAAACATGGAATGCTGGGGACCCCCTGATGTGCCGGACCCCTCGCGGCTGTATCAAGTAGCGACAGAATGCGGGTGAAACGCGTGTCTTCGATTTTAGCAAGTACCTGTGTTGCTAGTATGGTAAATAATTCAGGTAGGAAATATCTGATTTTGTGTTGGCCTTGTCATTGTATTTTAAAGTACTCAAAGACAGTCCCTTCAGACTGGCGATGCCACAGAAGGGCCAAACCAGATCTGCGAACGGCTGCGTCTGGCGTTTTACACCGAAATGTGCAGATACGTTTTGCGAGTTACTTTCATCAGTCACTTCTGTATGTGCACGTGCTTTGGTTGGACTGTAATTCCCCTTGCAAAAATACTCAACGGGAAGGTTGGAGAAGTCAAGGGAACCAATGACAATCGAGGACTGGTGATGAATGCGAAAATAATGCAGTGGGCTAGGGACCCGGAGGCGGAGATTAATTTGAGTACTGTGTAATGAGACTGCAAGGTGGAACGAGGCTAATTGTCTCGTTAGAAAATGTAGGGGACAAATTGAACCAGAAGGACTGCCTGCCAGTCCATCACGGAGGAGTTGGAGTCTACTTTATTCTTGTCTGTTGTAGGGTCTGAGAAGACGACATCTTTAACATCACATAGGCCCATATAGCGGTAGAGATAATGTCTCTTTTGTCGAAATTTTGGGATAATTAATATCTTAACTCGTTCCAACGAAATCGCCTGTACGATTAAGAATGCTCTGCTGACCTCTTTTTTGGTTTCCGCTGTTCATGTGATGTGTCTGAAGGTCACAGAATCGTAATCGGCCTGAGTCGAGCGTGGATCTTGTTCAGACATTCTTTTCTATAAAACTCTCAAGTGTTAGCTCAACCCACCTGTTCCGTAAGTACATCGCATACAGTCAAAGTTTTTGGTTGAGGCGACTGATATTCACCTTTTTGGAAGATAACAATTTCAGCTATGAGGCACTTACCGTGGCTGGCCTATTTCATGAAATGCTAGCCGAAATGGTGACCTGCTTTTTTTCAGTTGCAAGGATTACTTAGATGAGACTGTGCGGCTTAGTCTGAAGATAGTTCGGTCACACTAGGATGTTGACCTTTGAATGCACTCTTTCCAGCCGCCCGCAAAATTCAGACTCGGTAAAATGGCTACCTAGGCAGTGTGAATTTTGCTCATTTATTTGCAAAGCTCGTAGGACGTAAGAATATGAACCAGCCGCAGCCCGAAATTTCAATGAGACTAGCCTCAGGGTTGGCATGCTTGTCCGCAGTTTGTCCCACAAAGCACCGACCCGGAAAAGGAAGAGAACACGATCAGCCATGAGGAAAATGTATTCAGAACCAGCAAGTCTTGCTCACTAAAAGGCTGTTTGCATTTATAGCGTTCCCTTCAGACTGACGATTTTCTGTCCAATCCGCTCTAGAAGATCCGGGCGTCTTCTCGCAGACATGGACTAATCAGATCTCTAATAGTAGCGAATATTAGAGTCCCAGGAAGCAGTTCAGAAGACGAAGATGCGATCACTGGAACAAGAGTTTCATTTGCCTGACGTTTCGGATTCCGTCGGGAATCCTTAGTCATAGGTAATCGTAAACAGGTCTGAGACATACGCATGTCTGTGGAAGCGTTGAAGGCGGGGAACTGGTTGAGCACAATTTCGTGGAATGCAGCAGGTAGGACGTGCGCACGCGCCCTATATGTGGGTTGGATTCATCGTGGGAATAGGAGCATTCCCACCACTTGAGGGTGAGGTTAGGCTTAGGTTTAGGATTTCGGTTGGTTTGAGAGTAAGGACGCAACAATATGTAAACTTTCTGGCTTTTGGGATACGACCACTGGATAATGCGATGGTCCCTATTCCCGTGTCTTACATCGCAACTCTCAGGCATTCAAAGCTACTACAGATAAACACGCACAAATGCATGCCTTCTTGTACTTCTTCTGTAGAAAAGCAAGTTTTCAAATGCTATGGCGAAAGGAACTGTGCCTCCCTCTTGTAGAGTTTTTGAATTTTCGGAATTATTGTGCGCCAAATTTCCCGTTGCATTTGCGTTTAATTTTCAAACGACATGCTGGGTATCATCCGTTTAAGAAAAATCAGGCATTTGTTTGCGCTTTTGCGGAGCGAACATATGACGTTCTTAAAACATGTACATAGGCCGCGTTGCGCACTTCACAAGGGATGTTAGATAACAGATAGATAGGATGCTATTCGAATAGATATTCCAGAAGCTTAAAAAATTATATGATGAAAGCCTGTTTCTCAACAAAAATGATCGCTTCTTCGGGCACAATGTTCGAGGAATACGGGAGTTTCCGAAAAAGCAGATCTCTATATAATAAAGATTTAAATATGTGAATTCTAGATTCTTGTGGAATAGATGGAGGCGAGGGCATTGGAAAAGTAGGTTCATTGGTATGTGTTAAAAAACGCTGATTGGTGAGGCTCTCTCGTGAGGCCACTTTAAAACAATTCCTCCCAAAAGGAATTTATAGGGGGGAGGGAAATACTATGGCCCTTTGTGTGCGGGAAGAATGACCAAATAGAATGAAATTAAATGCGCTTGTAACTGTTTCACTTATTTTAAAATCTTGGTGAAAAGGTCTGCTGAGCAAAAAACTAATAGGGTAACCCTATTAATGAATAACGGAAGCCTATAGACCAAGAAAGCTATTAGAGCAACTCAATTTACCATTAGGCGGTCACACAAGTAAGCACTACCCTGCAATTAATAAAGCTACTGTTCCACCGATCGTGCCTTCATCTTCTTTGCGACAGAAAACGATATTTTGGGCACATTTTTAACTTGAAATGTTTGAATTAATAAAGGCATTGAAATTCAATGGGAGAAATTCATAATACTTCAGCAGCCATTTTTACCGAGTGGTGTTTTTTCAGGTAAAAAAATGTGCATTCAACATCTGGCGTCCTGAAATGACCGAAATGCATTTGGATTATGCCACACGACAGTCGATAGTATAGCCTCGTCTGAGTAAGTGCATCTAATCGAGGACGCACTTCCGAAGTCCTGTTTACATTTCATGAGAATAACTTTAGTGACCTCCCATGCATGTCCCGCATGAGGTCACGTGACTGTAAGAATCGACCTACCTTTTGGGGCACTCGCATGCTCCGCGCAAACGCCCGGCTTGCGCCGCCAGCCAACATGTGTTGACACAGGACAACGCTTGCCAATCTTCTCCTGTCGGACGCAGCCTATTAACAAGCGAAGTCGCAGCTGCGCCCACGCCAGTGCGTAAGCTTTCACGGGCTGACCAATTACCTGCAAGGCTGACTAAGATAGCTTCCGGTGGCCGCCCGGATTACTGCTGCCAAACACCACTTCGGAGACAGCCGCTCTAGCGGAAGGATGTGCGGTCTGACAGTTAAATCTCCTGCCTATGCTCTATTCCATATGTACATAATATACTGTTCCTACCACTCTGGCCTCCGACCTCTTCTCCACATCCTCCTCCTAAGGAACCGGGCCTGAAGATTGCACTGGCAAAATTTACTTTATTAACCATAATTAGTCGATAGATCCACCTACTGTATTTGCGATCGAAAATTAAACGAATGATCCGACAGCTCCTATTCTTAGTCTGTCTGAAAAGAAGACTTGCGGCAAAGTCGCCTCAACTTGGGCGTTACAAACCTCCAATTTCGGAGGGTCAATGTGATTTTCAGTGGCTTCGTCTGAACGTCAGTTATTCTAGCCTATCAACGTGGCATATTCATTTGGCCCAATTGCCTAACTTTCACATCATATTTTACACTGGCCGATGGAAGTTTGTATATAGTTTCATCAAATTTTCCTGTCGTTCAACCTTCCATTGGATACTGCCGCTACTCTCTGCCCAGCAGAAAATTTGCAACTTGGAACTATTCATCTGCTTTAGCTACTGGGCCAGACTATATAGCCCGGTATGCATTCCTAATTATATATGGAATATCCTCTGAATCCGTTATCTCATTCAGAGCGGATAAAAATATCATCGGCGTATTAGGCTGATACATTCAAACTCTCGGTGACTGGCATCCTGCATTTGTAGTATACACAGTCAGTGGTCGATTTCAGGACATAATGACCGAATTTCTGAAGTGTGCTTTCAATCAGGGAAAGATTACTCAAGTGGAGTCGTAATATAACTCAGCATACGGAAGAATTCTATGATATCTCAGCAAGGTTAGGAGGGCAAACCACCTGCAAAACCTGCAATCGATAAGATAAGGTTACTTACGTAGTATGCATTTTTATACCGATGCCCTTTTAAATTCACGTATATTTTATAAAAGAAAGCTCAAAACTTCCCTTCTGGTGCTTATTTGATAACTTTTCATGCCATTTAAACTTTTATACCCGAAAATATTATCTTTTAGTCGTAAATCATTTCTAATTATGACCTTTTTAAGACTCTAAACGCAATCACAACAGCGGATTGGACTCAAGATTATTCAGAAATAGTAAAACGTTGAAGAAATCATAATATACAGTAGACGCTAAAGATCATGCAAAATTTCGACATCTGCGAAAGTCTGGTACTCTTTTGCTAATCGGCATTGACTCAAGTTGTGATATTAATTATCCTGTAGTCTATTCTGAGGTCATTTTAGTCAGGATAGGATGCGGGCCTTTTAATGAGCCTTGTTCTGACTACTAACAAAACGCATCTATTGTAAAAGCTGGCTACTTAAGTAGTATGTCTTTTTATCATTGATTTTGACTGCCTTTATAAATTCAAATATATTTTATGGAAAACATGCACGAAAAAATTATTTCTTGTACATTTTTGATAGTAAATTAGGCCATTTTTTAATCTTATACTTTAACAAAGGGTAGCTTTCGGTTTTAAAAAAGTTGCTCAATTGCCGAATAATTTTCTAAACTACTGACTGCTACACTCGAATTCAAGGTTTAAAACCTGCGTACTGTGTACATCCTGTTTAAGGAAATGTACATTTCCGCCTACAGTTTGAGGAAGAAGTCACATAGTACTCATCAAATATTGAAATATGTTGAGAATATATTTTATGCAGTATAGGCAGCACTGATAAATTGATGGATACGATGTATTATGAATGAAGAACCCACAATTGTAAAAAAGCTCATAGTTAGCAACTTTTTTAAAACCGAAAACTACCCTTTGTTTGAATATAACATTTAAAAAGGCATAATTTACTATCAAACATGTACAAGAAATTATTTTTCGTGCATTTTTTCCATAAAATATATTTGAATTTATAAAGGCAGTCAAAATCAATGATAAAAGACATACTACTTAAGTAGTCAGTTTTTACAATAGATACGTTTTGCTAGTGGTCAGAACAAGGCTCGTTAAATAGCCCGCATCTTATGCTGACTAAAATGGCATCAGAATAGACTACAGGATAATTATTATCACAACTTGAGTCAATGCCGATTATTAAAAGAGTACCAGTCTTTCGCATATGTCGAAATTTTGCATGATCTTTGGCGTCTACTGTACTCTTTCTTGGAGTATCAACTTCGAAGACGACCTGACTTGCTACCACATGAACAGAATCAAGAATAGTTCTATTTCCGTTTTCTGTAAATATATATTTGAGTTAATGAGGCTATGAAAAACTGCTAAAACAAGTGTGTTCAACTGAAGTATTAAATGCCCACTTGGTACGGTTTTTACAAGCGTACGGAAACAAGTGCCCTCAAAAGCCGACATCCTGACGTGCCTGAAATATCTTGTGAACATGCCACAACGTGAATTCGTGTTATTGTTTCACGGGATTGGCCAGTGACTGTAAGCACGACTGCAAAGAGCAGTTCCAGGGGGACTTCAAGGCCATACTGACAGTCGGGAGAATAAATATAATCATTGACGATACAAGCGAACATGCGAGTCCCAGGAAGACAAGAAGGCAATTAGCGTTAATTGTTGTTGTATGTTTGTAGTAATGACTGTGTCTTGTGCATACGCTACCCTAGCTGCTACTGCTCTCTGACTATGTCTCTGATGACGAATCTGCGACTGATCTCGAAACGTCAGGCGAATAAACGTCTTGGCCCACGGATCGAGTCGTCTTCTTCTATAATCATTGAGTCTGAATGTTATCCTGCAACGCAGACGGAAAAGTTGAGGGTATTTGGTCCACGGTTAATTGAAGCAGTAGGAAAAATAGGATCGTATTGATGGAGGCAAATTATTCTAGGACAAAAAAACTTCATGCACACTGTGTGCACTTTTCAGTAGTTTTCAAAATCCGTTTACCCGCATAAAGTTGGGCCGTGGCATGGTTATCTAGGAATATGCCTAACGGGAATTGCCAATTTTACGCAGTCCTTCGTGGGCTGTAATCATTACAGGCTACTTGAAAGGGTACAGTACACAAATACTTGTTCCTACCGCTTGGAGTACCTCCGGGCGTCTTGGTATTATTTTGCCTGTAAAGTGTAACGAAAACAAAGATGTTTACTGCTACGAAATAAGTACGTAGTTATGCAACCTAAAGAAGGTTGTAGTGTTACCTTCAAGCGACTGTTGCCCTTGCTAAAGCACAACCAATCAAATATTCCTACACTGTGCTCAAATAAGTGCCCTAAAATCAAGAAAAAGTCGATTGACACCTAACCTCAGATGTGCAACACCTGAGATTGAAAACTCGGGTCTTTAGGCATTGAATGCTCTTTTAACTGAATCACGGGCTTATTGTGCTGTCAGCTGGCTGATGAAGGCCACGAAGGCGGGGATGAGCATTCCAGTCAGCCTATTCGTTGTTGGTACTTCTCCCAGCATATTTCCCTGGTTGGTATTTGACCGCTTTCGTGGCCGCTTGATTAAACCCAAAAGCACAAGGGTGCAAGGATTTCCTGTAACTCGACCGATGATAGACATTCTAATATTATATACACGCCTGTGAATGTATTTAATCTAACTGGGTTCATTGTGACTGTCGCCGACTGCGCCCCTCCATGCGCGACTATCTGCCGTAGCGAATCTAACGAAGCAACCAACCCGCTCCTTTACCGGCGGGGATCGAATGTCGTAGGTCCCGAAGCCATCTCCATGCCTTACTGGAGGTGATAGGATCAGACTGCGAGCCGAAGACTCCAGCAGAAATCGGCGTCATCGAAATAGGGGCAACAGCATTGAGTTCATTATGCCGGTGATTGATGACATCAGGCGTTTTTGACTGACCTGTATGTCCTCAACACGTTTCTTGCAATCTGTGCGGACTATTTTGAGATGAAGTCAGCTTATGTCACTCACAGTCAGTCCAACATTCAAAATCGCAAAAGAAGACTGAGTGGACGGATGCCTTGTACATGCGTAGTATCCCAGCAGAAAAATATTTTGGTTGGCCAGTAGACGCCATTGAAAGCCTCAAAAACTTGACAATGTGTGAATCATCAACATAAACAATCAGGAAATCGCAGGGAAGGAATATTTTAATCGGTTTTTGCAAGGGCACGAATAGAAGCAGAGGGCGCGATCACTAGAACAAGAAGTTTATAGGCATGACGTTTTAGATTCCTGCTCGCAATCCATCATCAGAGCCAGTAGCAGATAAAGGCCCAAGGTGAGCAATATTTATAGGTTGTAGTGACCACGCGACCACTTGCGTACCACAAGTAGCACATTCGCGATCACTGCTTGGGGTCCCCACTGAGGTGAGGTTGGTAGGTCCGAGGCGTTAATTACCGCGATTTTATCATCCGCGTTGGATGTTGGCAAGATAATAACGCGACAATTCGGCTCGCTGTCCTTGGAAGTGTTGGTTGCCCACGTCCTCCATGCGTGACTGTTTCCCCCGCTTAGCCAAATTCTCATCACAGAGTATGTGAACAAGAGGACATTGCACTTGTTGACGGACTACGTGTCTCAGAACCCTAACTCGAGCAGCTCGCAGCTCATGCAGTTATCACCTTTTGGCGAGGATTTCGACATCGCCCGGGTCCAATCCAGTGAGGTGCAGCCCCTTCCGTCCTCCTCCTCACCGCTGCTGCGTGCTCAGCCCTGCGCCTCCAAAGGAATCTTCCGGTTGTGCCACTAATACATACTGCGTAGTTTGTGCTTCTAGTACCCCTATTTGCTACTGCATCTAATTTTGGCTTCCTTGTTGCCGCGATCGCATCATCTCCTTCTGAACGGTTTCTCAGATTTTCCTGTTCGCTTCTATCAGAGGACTGGAGTAGGTTTAGTTATGGGGTCCGTCGGCGGTTGATGTTGGCGTTTAGCGTCAGTGCGGAGACCTCAGTGGTCATCTCAGTGATAAGCATACTTTAGCCAGACACGGGCAGATTCCAACGCCGACAACGGATGGTTGACTTGGTCCGAGGAGTATATTACCCCTCTGTCTACCAGAGAGAAGGAGGTATGTACTAAGAACCCCTTCTAGACATCCTGACGTCATGAGAACCCAAATCTAAAATCCATACTGAAGGCACTAAGTATATGTCCGCGTCATAGGAATGAAAAGTAAAAGTCGTCGCACCTTAAGTACTAGGTTCGGAAAACATCTGATGATTCCAGCATTCATTTCAAGGACGCGTCACCCATTGAGTAGCTCAGGCCGCATAGTATAAGACCGCACCAGTGAACTAGGCCTGGGGAGTTTGTTGTTCCTTACTATCGCCGTAGCAAGCATTGTAATATTGAAAGTAGACATTTTCGTGACTCCCGTGGCATCATAGACAAAGGCGGATACTAAGTCGCCATGGCCATGGTTTCGTGAGCGGGCTCCGTGGTATCTTACAAGGCAGTCAGCACGCAAGACCTCAGCCCACTATATTCCCAGCAGTGCGATGATACTACTCTAACCGGGCACATCTGTTAGAATAAAACCTGCTTTTTTTCGTAACTAACTTTTACTGAAGTCCGTTCTGCAATCCATAGACGCAACTGACAGACGGCGTATAGGCTAAACGGCAGACCCATTTCCGTGAGTGGTATACGTAGAGAGCCTTGCTGGCATCCAACGCGTGACGCGTCTTAAATATGTTTTGGAGTAAGTAAAAGCTGAGTTTAGAATAGGACTGCCTTTCAAGCTTTCAAAGCACTAGACAGTCTGAATCAGCTGAATGAATTCACCCAGCTTGTCCACATCATTTTTCGGCAATCGGGGCTGGCGTATTTGGCACTATCAACGTTGGAGCCACATACCGACTTTTCAAACATTTTTTTGAATGGAGGATATAACGTCAATTAAGACTATTCGAATGTGACCTCGAGGGAAGAACAAAGCACTGTCTTTCAAAATTAGCATTCAGCTACCAAACAAAGTCGAAGGGCCCGAAACAGCGAACACCGGCTTCCATGACTCGGCCCACCATTGATGACACCCACGTCAAGAACAGTAAATGTAGACGTGAAGCAGGCCGTCTTTTCGACAAAAATCGCTTGTCTTTTTAGGATAATTTCGGCCGATTTGAATACGTTGTGAAAATCTCAGCGGCCTCGGTGGGATTATAACCCAGAGCTGTTAGAAGACGACTGCACTATAGCCAACGTTCTAACAACCTAATCTGAGAGGCCGCCACCGGGAATAATTACATTTGGGTCAAGCAATCCGCCCAGCGTTCTGCAACGTACGGAATCCCCCAAATCTGATACGGTTATCCGACTGTCCAGGCAGAGTTTCCTAAGTAAACAATCTAGAATCCACCAGATGACTACCACGCACAGTGAATAAGGGGGAGACATTGTATAATTTACTTGATTCAATTGTGAAAAACTCGGCAGCCTCGATGGGATTCTGACCCATACCAGCAAGACGGGCTTTAGTACAGCCAACGTAACTCAGTTGACTAGAGCGTTTGCTGACCTCAAACCTTCCCCCCTGATGGCATGGCTTCCAATCCCACCGACTTTTCCCAAGTGGGCCAAATAAAGCGTGTTTACATCCAGGATGTGCCTTGATGGGTGAGCATGAACTGCGTTTACCTAAGTCAGCTGTTAGAGCTCCGTGTTGAGCCCACCCCTTTATTTCGTCACGCGGTCAAAGCAGCGAACTTTCACTGCCACTCGCTAACTACGATTCCAACTCCCCGTTGATCAACTCCGACCACCCCCAATCGGCTGCAGTCATGCACGTGCCAAGCAGCTAATGCCAGGCGCTCTCGCACACGCTAGTACAGCATCCGCGCCTAATTCTGGCGCATGCATCAGCCGGCTTCTAGACTTTTGAACTTCCTAAAAAATTAATTTCTAACTTGAAGTAGATCAGTACATTACAGGTTCTATAGGCGCAGACACCAATTTGGTGTAAATATTTAGACTGGTTAGTATGGTAAATAATTGATTAAGTTATCTGTCTTCGTTTCATTGCATACAGTTCGCAGAATTAAGGCTCTTTTAGTGCCTGCACTGTTGCACCCAGTCATTACAACACAACTGTCAAACAAATAAGACGGACGGTACCGTAAATAAGAATTGTTATTTCACATCCTTACATAAATAAATCTGAGCCGATCAAGGCGTAACATGCGCGGAATGTGGATGTCAGTGGGTATGTACAATGTATATGGTCTTGTGTCTGTTCTTACACATAAACTTATTGATTGGCGTAACTTCAGTGATACACCGAACTTGAAAAGAGGAAACGGCGGCAAGCATCAGCCCCAAAGGCAACAGGAATTGTTTGAAACATAATAAGACGGGGGGAGGAAAGGGAGATTAACATTAGTCTGATCCACTGGTTTGAAGAGGAACAGAGCTGAGAGGAAACAATTTGCAGAGCCATTAGCGGGGGGAGGGGTGGAGGTTTTGTTCAATTAAAAATCCCTACGCACAGGACTGTCAAGAAGTCTAGAGGCAAGGAAGAGGGAACTGTTGCTGGTAAGGGCAATGCGTTGCTGACTGGGATGCCAGGCCAGGTAGAGCAGTTTCTTGGAGAGATCCAGACAGTCAACACTGAGTTCGTCTTCGGTGCGACCGATGGAGTCCGTCGTGACGGTCCGTGTCTCCAGTGGAGTAGACGGCACGCTGTCCGATCCGTTTGAAACCTCCGTCAGAACACCATCCCCAGTTGAGCGATCGAACACACGAAAGAGGTTGTTGTAAGACCCAGTAAGGAGGTAACTGCGGGTGGAAAACAAGAAAATTCCTTGTATACGATGGCCTCAAACATGAGTAAGCAAAAGTACCATTAACGCAAAGAAGGGAAGCAAAAAGCTTGCACTGGTTGTGTCTGCTCTTTTTGTGCTCGTATTCACCCTACAAAATAAGCCTAATAAGTCTACAGAGTGGACGAGCGGTTATGTGGCCCCACTGACTAAACGAGAGGCGACGACTTGTAGTGACTAACTCCACACAAAGCGCACTTGTAAACGCTTGTCCTGACTAGCTCCGGTCGAACACACTTGTGAATGCTTACTGCTTCCGGCCTCTGGAACAGCCAATCACAGGCCGATTCACACAGAAACTCATGTGACGACTGCTTAGTGGACATCACTTCAGACGCCGTCCGCTGGCTTGCGGTTTTGTGATCGTCTCCTAGTCAATTCCCTCCTGTCTATTCTCCATTCCTGCTGTACAGAATAAACTTTTCTTACCACTCTGGTATTCGCATGACTTATCCTCGCCTAAGGAAGCGCACCTGAAGATCGCAGTTGCGAGGTTAAACTTACTTATCCCCCTGCGATTGACTCCCGTAGCACGGGAATGGCGGCAATAGAGGGTCTAATGCGTGGAGTAAACGTATCTGACAGGTGGCTGTTTTTGCGGAGGCAGAAACACCAATAGTTTGCATGTACACCTCAAGTGAAACATAAATACACAAGCGCGTGATTTTAAATGTGGGAAATTAAGGAGTCACATTAGACTCTCGTGATGGCCGGACGCAATTAGGAAGTTGACAGCGCGGACAGCCTAAACCCGAACCCTCAACCGGTATCAAAAGACTAACGATAGCCCTAATCCTAACTATCAATCCTTACCCTAGGAGTGACAGTGGAGGAAGGCTTGAAGAAAAATGAACGAAAGAGTAGGGTGGTAAATTAAGTCCACTCAAAGAACAAAAGCAGGTATTTCAAAGGCAAACATGACCCACTACGCGATTGCTACCCCTAAAATTTCCCTTGATCAGGCACATAATAAACATATTATATCATATAGACGGATGGGACTTCTTAACGCACGGCTATCAGTGGAAAGCGACTCTCATTTTCCCCGTCTTCCTGACGAAGGTTCATGAACCGCCTTCATGTGTTGTTCTTTTTTTACCCTTCACGCCTTTAAAGCGGCGAAATAGTTTGATACCGAACAAAACTAGGCGTAATTTAGTACAAAATGAGTACAATAAGCAGCATTTTGTGCATGTTTTGGATTAAACGACATCAAAAATTAGTATGAAAAAGCATACGTTCTGGCAAATGCGATTTCTGCAGGCCACCAGAAACAAGTGCATTTAAAAGTTGACATTTCGGCGTGACTAAATTGTCTTGGGATAATGCTACGAGGTAGACGAAAAGACTGCTAGCCCAGTAGAGCAGGTCTTTCTAACCGAAACCACATTTCGAAATTCAAGCTAAGATTTCACAAGGTACGCCACCTAATGCACCAGTATGGTTCGTGTTAGAAGTACCTTGTACCTGTGAAGTGTGTCGACCTTAAAAATTGAAATTTGATATGGTTAACACGGAATTAGTCGGTAGTTTTACTTGCAAAGGGTGTTGTATAGGTAGTAGCGGGAAGGACGTCTGTGTGGATCAGACAGTCCACCGCCAGCACATCGGCAGAGACGTAAGGCGTGAGTGAGGTCCAGGGGGAAGTCAGTGAGAAGTAACTCCGACTTATTTGCACATGCGACGATGACATTTATCAGGCCTTTCAGACATAAGTTTGGCCAAAAAGCGGTTGTCTTACTCTCTGTGTACGCCGGTAGGCACGAACAGGGTCGCCGCAGCTGCTTACGAAACACAAATCATACACCATTTTGTGCTCTAGAACTGCGCCGCAAAGACTTGATTGCGTGTGTGCGGCTAGCAAAACCGAAAATGCCCATTACCAAAGATACAGTAGTTTAGAGCGGCCTTTCACTCCCAAGAGACAGGAAATACAGGCCAGTTATTGCAATTAAAAGAAGGACAGATAAGACAAAAAGGGTGAACCGGGTACAATGACAATCGCTCACTTCCACCTCCTGGAGGTGCCCCTTACCTTCCAAGACGAGCAGTTAAACTGAAGAGCAGCTAACACATTCGAAACGCCATAGAACGCAAATGCAATCTTTACAACTAAGTGGTCGGTAAAGACAATAAGGGATTCACAAACTAGATACTTTTCAAGTCCTTTTCATAAAGTGTGTAGTTACTCACTTGTCGTTGGGAGACCAGCTGCATTCAAACTTGTCGAAAATGGAGTCGTTTTCGTAGAGGGAACAGAACTTGCTCCGAAAGTATTCGTGCACGTGGTAGGTTTCAACAGGTTCTCGCGACATGTTGAGATCCCAAACTATAGCAAAAAACAAAGGAGGGGAATGGCTTATTAAAATAACCGCAACACAGTATGGGAGGAATAGTATGAAAGTAATCAATGCGCACCTACCCCCAAGATATTACGCAACCATCAAGTGGTCGTTAAACCACAGTGGTTAACCAGCAACATTCAAAAAGAGGGGGTTTCGGGAACCCTGCTGCTGCTACCCGCGATTTATTTGGTCTCCTTTTATTGCCCTTCATTTTCATCAATATCCGTTATTACAGTTAATTTAATCGTTTTGCGATTTGGTACTTGACAGTCACACTAAATTGAAGGATGGTTCTTAAGCAGTGGTGGGCAATTACCTCCAGTTTCCCCTCATTTTCCACGCGCGCACAACCGAGTATTCACAACCAGGGAGAGGAAATGACCGAACGGATGCATGGCACACGTGCATCTTCGTGGCAATGTAGATGTTGCTGCGACAAAATCCCACGGAACATCCAAAAAAGACTACTGGCATGATTTAGGCACGTGCTTTTTCATTCATCTTCTCACGAGCTTGGTGTTACTGGCCTTGATCCGGCATCGTTAACCAGATGGAAGCGTCGAAAAGAGGGGGAGGGCAGGCAAAAAAACCATCTTGATACGCTTCCTCGAGACAGGAAAGTTGTTTTGGACCTTTGGTACTCCGCCTTCATCGGTGGTGAAGAGAGTGGGTTGAGCTGTCAGGAGCTGCTGCCGCGGATCGCCACGCGTGAAGAGGTACAGTCTGTTCTCAATTGGTACTGAAAACTACACCAGTTCGGAAATATTAACCTGCAGTTGCATCGACTTTCCTATTGTTAATCCCCTGGTGTGCGGAAAAAGAGGCGTTCGGTTTATACACCCTAGATAGCAGAGATTTCCATCAGATGGGAAGCTTCAAGTCTCCAAAAGGAGGGCGTTTGGAACAAAGTTGACCTGCTATCAGGAATTATAAGAATATAGTGGCAGTAAGTACACGGAGATGCCCAACTACGTCGTTCCACCGCTAAACCCTGTGAAACCGGGTTTCATAATAAATGGCGCCGTTTAAAAATCTCGTCTGATTAGTTGACGAAGTTGATGGATTGAAGCAAACAATTTGTCCGAGATCAGGGAACGCTGGCCGTAGAAGTACTGTCGTTTATATGGCCTTATCAATATGCCCTCAGTATGTCCGTTTAGCTGTAAAATGGGGTAGAATAGCGGCGCAAATTTGGAGCAAGGCATACGGCAAAAAGAGGTCCCGTCTGTGGATGAAATCCGGCTAGTTCACCCAACGGATGTTTAGGTGTCGCCACATATTCCATTTAAAAAAAAACATTTATCTTCAAAATAATACACAAGGTCTGCCGGTAGGTTTCGTCTATACTCCGAAAATTCTGGTTTTCCCCTAGACTTTTCAGTAGACACAGCAGTGGAGTATAATTTGATACTATCCTACCTTCTCCCCCCTTCCCCGCACAATTAAGGCGAACTACAGGATAGGAATAAAAGCCGCTAAACAAAACGGGCTTCTGTATGGTAAACAACAGGCTGATAGGCGAAGATTTAGAGCACTGCGACCATACAGAGCCTGCAGCTACGGAAGCAGAGTGGGGGCAGGGAGGCGGAGCAGAGCGAAATAAGATGGGAGAGTGACAACAGCAATTACCTTTGAGGGTGAGATAGTCCCGACTGAGGATATACCGTCCGGAGTGGCTGAAGGCTAAATCTGAGACACTGTTTATGATTTCGGAGAAGAAGCCGCGATTTGAGGGAGGATCGAGTTCGTGAAAGGCTGTGGGGATCAGGAGTAACACGGGAAGGAAAAGATAAGTGGACAGTTAAGACAAGCAGTTGCGCACTGTCGAAAGTGAGCAGATCAGATGGGCAAAACTATTGACAGGCAGAAAGCAGAAGCCTGCACCTGTAAATATGCATAATCAATTCGGCCATTCGGGAGGAGACAGTATTCAACTGCTCTAGTTCCTGCGGTCGGAGCAAGCCTTTATGTCAAGCACCTTGAAAATATTACACTAATATAAATACTAAGTTCTCAACAAAGTGCGAAATTTGTCACAGAGGTGAGAATGAGGTCAGTATGAGAGTTTCTCTAGATCTGACAGGTTGTTTTCGTGAAAATTCCGACTTTGTGTTCGTGTGACAGGCGATTGCAGTACGGTGCACCAGCAAAAAAAAGGAGTGAAAAAATATATTGAGACACTCTTCCTACCAAGGATGTGGGAATTTCGTTCGCGAATTTATACTGATTGGAGGGGGAGGAGGAGGAAGAGGAGGAGGAGGAGGAGGAGGAGAAGGAAAAGGATAGAAGGAGGACGGAAGTTGCCATCGTTACCGACTATGTACACTGTTTGCTCCCATAGTATAGTAGACGCTGAATTGTACGTGAATTAGTTTAAAGTGACAGCACACTTGCGCAGCATCTACCATACTATCTCCTCCTCCTAGCATCATCCTGGGCACCGTGCCAAGATGCAGTCAAAAATACTGGAGGCGGAATCAGGGGGCAGTAGTTAAACAGTCCATCTGAGCTAGCCACGCAATCCCGGACCGCATATGATGGGCCAGGATTTCACGAACAAAAAGGAAGGTGGCAGTTCAGATGCCAACTGCCTGGGAATACTGTTTAAGCCATTACAAGGAGCCATAGCGGTCTGACTCTCCGACCGGAGAGGATATGATTATCCCCGATAGCTGGCAACCTTCCAGGTCACGGCTTTTAGTGAAATCGTGATATGCACTAAGGTCTGTGGGGACGCAATCTCCCCAAGATTCTTCCCTTTATCAGGCATCAGGCCGCTGTCAGAACCGATCAGTCACTTGATGCTGGGATTGAGTTCAAGTGGTTGAAAAAATTGCAGCAGTCTGTTTAGTATTAATTGGTGAACACGCAAAACTTGGAGTATGTCTGATCGCAGGCAACGCGACGTAGGCCTTGGCATGTGACTTAAATACACTCGATGACCGGTGAACTCGTGTACAAACACACTCAGGTCATCCAGGGCCCAGAATGTGGTGTGTGTGGCTGATGATCATTTCAGTCTCCCACGTTCTTGTCAGTAATGCCTCTCGATTTCTACGTGACACTTCTAAAACGTCAGTCTGGGTGCCAGTCTGCCTACAAACAAAAAATTCTTCAACACCTGTTCCGATCTGACCCACATACCTAGCAAGGCTCGGGTTAACACAAACAAAAGTGCAAAAAATGCTGCAGAAGCCAAATCGCGTGACACGCGAATGAAAAAAAAAACACCAACTCGCAACAACCACAGTCAGCCGGCAAGTGGGGTTGGGGGGCTATGGCTGGCTGCAGTCAAGCCGTGGTGATGGGTGTATTTACATAAGACGGGACAAAGTGACGTAGCAGCAAGTAGGCGGCACGACACGTATTCTTCACGTGAAATCGGTCGTTTGCGAAGATTCCCATCGGAGGTTTTCCTGTATGACGTTGCTTACCCCGAGGGCGTCTACTGGAACAGCCTATTATCCGCTATCGCAGGCCAAGCGACAGGGTACTTTGTTTTATGTCCTTCCAGTGTTGCCTAAAGCTAGACTGCACAAGGGAGTAGCAACAGAAGGCCGCTAATTTATGCACTTTAAACCGCCTCGAAGCTCGTCTCACAAAGGGAAGGAAGGGATTTGTAGACGGGTGGTCTTCCTTCGGTTAAAATACGGTTGGCCGAAATTTCAGATATTTTGCTTCCACGACTCGGTATCTGGTTTGTCAAAGGTAAAGAAGTTGTGTTCTGAAAAGCGATTTAAGTTGATTCCTGGAATAAAGTAGCACAGTAACGGCGTAGGGGAACAATAGTCTTTTTCAATTATTGAACTAATTTAGAAGAACAAGCTGGGTCAGAACATTTCACGTTCGGTCACCAGTGGGGTTACGGTAGTCCAGCGGAAGAGCCGGACAAAAAATTTGCTGGCCTATAGCCCAGCACCATAACATCACAACAGGTGAATAAGCGTAGCTCCTACATTACCGCATGATTGCCAAGCGATAAGAAACATGAAATAGGTCAAAAAGTGCTTTGTGTTCTAGTTGCAAGTGGCAACAGTGGACATATGAGTCTAACGTTTGCCTCATGTACAACGGGCCTGGTCATACAGCGTCCTATATAGCTCAACAATTTGAGCAGAAAAAAACGTAAAAACAGTAAAGTGTATGACAGTACGGTTGCCTCTTCAGATAGTTGAAATATAACCGTACTAATAAAAGTGCCATCCGGGGCTCGTTTATTGAATACCGAGATAAACAGACCTATTTTTTATCTACAGACGGTCGAATATTCCACCCACAAGGAAAGAAAACAATTAATTTAATGTATGTCATACGGTACTCAACTTGTAAAACCGGCATACCTACCAGAGAGCAAACAGAGAAAGCTGGGGGACCCATTGGTGAACCGGAGCCCGCGTAGATGTGTCAAGCAGCGGCAGAATACCGACGAAACACATGTTTAGGCCTTTTAGCTAGTACCTGGGCTGTTAGTATGGTAAGTTCCAACATCAATATATACTACTAGTCTATCCGTCGGCAGCATGTGTAAATTACGCGGTGGTTGACGGGTTTCAGCCCAAATATACACTTACAATTTCGGTGTATGCCTATAGACCGCAAATATACTGATGTACGGAAATTAAACAGGTGAACTTTCAAAACCGGTATGCCAACCAGAAAGCAAACAGGGAAAGTTGGGGGACCCACTGATGAGCCGGACCCCGCGCAGCTGTGTCAAGCAGCGGCAGAATGCCAGCGAAACATGGGTCTAGGCCTTATAGCTAGTACCTGGGCTGTTAATGTGCTCAGTTTCAACATCAATATATGCTCAAAAGGGTCTCTACATAATCGCGAACTAGAAGATAAATTTAATAATCGGTGTTGAAGCAACAATAACACATTGGGGTTATTCAGTGAATTTTTCATTTGTAAGGACCTATAGAAAATACATCGGCACCACCACCTTGCAGTGAGTGGGGTGAATTGCAGGTAAATAAGATAACAGTGAGACTAAACATGCACTCTTTCCCCCTCTCCTACCTGGGCCCAGTGTCGTGAGTAAGTTAAGAAGGCCGGATGTGGGAGAAGGTGCAGGTGGTTGGTGCGGCGCGAACCTGCACCTTAGCGTATCGCCAAACCTGGCTGGGATTCCAGGGAGTGGCAGTGCCATAAAGGCCACGTTAAGAAGAAGCCTGGCTCTTAGTAGGCCATTCTATACACTCTGGGCTGACCCCCGTCAGTTGGAAATCTTCCAAGCCATGACTTTAAGCGGACCCTGATAGCTTCAAGCGCGTCAGATGGTTTATAGTGAAGCATATGCGCTGACCTTCGACCTCACTCCACTGCCATTATCATCACCACCACAAACAGCATCATCATCATATGAAAGTTGCAAAGACACATACAACAAAGCATTGCAAGAAGTTACTGATTATGAATATAATCATTTCGCAGTAAAAAGGCCTGCTGCAGGCAAACGACAATGCCAAGTACTCACCCAGAACACAGTCGTCACAGAGAGCCTTCTGCCGCATATCACACAGACGCAGAATGCCCTTGCTGCTGCTGTACAAAAAGAGGGCGCAGGCAGACGGATGGAATTCTGCTGCCGTAATGACTTCCTTGAGATCTTCCATGTTCACTGGTTTGATATCAACGATGTCTTCGGGGGTAGGAGGGTGCAGTTAAGGGGAAAACGTAGAATAGAGATACTGAAGGAGACAACCCCTCCACCATGCGATTACGTGTCCGACCAGCTAGAATTTGACCGTAAGAATGCGGTGTTGATTGACCGGAAGCCTACAGGCTCTAAGTTGGTTTTACGAGATCAAAGGGTGCCGAGGGGGGGAAGATTTCTACCCGATCATCCCAGACCAATACGCTAGCCGTTGGTCCACGGAATGGGCCTTGCACTGAATTTCGGTTTACAGCAAAGCAGACATTCACCGTAGCTACCCCCGGAACACGCATCGTTTTCCGATGGTAACGCAAGGCGATAGCGAACGCAGTGACTGGCTCTTCACATGTATCACAAACTAACCCATCTCTTACTGCACGCGGGAACTCGGATCTTGCTTATACAAAAGCTGCTTTAGAGATAACGCATCAGTTGGCAAACTCCCAGACTGACAGAGCCGGTATGATTTTAGTGAGGAGGATTCTAGTTTGTTGTGAGGAAATATTTTCCGGTGCTAGTCTTACGTTGGCCACCATCAACTACGCATTAGGCAACTCTCCAGACCTGTTGGTCAACAGGTCATGAGATTGCACCCCATGGCTGATGTCAAATAAAAGCCTCGGTCTAAAGCGTGCCACGTGCAAAGCAAGACCCGAAACGATCCAACGGAGCCCGCAGTCAGTGCAGTCTTCATCGTGGTCCAATTCATCGACAGTGTAGTCCGCTTGGGGCGCAATGACAATATGGTAGGGAATTGTGCTATTGGGTTCATAAACCTGGGTTGGGATGAGTGTGCTTACAAAACAGTACTACACTAACATGCATAATATATATGTATGGATTTAGATACGTCGAGGTAGTAGTCCATACAATACACTGAACAGGGTTTCATTACCTAATCGAAAGCTAGCCTCGGCTGGGGAGAGAAGTCGCAACCCAGGAATATGTTACGGTTTCGCTTGATAAATTTGGATGTTAAGGTCTCTATTATGGGATAATATTGTATATATAAAGCAGAGTCGAATGGCAAAAAACTACCCTCAGCAGGCGTTCCCGAGGGAGGATAAATCGTTCAAGAGAGTAGGGAAAATGACCACCCATATGGCAATCGGTTCCTTTCGAGACCAGGTTATGGTGAACAGAAAGATGCCGGGAAGCAGACAACGAAAGCCCTATGTGTCAGTCGGGACTATACAGGGTACTAAATAAGAGCCTACTGCTTAAAGGAAACTTATGGAGTGTTAAAATATTGGGATGACAAAAATGCCGCTTTCGCACCTTAGTTATAAAAATAAAAAATGCAGATTGCAAAGAGAAAACCCCGATTCAACGGCAACCCGAAAAGGATACTGAAAGACTGGTCTGTGACTTGAAGATTCCACAGATTTATCCGAAGGTCATCGGCGGATATGAAAGTCTCCTGGTCGGAACTGATGGAAATGGAGTTTATGTGGTAGGCATGAGCATTGGCAAAAATGCGTCGCGGTTGAGCTTCAACGGTGAGTGAGGTGGGCTGGTAACTGGGCACTCGCAAATCGCCAGCGTTGTGCACTTTATGTCCCGAACTTGGGTCGTGAAGATCGGTATCCTCTTCGAAGGTCTCATCGAAGACATCGTCTTTAACGTTGTACCCTGTCGCCCTCTTCATGCGCTCTGACAGGCGCCATAGTTTAATGGTCTTTTCTGAAGAACAGATGGAGTGGAAAGTTTGCATAAATAGGGACAAAGCGTCGAGCAGTGGTACTCTTAAAAAAGGGCAAACCATTTGTGACGCACGAGACAGGCATTGTTTTTTTTAAATCACATTTACAATGAGAACAAAAATGAGTCTTTGTGTGTGTACGTTCCCATGTATGATTTCTTGACCACCCACTTGAAAGTGACGTAACTGTTTGCTTACCAACAACACTAAAGTGGCTGTCCCAGCATTGGTACGTTTGGTACTACACGCAAAGCCCTTAATATGACGATACTTATGTGTTTTTTGTACAATTCAATGGTTGGTTTCGTTTTCACTTACGAAAAATACGATGCAAGCTAATCCAAACAAACTGGTCTAGACAGAATTAAAGGCAACCAGGTCGTCAGGATTCTAGTGGACTCGAATGGACTACCCATTGGCGGTCGAATATATGCTACAGTGTACTGAGGTGAAAAGTGTAAGGTAGTTACAGCAGAAAAAGAATTTCAGTAGACTGCAAGAATGATGGAATGACAACTAGGGGGAGTAACAGGGATAAAAATAAGGACTCACCGTTTGTAGAGAGGAGGTGGCGAGCTTGACTAAGTTGGGGAAGCCACCGGACTTTGATAATTTTTTCTTCAATTTCCAAGGATTTCAAGTAGTCGAATTCAGATTCGTGGCTGGTAAAGGTGTGGTATGTTTCGTAGATGGGAGGCTGAGACTTTCCCCGCTGTCATAAAATAGACGCTTTCATACATTAGTGGGAATCTTCAACGCTATGAATTTTTACATATCTAGGTTATGTGACCTGACAGTTTACGTTAAGAAAATAAAGGGGTACCTCAAACCTATCCGCGTGCCCATTTGTTTACTTGTAATACGCTACATTTTAAATCGAGTTCCAAAGCCGTGGTCGATCCGGACGAGGATAAACTGGCCAGGAACGATCATTGTGTTTTTTGACAAAAAAATAGTCGACATGACGCCGCCGGAAAGAAGGGTCACAGTATGGACTACACAAAATTTGAAATAAGTTGATTCAGCAAGGATGGCTTGTATGGCCGTCTACGCAGGACGTGGGGCCAGGGACCACTCGCAGTATATATGATTGTGCGCAAAATTTTGGAGAAATAAGGCTTAGGATGAAGGTTGGGATTTAGATGAAAGTGGGCTTTAGGGTCAGGATTAGTTAAGGGTTGGGACTTGGGTTCGTGTTAAATGTAGAGTTTAGGTGTAGAGGACTTTTACCCCTCCTCAAATGTAACGCAAGGCTACCTATTTCAAGTGGGCGGAGCGTTCCTATGCCCGTGCCTTGTTAAAGCGGCCATGCGAGTCATCCTTACCGCTGTTTCTGTCGGCCGATCAATCCACCAGCTAGGTAAGCAACCCAGGTTTTTTACTGCACGCTAAGGTGACTTGTGCATTAGGTTGGCTATAGTGAGGGAGAATTGCGCGCATCATCGGCTTCACCCCTCTCTTCTCACACAAATAAAGATAAAATAAAAAGGGCAAGACTATGACAACCGTATAGGGGCGCAGTGGGTGGCCACCGGGGTATTCCTGGTACACACGTGCACTGCAACCCAACTTCAATAACGCTGATCTCCCTCTTTCCCAGAACGTAGAAAATGCAGTAAAGGTTTACTTAAGCTCCTGAATGCACTTGATCGAAGAAAAGAAGGAAGGACAAGAACGCGTGCGGTTTCTGGCAATCTGCCAGTGAACCTCTGACTCTGTTTGCGAAGCGACCCCGTGTGCGCAGCTGCATCGATAGAAAGTTCGCATGAAAATCCGACGGCGTCAACACTCACATGACGCTCGACCTTCCACACAACGTCTTTTCAAGAAGTGCAGATTAATATTAGAGTGCGTGCTCACTGAAGCACGAAGTAATTTGGCGTAGGCGAGCAAACGAGTAGAAACTACGGTTGCGGTCATTCCAAGGTCATTAAAAACCATGGGGACAGGGCGAGAAACGTCTAAAGGCCCTACAAATGTCAAAATAATTCATAAGGATTAATTGCATGGCCGCTTAAACAGAATACGGACACAGGAACCACCCACAATAGTGTGGCGTTGGGCCGATTCCCAGGTAAATCCGGTTTAGGGTTAGGGTTAAGGCCGGAGTTGGGGGTGCCATCGGGATTACGTTAATGGTTTGGATTCATGTTAACTTTAGGGTTTACGTTTAAGGTAGAACTAGGGTTACAGTTTACTTTTGTTCCGTAAGTGTTAGAGTTAAAAAGGGAATAGCTACCATTCCTGAAATTTATCACAAGGCTACATATTTTAAGCAGGTTGTGCGTTCCTATTCCCGAGTCCTATTTAAACAGCCATGCAAATCACTCTCGTCAAATAATTACGCGTAAGTATGGTATTCAGTAGTTTGAAAGGATAGTTGTAGGGGAGGAGGAGGGTATATATTACTTTAAACGCACGACATAGCTTGTCCTCGGCTGAAAATCAGTTTCAAGGAAAGCTGATATAAGTACAAACGGATTTGATGTAAAATGAAATTAAGGGCAAGAATCTTCATGCACTAACGTCTATGATAACTGGAAAAGGGGGTACAGGTTTCGCAAAAAGCCCAATTTACTGGTTCGGAAGGCGTCACGAAATGAAAAAGAATGGCGATAGAGGTGAGGAATGTGTGTACTGGAGGCAGCCGTGTAGGCAACCACGTGACAGTTACCGCATTTACGCGAGCACTTCGGGAGAGAATCTCAAGGTGACCTTGGGGTAGTAAAAACCTTGGGCCTTCAAACCTAGCCAATCTTTCCTAGGGCACTGAGAGTTGCTTCCAACTTCAATGTCAAGTACTCAAACAAACAGAAATTAAACTTTTTGAAGGACCGTCACACAAGGGGGGGAGGGTAGAGTTGCGTTAAATAAGCCAAAACGTGAGTATATGAATTTGAGGGCACAAAGTAGACGATAATTTTAGACACGCAAAGATCTAATCAATCAGTCTTTCGAGGAGCTCATCAAGGCAGTGACTGGGTGTCCAACCCAAGACAAAGTAGCAATATAAATCCTGCTTTTTTACGTGCAAAAGGTTTCACACATGCAGCGCCGACAACGGCAAAGGCGCACCTCCTGACCCAGATTTAAGCAAGTCGAGAAAGCAAAGAAGATCGATTTTAGAGCGCACATAACTTTTGCTCGTACAAAAAAGATCAGGTAATTAGACAGTCCTAGTAAAAACCTTTCACCAGAAGGCTTCTGGTTTAAATATCTCATCGGAATATGGATCGTTAATTATGGAAGCAAGCCCCTCGTAGGGAAGAAACAGATTTAAAACCAACCAAGTGGTTCGCATCATAGTTTTTGTAACAAGGAGTTTAGGGACAAGAATTTGACAATGAACAGCAGACCTCAACAAAAAGAAGTCCATAAGCTATTATTTAGATACCGCACCGTTTGCCAGGAAAAGCCACAGCAGCTAGGATGCACGGGCATTGAAAAATATGTTGAATGGACATGACACGTTGAACTGATCTGTGATAGTCTGCACACAGTGACTTATGGGTCTTAGGAGGTATTAAAAGTGGGACTTGCCTGTGATGAAAGGCGAAAAATTGAAACTCGACCGCCACGATCTCCAACTGCCAGAAACTCCCCAGTGCTGTCATACTCGATGCAGGAATATTGGTCAGCTGGCAGGTTTTCAAAAATTACTGAAGAGTTATTTACCATCGACCGCCTCGCCCTCTTTCACGCCTTTGATATCGTCGTAGTACCAGGAAATGTTTGAGGCTTCATGAGCATCTGTGAATATAAGCAATCGACACTCCGTGAACAGGAGGTACACAGCCAGATAGTGAACGAAATTTAGGGGGAAATGCGCCAGTTAATGAGTGGTGGGTTTTATAAAAAAACAAGCAAAATGAGTAGAAGGCGGGTGAATTCTAGTGGAAACAAAGGCCACCTTAGTTCTTAAGGGATAAGTTAAACCGAGCTCATGCATTTTTGCTTCAGCCTAGGTGCCTTAAAATCGGAAACACAGTACGAAGACGCGAAGGTGTTGGTAACCAGTTGGCGGAAAAATCTGTAGCTAACTAGGATATGCTAGCACCCACGTTCAAAGGTGTTGAACAAAGTATAACATGAACATCAGACTTAAAGGGAGATAAACTAAATGAATGGCATGAGAAAGCCTACAAAACCTCGCCTGACGCCGCGAGCACAAGGGCATGCAACGCTCGGAAAATCAGGCAAACTGATAGTGAGTGATATAGGAGTTTTGTGTCAGGTATTTGAGGACTGTAAATACAAGCCAAATAATCTACTGGTGAAATACTAGGCTTTTTCCCGTCGCTGCATGGCCGGCATGTAAACTGTATACTAATTAATTTAGTTGTTGGCCGACCGGCGTATTTACACGTGGTGATGCTCCCTAAAGGGGCCGCGTGGTAGATGCGCTGGACCAATACGGGGGCCATATCAGGGTACGGCGGACATTATTCGGGGTGCATTTCCATTACAAATGTCACACGCAGGTGTGGGTTCGCGCCACGCCGCGCCAGGCACCAGCGCCCGATCTCAACTGCGACATTCTTGACACGGGCAGAGGTGGATGGGGGGGAAGAGCGAATGCGGTTGTTGTACTTAGAGCCAACCCACGCACAACTCACTATCCCCTGCAGCACGATGCTGTAGAACACACAGTGTACCTCGTCGGGTGCAACGGTCGAACTAGCGCACAGGCGAACGATCTTCAAGACAGGCTAGCAATGAAGTAAACAGGCCGGGGTCCGAGTGATATGCAGGTGTGGATTAGCAGCTACAGTGACCCTAGGTCAGAGCGAGACGAGGTCTGACAGGATAACTGTTTCATAAAATATGCAGTCTGATGTTTATAATGTGACATGGCGCCATTTAAGCGTCATTAAACGACACTTTTTTCGCTGCTACTGTGTTGCCGCTAGATAATTGAGCTAAAGCTGATGGGGATTCACCTGTGCCGAAAATGCCTCAAAAGTAACGAAGAGGCCCGACTTTTGTTTTATAGTCTGTGATACACAGCTCCACGTGCCCGGTCCAATGAGGCGAACGCAAAGCATGCGAAATGGAAACCGAGCGTTGATGGGGATGTTACAAATGTGGCAAAAGGTGCATTAGGTGGTGCTTGCAATGAGATTAGCCAATGGCCGACTGCTGTGCGCATAACACTGAAATGACACTTTAATACCATTTGTGCAATAAGTGTCAACATCAACTGCCAACCAGCACTACCTACCACAACCAGTACTACCTATTGCAGTTACAAAAACTGATTCAGTGACCCTGGTCATGTTTAGATGATAGCTAAATTATTGGAAACATAAGTCATACTGAAATAAATGGCGAACAATTATGGTTACCGACTGATTTTCCACACGGGAAGTCCACTTCGGTAGTAAAACCTCAACCACACCTGAATACCAACTTCTTAAAGGAACACTTTACTTGAAATTCGGCTTGAAATGGGTTCAAGCTTGATACTAAGTGAAATAAACAGTACACGACCACAACTGAAAGTGACGAGTGTGATGCCTATGAGCCTATGTATTGGAGCACTTACTAACAGTAAGATGCCGGGTCAGGAGCACGAAGCGATGCATAAAAATAGCTATTCTCATCTGCCTGAACGTCACGAACTACTACGACTTACTACCAAGTCTCTGTTGGTTAAACTTAGTGTAATAGAAACGCTGCTGGGATTCTGAGTACTAATTCAAGCCAGTCATAGGCGAGGGAGATCGGATGTGGCCAAGATTAAGCAAGTAGCGGGGCAGCCCAAAAAGTCGACGACCCACGGTATGCAAAACTAAGGCCGGCGAGAAACTATTGCCACAGACCGCGACGACTCCTTGCTTTGGCTCTTGCTCGTATATCATTCAGTTGTCACCTAGACAGCCTAAATGAACATAAATATCTCAGCCCTTTGGCTGGTAGAATGCTACCACGTACTGCATCCAATTACTTGGCACATTTATTGAGAACTGTGAATACCTAATACCACCCGCAGAAAAAAGTGAAACAAAAAATCGAAAGTAACAAGTTCCAGTTACAGTGAACTTACTGAGCAGTCCGAGAAGACTCGGGTGTGGCAAACCAATGCATGTCGTGCGTGACTGAAGCAACTGTGCTATGGTTTTATTTCGACAGAAAGGCTCGTTTCTCTGCACCTCAAGCGCACACTTTTTTCTTTACCCCTGGGACACGCGTCACATTAGATATCACGCATAATTTCGTGTTGACGAAGCACGTTATCTCAAATCCCCCTACGCGACCTTCAGAAACGAACCATTCGTGTGGTAGGTGGCGACTACCACCGTGTTTCTTCTGGTGTACATGATAGCGAAATATTACAGAGTTAGTTACGGCAGGTATAAGTCCGACTAGACAGCGACCCAGACGGCAGGAACCACAGCAGACGCGTCTTCTTCACGTTCCCACCCGCCCCACGGCAGCTAAGGTCTGCTACACCAATCGCCCTGCGTTGAATCAACCCTCTCCTCCTCTCAACCTGTATTTTTGATGACGGAGCAGCCCCTTCCGGCCACGCTGCTGCGACTCCTCCTCCTCGCAGCCGAAATTGAGGCCAACCCTGGACCTCCTTGGTACTGCTCCTTCTGTCAAGTTTGTCTAGGCCACCGCAACTGTTCTGTACGTTGCAGCTCCTGCAATGGTTGGCGTCATCGTTGCTGCAGTGGCCTCGCCAACTCTGACGATTGGTCGCCCGCCTTCGCCTGCTTCAGTTGTCCCGTGCCTCTACCTACCCCTACCCCTCTTGCCTTTCCTGCCTTCTACACAAATACTCAAGTGTCTGACCTGGCCACACCACCTGGCCTTAAGCTTCTACAGTTCAACACCAATGGCCTATTTGGCAAGCTTGACAAAATCCTCGCATTCATGCTTACTTGTACTTGTACTTGTAACGGCATTCACCTCGGGCGGGTTGAGCCGGCATCAGTTTTGACGTTGACTGCATCATGAATCACAGCTGTCCAGGCGCGTCGATCTTGCGCCTGTTCACACGAGAGCACCATCCATTCACGGTTCCACTGGCGTAGGCCGTAGACGCATGGGCCGGAAACTGACGACAGATCCTGCTTGACCGTTGCTGTCCAAGTGTTCAGCTGCCCGCCGCGACGTTTGCGCCAGGTGGGGGGAGGCGTCGCCACAAGCAGGTCACGAATCAGCTCACCATCATCACGCCGGGACGCATGCCCGAACCACCGAAGTCGTCTCTGAAGCAGGAGTGGAGGGAGAGCGTCCAGGTGACAGCGTCGGCGGAGATCGGAGCAGCGAATTCGGTCGACGCGTCGGTGACGAAGGATGCGGCGTAGGCAGTCATTGTCAAACACCTCAAGGCGCCTCATGTCCTCAACACGCATAGGCCATGTCTCTCCGCCATAGAGCAGGATAGATCGAACCACTGCTTGGTAAACACGGGACTTTGTGCGTAGTGATATTTCCCTTCTATTCCATAGAGGAGCGCACAGTCGGTAGAAGGCAGATCGGGCACGGTTGACGCGTGATACAACCTCGTCGACACCTTGACCCGTTTCCGTGACCAAAGAGCCTAAGTATCTAAACGAGTCGACCTTTTCGAGAGGAGCGCCGTCGAGAACAATAGGAGTGACAGATGTAGGGGGCACACAGGAGAGCATGACTTGGGTCTTAGTCGCGTTTAGGCGTAATCCGATGGATCGGGCACGCTCATTAACCTTGTCCAACGCCTGCTGAACTGCATTACAGTTGTCGCCAAAGAGGACGACGTCATCAGCATACGCCAAGTCAGTCACCCATTTCGAGCGATCAAACTGCACTCCCGGGAAGTCATCCAGTGCTTTGGTCATGATCCAGTCCACCGCATAGTTGAACAGGGTTGGTGAAAGGGCACAACCTTGGCGGACGCCCGTCCTGACGCTAAAGGCTTCCGTGTCACCGTGCTGCGTCCTCACTCGTGTGGAAGTGCCACGATAGTATGCCTGCATGAGATTGAGAAGCTTAGGTGGTAGGCCGTCCGTCCTCATTATGTTCCACAGCGAACTGCGATCAACAGAGTCAAATGCGGCAGCAAAGTCTATGAAGCATAGAACAGTGGGTTGTTGGTGACCCCATCTCAGTTCCAGTACACGGCGGAGATTGAAGATCTGGTCGGTGCAGCCACGACCTGGTCGAAATCCACTCTGGTTAGGGCGGGTGCGCTGGTCTCTCGCAGTTTGGAAACGTTTGAGAAGAAGAGACGTGAATGTTTTCGCCGCTACATCGATAAGGCTAATGCCTCTGTAATTTCTGCACGCTCGTCTGTCGCCTTTTTTAAACAAGGGGAGGATCACTGCTTTTCTCCAGTCAGAGGGCACAGCTTCGCTGTCCCATATCTTGGCAAATATTTGTTGTAGCCAGGGCCCAATAACCTCGGGTGCACATTTAAAGAGCTCCGGCGGGAGGTCATCCTCACCAGGTGCCTTGTTGTTGCGTAGCCTCAAGAGAATGGAGACAACTTCCTCTACACTGGGTGGCTCTGTGTTGCACTCATACAGATGGTGGGGATCGTCCGCATTGGGCGACAGGTCAGACATCACAGGGGGATCATGGTTAAGGTGGTCACAGAAATGCTCGCGCCATCTCTCTAAACGGTCATCGATCTTAGTGATTACAGCACCGTTGCGATCCAGTAAAGTCTCGGTGGTGTTCCCCGAACCTCTGCTGGCCTGCTTTAAGAGTCGGTAGAGCTTGTGGGTGTCACCTCTGGTAGCTGCTCGCTCCGTTTCCGTGGCAAAGTCGCTCCAGTAGGCGTTCCTATCGGCTCGGATGGCCCTTGTCGTTTGGCGCCGCAGCTCTCTGTAAGTGGGGGAGCCAGTGAGTCTGGCTCGGCCGGCCTCCTCAGCTAACTCAAGCGTGGGTCTAGTGATCCAGTCGCGATGTCGCCGTCGGGTTTTGCCCAGATGGGTGTATGCCAGCTCTGACATCGCGGCCTTCAGGGACTGCCACGCGGGCTCTGGGTCCGCTCGGGCGTCAGGGTACAGGCCGTCGAAACGGTTCTGGAGTGCTAAGTGGAAGGCGTCGCCAGCAGAGGACTTCAGCTTTGCAACATCGATCCGCTGTGGTCGGGAGGGTCTGTGAATAGCTCTCAAACGCAAGCGAAGGGTTGCCCGCTGTAGGACATGGTCCGATGCATGAGCGTTTCCTGTATCAGCACCGCGGTAGGCTCGACAATCCAAGACCGAGCTGGCCCAGCGTGCTCGGACAAGGATGTGATCTATTTGGGCCTGGGTATGCCCGTCATTTGAGTACCAAGTGACAAGGTGGTGGCGCGGATGATCAAAACGGGTGCTTGACACAACGAGGCGGTTAGACGATGCGAAGTTGACAAGGCGCTCACCGTTGGCACACTGCGCTCCGACAGCAAATTTGCCTACCACATGACGGGTTCCAGCGTCACACACACCTGGTCGGGCGTTCCAGTCACCGGCAATGACGAGTAGATCGCTTCTTGCGATGCGGTCAACTGTTCGCTGGAGGTCACCGTAGAAGTCATCTTTTATGCTGTCATCAGCAGCCAGAGTAGGCGCATATACCGAGATGATGGAAACGTTGACTGGGGCACTTTTCAAACGGACCCAAGCGATCCGCGGTGAGACAGCCTCCCACTCTAGCAGACTCGAGTGCAATTCATCGGCCAAAGCTATAGCGACACCATACAGTCCAGAGTTGTCGGACACACCACTGTGGTAGAGATGGTACGCAGAGTCAGTTCTTGGTACTTGCAGCAGTTTGTGGCCAGTGCCAGGTAGGCGGACCTCAGAGAGACGCCACACCAACACGGTATTCAGAAAGGGATTTGGCTGTTAACAGTTGGGCACCGTCATCCCTCAAAGTTTGAACATTCCAGCCTGCAATTCGCAATCCGGCATCAGCTCGCAGATTTAACACCCGTCCCGCGATGCCAAGAGGATGGGGCGCGTCGGTTCCCGCGGACGCCGTAGCAGAGATCGTATGTTGCGTATAGTTGTGATTCATGAAAGTGTAGAAAGTCAAGAAAGTCAATTCCGTGTTTCGTGGAGAAAAGGGGATTGGCGCTAGGTCCCCGGTCTTGCTCCCCTACCAGAGCCCCGTTAGCCAAGCAAAAGCAAGTTTCCGGCGCGCACCAGCTTGGAGGTGGGGTTGGATTTTACGCATTCATGCGTTCGCAAAACATAGCTGTAGCAGCCATCCAAGAGAGGAAGTGATCTAACTCCACCAAGGTCCCTTCCTGTGCCGACTACACGATCGTCCGTTGCGACCGCGGTCACAACAAAGGCCGGGGTTTGTCCTTCCTGGTGTACAAATCCATTGCCTATCATCAGCTATACCCTGCTTGCTGCCGATCCTACGGAAGTATTAGCAATTTTTTCTCGGCATTGGCCCGGTGCCGCTAACCGTCGTGAACGTGTACATCCCTCCAACTTCCAGTTGTCCTCCTGGTTTCACCGCCTTTACTGCTCCTTACTTACCTTCTAAAGACAGTTTGTTGCTAGGTGACTTCAACGCCCACCACGACCTGTGGTGTTCTTGCTTGGTGGCCGATTCCAGGGAAGAAGACCTGGCCGATGAATTATAACACGCCCCCTTCGCCATCCTCAACGAGAACAGCCAAAAGCAGCTCCAGCTCGCCCTCGCCAGTCTCAGTCTGGTAGCCTGCATCACATGGGGTGCGGAAATCAGCCAGGGTAGCGATCACCTCCCATAGTGCTCGAATTGGCCACCGCCGCCTATTGTATAAAGGCCCCAAACAGGCACTTCATTAACTTCGAGCGAGCTGATTGGGCAGCGTTTACCACCGAATGCGAAGCCGAGATTGATAGCCTACCGCCTCCCACTTGTGTCCACACGGCGCAGCGAGCCCTCAGTCGACTGCTTCTGGCAGCAGCAAGTCACCACATCCCGAACAGCCGCGTTCCCTTACTTCGTCCGCCTGAAGTCTCCTGCCTAGAACGCCAGAGAGATATACGAGCACGTGTTGCCAATGACCCGCGCATTGTCGGACTGAACGGCCTGATCACTAAGACCATCAACAATGGCAAACGCCAACGCTGGCATGTAAATAGTAAGATCACCGCAAAGATGAACAAGCTGCTATCGCCCCGCTCGGTGTTCAGTCCCAAAAGTTAGCGCTCCCTTCTTCGTCTCCTCCATTAATCCCCGCCCCCGGACATTTTTTTTCGGCTTCTGTTATCTTCGTCGCCATTAAGAAAAAGAGCTTCGAAAGCCTTAGGGACAGATTACCTGGCACCTATCCATGTGCGCCACATCGGTCCTAAGGTGGGTGCCTACCTTGCTGTCCTCTTCAACATTTAGCTGGCTAATCTAATCATCCACGATTGCTGGCGTCAGTCGATCATTATCCCCCTGATCAAAACCGACAAGGACCCCAGCCTAGCGACTTCTTATCGCCTAATTGCACTCCTCAGTCAATTGGAAATTATCCTGGTGTTAGGAGAGACCCAACGGTTAGCAAAGAGGCAGCAAGTAGCCGCGTCCATAATAGGATATCGATCGGTCTACGCGACTGGCCTGGTCCGATGGCTTGTGGTTTACATCCGTTGCCGCTACGACCGAGTCCTATTTCACAGCGCTCTCTCTAAGCCTCAAAAACAGACCTGCACTGTTCTTCAAGGATTTGTGCTTAGGCTGACGCTCTTCAACACCTACATGCGAGAGCTCTTACTCCCCCGGGCACCTGCGCAAAGGATATCGTAAGCGGACGGTGCCGGCATTATCACGTCGATCAGGCTGTGCACGTCTTCTCGGAGTTCCTGCCTGAATTCGAGAGCTTCTTCACAAAGCGCAGAATGACGACCCCAGCAGCTAATTCGCCTGTCACTGTTTTCACGCTAGACCCAAAGGAGTTCTATCGTCACCCGACGATCAGCGTCAACGGTGCGTCCTTACCGGTTGTC